>VYZM01007051.1:9612-23027 GCA_013398915.1 Dromas ardeola
CGGTCCCGCCCCGGCCGAGGGAGGTGGCCGGGAGGAGCATCAGCCTGGAGGGGGTTCGCCCTCGGAGGCCGCCTCCGCGGAGGGCTGGGGACACTAAGCGACACCCTCGGGTGCCACCATCCCCTCCCTTCTCCTTTCCCAGCGCAGGGGGGGGGGTTCTGTCTCCGCTGTCCCCAAGGGCTTGCCTGCCCAGTGTCCCCTGCTAGCTGCAGCACAGGGCTGTCTCCAGAGTGGCAGGGCATGGGATGGAGGGGTGGGAGTCGCCTCGCCTGCAAGGCAGCCCGTGGGACCTACTTCAGGGTCCCTTTCTCTGTCCCAGCCTTCGCGGGATTAAACTGCACCTGTGTTTCAGCCGCTGTACAGGGGAAAAGTGTCTAATTGCACCAGCTCCCCTCCTTGGGGCTCTCGTGATGGGCCAGTTCACAGCGATGTGGTTCGGTACGAGGCATGGTTTGTTTCCCGTCTATTCACAGCCAGTTCCTGGAGGGCACTGGGTGCCCAGGGAAGGAGCTGTGAGGGCAGGTCCCGTGTCCCCAGGTGGGGTGGCAGCAGGACGCAGCCAAGGACACACCCGACAAGAGGCTACATGTGTCCTTCAGCCCTCGGACTTGCCCAGCGTCCTGGCCATGCTGGCCGCTTTCACACGCCACCTCGCGCTGCTGTCCCCAACTTTCACCCCAGCCGGGGGGCACCAGTCTCTGCCAGGGGAAAGAGATGGTGTTTTGTTCCCCGGCTCGCTCCTGCCCAGCGGCTGATCGTGCACACACAGGGCCCTTTCAGCGTGGGGAGAGGAGGGTGATGGCATCTGGGAACGCGGGGAACAAAGGGCACCATTCATGCCGGCTGCAGCCCCACGGGTTTCTGTGAGCCGGGGCAAGGCCGGGGTGCGGGCACAGCTGTGCACAGAGCTGGGGCAGCAGCAACGCATGAGCTAAACCTCCCCCGGCTGGGCTGAGTGGGAGCCTTGCTGCCTGCCCAGAGGGGGCTGAAGCCGAGGGAGAGAGGAGAGAGTGGGATCTGGGCAGCGAGGGTCCTGGCTGTGGGCGGGTAACACCCTGCCGGTTCTCAGCCCACCCTGATGGGCACCTCGCTGTGCCTGAAATCTGCATCTTGGGCAGATCTGCTGCAAACAGGAGCGGTGCCCGGGGTTTGAGCATGGGACTGGGAGCATCCCTCTGTGGCCTCGCTCCCCGGAGGCTCCTGGGCACAGCTCCTGGGGGGAATTTCCAAGAGAAGCAACACTTGAATCGATAATTTTTGAGTAGCTGCTGTGGAAACATGCGCCTAAAGGCAGCCTTTGCCTTGATGAGGGGCAGAAAGCCACCAGCCGATGACCTCCCCACGCACCAGCACTGTGCAAACTGTTAATGACCCTGCGGCAAATGGCACGCAGCCACCCACAGAGCGCGCGGAGGGGACGTGTAGGGCCCTGCGATAGTCGAGTCCGCCCTCGTGCCTGAACAAGACCGTCTCGTTTCACTCTGCAAGTGAGAGAATGGCGCATCCTGCCTGGCTCTGGATGTGCTCGTACCACATGCATCACCTGATGCGAGCCGGCGAGCTTTGCTCGAGCCGTGCCGATTAGTTTTGCTGTGGCCGTGCGGTGGGCGCTACATTAGGAGACGTGGCAGAAGCTGTTGCTGCGGAGGCTGGGTATTAAAGGGCAGCAGCACATCACCAAACACGAGCAAGCAGCTCCTACAAGACCCCAGCTTTCCTCTGGGTGGCTGGAGGAGAAATAGAGGTTTTAAGGGCTCCCCAGCTGGGAAGAAAGGTTTTGAAGTCAGGGTTATGAACCTCATGGCTGGGGTGGGAAGGGAGGGGTGGGCAAAGTCCTGCGGGGGCTGCTGGCCCACATGTGGGGCTGGCAAGCGCTGATCCTCTGGGACCTTCTCTGCAGCCTCCCCTTCTCTGCTTTTTTTTTGGCCCTGGTTTGGGGAGGAAAGCCAGCACAACAAATGGACAGACAGACATACATCTTGTTCTGAATGTTCTTAATTTTAATTTATTTTCTTTAATTTTTATAAAATACATCTTGTAAGATAAGTCTCTAAAAACTGGCTCCTTTTTATTGCTTGTTAACAAGTTGAAATTCTAGATCAGAAATGAAGGAAACACTTTCAGTCGATTAACTCTCTTTTGGCGCGTGTGTGTGTGCGCACACATGTGTGCGTGTGTGTGTGTGTATGTGTGTTTGGGGTCTGGGGACAAGGGTGGGAAGGGGGATCTCGTTATTTTTTGTTAAATGGATACCAAAAAAACCCCAGCAAACCCCCCAAGAGAGATAGCGTCGATGTGAATTCCCAGATCTTGACTGGTTTCTCCCCACCCTGCCATCCCTCCTGGCATCTTCCCCCCTCCCCAGCCCGTGTGCGTTGGTAGCCTGGACGACCTATTTCAGCATTCCCGGCGGCAAGGATCCTTCGAACGCTCTGCTCAGCAGATCTGCTCCTTTATCCTTGCCCCTGCTGAAACTGGCACTTAAAAAAAAAAATAATAATAATAATACAGACAAAAAAAAAAATAAAAATCCATGCAAGATGGAGCTACAGTCTGCCACTGAAAGTAGTTTCTCCAATAAATAAACACTAAGATTAGCATTAAGGAGAGGCAGGGATGAGTGAAAAAAAAATACCCGTTGGCAGTGAGGACTGGAAATAGTATTTTGGTGGGTCTGGCTGGACCCATGCTACCCAGCCAGAGGGCTTTCCTCCAGCTGCCGTGGAGAGTAGTCATGGGGGAGAGGACGTCTCCACCAAACCCCTTGCCCCGCTGCCCCCCTCCATGGGAAAAGACTGAGCTGGCACCAGGAAGGATCTCTTCTGCAGAGAGGGGCTGTTTCCACCCTGTGACCCCCCCCAAACCACCGCCTTTCCTTCCTTCCTTAACTCCTCCTTGCGTTTCGGCTGGAAGCGAGATGCTGCCAGTCCCTCCCGCCCTGGTGGACACAAGACAGTTGTCCTGACTTGCAGGAAACGTGGGGGGGTTGGGGGGGCAAAAAGTGAGGGGAAGAGGGGGACAGAACGAGGGGAAAGTTACATTTGACGCGGATGAGAAACAAACCGAGCTCTCCGGCGCAGCGGAGGTTAGAGAAGCAGACGTCACCCCAGAGAAGAGCACCATTGTGAAGGGACGAGAGCAGGGCAGGGCGGGCGAAGGCGCAGTCCAGAGGGACGTCCCCTGCCTGCGGAGGGGTGGCTCTGGCTTTACGCTCCCAGGGCACAGCGCAGAGATGTCCCCCCTCGGTCAAACCTATCTGCTGCCTCTCTGCTGCCCGGAGGGTCAAGCCAAGAGCTCCCCTTGTCTACAGAGACACCAAAACTCCTTTAGGCTTTAATAGGGGCAGCTGGGTTAGGGCTTTATCAGCATTGGGGTCAGCACTCTCTTCTCCGCAATGGGAAGATCCTTGCCCTGAACTCCCTTTGCCTTGGCTGCAGCAGGCAATTTGGGGTAAATTCATCTTTCTTTGCTAAGGGGGAAAAAAAAAGTCCTTATTCTCCATCCACAGGTGGTGACAGCAGACAGCTCCAGGAGAGTCTCTAGCAATGGTACCAGGACTGGGCCAACTTCCTTTTCTCTCTAGGTAGCCTCTTGCTACTCATAGAGCAACCTACATGGATTTCCTCCTCCCAGGAGCATGAAGGCCTTTGCTCATCTCTAGGCAACATCGGGACACTGGAGTCCCTCCTCTTCTCTGGCTGGTTTTGATGGGCTTGGCCCTAGAGCGAACCGGTTACGGATGAGCAGAGAGAGAAAAGTGCATGAAGAGGTGTCCATTGGTGGGAAGCTCTCCTTCCTGGTCACGCTCAGCACGATGGATGCGAGGGAGGAAGAGGAGGGGAGTCAGCGGCGAAGGCAAAGTTAACGCAGGAGACCTGGTGTCGGGTGGCTGCAGTGTTAAAGCCTCGAGGTTAGAGAAAAGAAGGGCTTTTGGTCTGGCCGGGATCCACAGCGCAGGCTAGAACTTTGTGCCTCTGCCCATCAGCTTGAGGACGGCAAAGTTGTAGGTGGCGGCGATCATGAAGGTGAGCTGTGGGTGGGAAGAGAGTGAGCGAGGAAGGAGGAGGAGAAACGAAGATCCCACAGGCGAGGGGCACAAGCGAGATGGGACTTCTCACTGGGGTATGTCAGAGGTGCCATCCCCCAGCCCAGAACCCCAACAGGGCAGTTGCCCCGTGGAGCCCTGTCGCCCCCTGCACCGGTGGGACACCGCAGTGTCTCAGTGGTGGTGTAAAGCAAGAGGAGAGCTGGGGAAAGGCAGAGGACTGAGCGCACGGGCAGCAGGACCTCTGTCCGGTGGTCTCCTAAAGCCTCTCCAGATCTCCTCCAGCAGTCACCTCTGCCTTCTTATGGCCTGAATTCATCATCTGCACTTATGTGCCAGAAAATGACACGAGCACGGGCTCTGTCACGTCCATGCCCGCCACCTCTGTTGTCCTCTGCCCCCGCATCCTCGCTGGGCGGAGGAGAATGGCTGGGCAGGGGGAGCACCGACTCACCAGTGAGACCAGCGTGGCGGCCGCCCCCACGAAGGCTGCGATGAAGAGGTGGAAAGTCATCTGGAACTGCAAGGGAAGAGGGGGGTGAGTTCCTGTGGTCCTGTGCACCGGGTGGGGAGCCAGTGCCGAGGCCACCCACTGAAGGGAACGCACGTGGGGTGACGGGAGGTGCTCACCTCGCTGGTCTTGCAGATGGAGAGCAGGTTGGAGCCGCACACCTTGCCAGGGAATGCGTTCCAGGGCAGGACGCCTGGTGAGATGTGGGAAACCGGGTGAGCCAGGCATGGCTGCCAGCCGGCTGCCTTACCCAGCCTCTTGCAACCACCTGTAACCCCCGCCCCCGGCATTCTGGGGCTCTTCAGTGCTTGCCCCTGCTTTATCCCAGCCTTATCCACCTGAGCCCTCTCCTCCATCCCCTCTCCTCCGCCCTGAGCCCTGGCTCCCCGGCAGCAAACCCGGCACTCACCGTACATCCTGGCATCCGCACACAGCGTGCCGATGCTGGCCGAGGTCTTGCTGGGGTTGGCAATGGACTGGCAGGTGGTCCAGGTGTTAAAATAGATGTAGACGGGCACCGCGGAGCAGGCGAAGACCAGGAGCCAGATGATGGTCAGGACGTAGGTAATGCCCACAAACTGCAAGGGGCAGGACAAGCCGGGGCAGAGCCGTGGTTACCGAGCGGCCAGGGACAGGGGACAGGGGAGCGCGAGGGTCCCCAGGCAGCAGAGGGCACGGGGCAGGCAGGGGACTGAGATGCTGCCTGCATCCGGCTCCGCACTGCCTGCCAAACCCGAAGTATCCCCAGGTGGCCAGCACGGAGCAGCAGCCCGAGCCGGGCACCCCTGCAGCTCACGGGGCCACCACCAGCCCCACGTTCGCAGCCGGCTACGCGTGTGTGGAGGTGACCGGTGGCAGCAGCAGGATGGCTGCCAGGTCCCATGCTGGGGGTAATAAACCGCGGCCACGGCCAAGCAGGGTTTGGCCTCTGTGGGAGGGCAGCTGCAAAACCCTCCTTGGCGTGCAAATGCGGCTCTCCTGCCCTCCCTCCGCCGTGCCACGCCGACCGGCCCCGAGGGAACCGCAGCCGTCCCCCTCCGCTCCCCCAGGACACGGGCTCCCCTTGCCAGCACTTTGTCGTCGTCCCCAAGAACAGCAGAGGGGACAAGCCTGGGGGCACTGGGTGCCAGAGAGCGTTGGGCTGCCGGCATGGTGGGGATGCTCATGGCTGTCCCCGATGATACTTAAATATTGCGCAGAGAAGCTGTGGCTGCCCCATCCCTGGAGGGGTTCAAGGCCAGGCTGGACGGGGCTTTGAGCAACCTGGTCTGGTGGGAGGTGTCCCTGCCCAGGGCAGATGGAACAAGATGGTCTTTAAGGTCCCTTCCAATTCAAAGCGTTTCATGATTTTATGACTCCGTGAAGTGTTTTCATTAAATGTGGCCATTTGGGCTGCTTTGGTCCCCGGGGGCCGTGGCAGACCTGGGGGAGGGCGGGTGGGCTGCGCTTCCCTTTGGGACACCCCGAAACCCCGACGGCCGCAGTCTCCTGCCCTTCGGCCACGCCGAGCGTGGCGAACCCGCTGCGGGCGCGCGAAGGGGTGCCGAACCCCGGTTAAGATCACCTTGTCAGGATGTCCTAGCCACTTTCCCAAACACTGACACACCCGCTGCAACGAGTGAGCTCGCTGGGGGCCTCGCGCTCCCCTCCCTTTCGGGCCCCCAGTTACCGTTGCGCTGAGGCCCTTGCCGCAGATGGTGGTCCTGTAGTCCCCGAAGATTTGCCGGACGGCGCCGGTGGTGTAGAAGCCTTCGGCCAGCAGCAGGGCTCCGTAGAGGAAGAAGAAGGAGGCCGTGCCGTAGATGACATACTGAAAAGCGTGGATGCTGCCGGGGAGAGGAGTGGGCAGGGATGCTCAGGAGCCGGGAATGTGCCAGGGAGCTCAGCCCTGCATGTGGCACGTCTGGGCCAGCCTGGCCACAGCGACTCACCCCCCGCCATGCCACCCTGGGGGGGGCTAAAATGGAGGGTGAAGCCACTAGAGGAACGAGCCAGGGCAAAGCCATGGCGAGCAAGGTTGTGGTCCACTGCCAGCTTCCCCGTGCCCTCCATACCTACCCGGTGCACTGGTCCAGCACTAGCCAGGGCACCTAGCGAGGGTCAGATAAAAACAGGCGTGAAACGGAAACAAGTGGCCACTGGACCCTGCCGTGGCACCGACACACAGCAAACGCAGCCTGGGGTGTCCACGGTACCCGGGTGACATCATTGCCCCGGTCAGGCTGGCCGGACACCTCCTCCCGGCACAGAGCAAGATGGAGACGTGAGAGGCCCCGGCGCGAGAGTGATGCACCGCAGCAGGGTACTTACACGTCGATGAGATACTCATAGTCCTGGTAGTTTTTGGAGAAGTAGGTCTCAATGAGCTGCTCGGTGCCTGTGAGGGCTTCGTGCCCACAGCCACAAAACAGCGCTACCCCGAAGAAGCACAAGCCGGTGGCAACCAGCGAAGCAAAGGGTGCCCCGATGAGACATCTGGCACAGCACTCGAGCAAACCTAGGGAGAAGAGAGGTGAGGTGGGACGGGACCGCCGGCATGGGGAGCGCTCGGAGCCGGCAGCTCAGGAGCAGGCAAGCGCAGGGGGAGGAAGGTGTCCAGAGGGAAGCAGGTTGAAGGAAAACCCGGAAACGATCCATTGTGGTGCTGGAGACCCAGATCCAGCAGCTTCCTGGGCAGGATCGCACCCAAGCGTGCCCAGGGACAAGGGGTGACGGCAGCGTGGGGCACCGGGGACACGAGGCAGCCCCTGGGTGTGAGGTGGACGGGGAGCCGAGGTGAACCAGCCATGACGACCCGCACGAAACGAGATGGAAATACAAGGCGATGTAGCGTAATGCCAGCGGGACCCGTCAAACAAGTTGCTAATGGGCTCCCCGCTGCCGGCACAGCCCAGCTGCAGGCAACGGCAACGCTGTCTGCCTCCATTCCTCTTTTCCCATCGAAGATGGAGGGGAACCCAGCACCTCCACAGAGACAAAACCCAGTGGACACCCAGCAACGTGGCCTGGCCTTGTGGCAGCGCAGGAGGAGCTGGCATGTACCCCGAGCATCCCGGGCTCCGAGGTGGCACGCTGGGGTGCACTTGTCCCCTCTCCTGGCACCCTGTGGGCAGCTCGGGCTGCAGCAGCCCCATTGCACCAGCAGATATGCTTATGGAGAGGAGCCGTGTTAGTTCCCTTAACGTCAGCTCTTGTGTAATAGATTTAGTCCTCCAGGACAGATATTTAGCAAGAGGGCACGTGTACCTGTGTGTGGGTAGGGAAAGCGAGGGCACAAGCCAGCGTCCCACTTGGGTTGCCTAAATGCTGGATTTTTTTTCAGCAGTGGGGCCATGGGCACCTGCTCCCTCTGCACGTCAGGGCTCTGACGTGCGGGATCGTTAGCTCGGGTTCCTGATGGGCTGGGTTTGGAGTTGCTCGCTCCCCTGCCCGGTTTGGGGTCTGGCAGCCGGGTGGGTTGGCACCCGCTGGCATCCACCTTGGGAGCATCAGTTTGGCTCCAGCTAAGCTGTGACTACCTGCTGCCCTGGCCGTGCAACACCTCTGCCCAGGGAAGCTGCTCCCTTTCCCCAAAACACGAGCTCCGACACCCCACTGTCCCAGGCACATCCCATCTGGGCATAGCATTTGTGCCTTGCGTGCCAAAAAAGCACCCGTGGGAAGCGTTCCCAAACCCACGCTCCCTCCACTGACCCCACAGTGCTTATCTCCTCCCACAAAGGACAAGAAAGCCCTGGGGTCCTGGCCAGCAGCACCCTCCCCAATGGGAGCAAGGTCGCGGGGTGGCACCGAGGACAATGGAGGATTGTCCTGGCACTGCCACCCCGGCGTCTGCCCCGTGCCGAGAGCAAACAGGGAACAAAGGCCGCGCTATGGGGGAGCGCTGGGACCCCTCCCGTTTGTTTGCCTTGGAACGCAGCAGGTCCGGGGGGGTCCCGCTCCTCTGCTGCTCCCCGAACCTCGCTGGGACCCACGGGGACAGCCAGCGGGGTGCTGCACCAAGCACATCTTTTTAATTTTGTTTTCGGCCACCTGGGAAGTGGCGTGGTGGGCTCCCCGGGGTTGGGGCACAGTGAATGGCTCCTTTCCCGAGGGGCTGCGGGTCCTGGGATGCAGCAGGGCCTGGGAGGCTCCCTGCCACATCTCCGGTCCCTTGGGCTTTGGGAAGCTGCGCTGGGGAAGCCTGGGGAGGGGAAGGGAGGAGAGAAAGAGCCCTTGTGCCACACAATCCCGGGCCTTGTACCCAGGCTCAGCTGCTGCCGGAGCCAAACAATATGCTCCAGACGAGGAGGAGGAGGAGGAGGAGGCAGGGTGCTGGCAGCCCATGGCACCCCTGAGAACAGAGCATCCCTGATGCCCTGGGGGGTGTGCCAGTAAGTATTAGCTCTGGTGTACCAACAGGGAAACTGAGGCACGAGGCGTGCCTCTGTTTTCCCAAAGCTGCCAGCATACAAGTGGCACGAACTGTGTCCGGTCTCAGCGCCCTGCCTGGACCTCCCAGCTCCTGCCAGCAGGAGCTCTTGTCTCTCCAGCCCGGGTGGTGAGGGCTCAGGTGCGCCCAGCTGTGGGGATGGCATCTGTCCCCACAGGCAGCGCATGGGCACACGGGGACAGAAAACTGCTTTGGGAAATAAAATGCCGTCCCCGTCATGCCGAGACTTCCTCCCCCAGCAGCTCCCACGGCCAGCATGGCCACACCGGGACCTGACAGGTGCCAGAGGAAAGATTCAGGGAGCTCTGCTCTGGGACAGGGTCCCCAGAGCCACCATCGATGGCTCTCCGAGCGTCCGCCACCCTCACCCCATACTCACCCATGGCGCTGGACTTGGTCAACTCCCTCGACCGCCCGCTCGGCTGCTTCGGTGCTGTCTGCGGGAGCCCTCGCCTGCCTGGCGGTCCCTCGCCCTGTATTTCCCCCTCTGGGTGCCTGTCCCGCTCTCCAGCAAAGAAAAGGGCTCTCTGAGTGACAGCCACCCCCCTTAAAGGGACAGAACCCCGCCCCCCCTCCGGCCCCCCCCAGCACCCCTTGGCTGCCAGCTCCTGAGTGCCCGGCGGCTGCGTGGGCAGAGCCGCCCCACGGCCCCGCTCGGGGCTTTGGGAGAAAAGGCTTTAGCANCCCCCGGACCCCCCCAGCACCCCTTGGCTGCCAGCTCCTGAGTGCCCGGCGGCTGCGTGGGCAGAGCCGCCCCACGGCCCCGCTCGGGGCTTTGGGAGAAAAGGCTTTAGCAAAAAAAAGATTGCAGCTTGGGGGGGGGTGTTTGGGGGCGTCATGGGGTGCCCCCTCGTTGATGGCTCTGGGGACCCCCCTCGGGGCTGCCCGCTGTGACAGTGTGTCACAGTCTCCCACTGTCCACCAGTCCCATGGGACAGCAGTGATGCCCCTCTGTCACCTCCTTGACCCCCCAGCTCCTGCCAGCGGGGAACAGGGAGTTCCCCATCCCAGGGACCTACTTTCAGCCTTGGGGGCTCCAAGCTGGGAGTTTCCCCCTTTTTGATGGAATTCTGTGTCCGCTTTCCCCAGCCCCTTGTCCCCCGTGGGGGAACTGAGCCCAGGTGGGCGCAGCCGTGGGGTCCCCAAGTGTCGGGCATGGCTCCAGGGCTGCAGCAGATGGAGACAGCTCCCTTGGGTGCCCCGTGTCCCCTGGGTGCCACAGCTCCCATGGGTGTCCCTTGTGCCACAGCTCCCATGGGTGCCCCCAGCTCCCCTGGGTGCTGCGGCTGCGGAGAGCCGTGCAGGGCCAGGGAAGCCTGCAGAGGGCAACCGGCCCCTTCCCGGCGGGCACGGGGTGGACAAAGCCCCTCTGTGTCCCTCAATGCCCCGCTTTGTGCCAGGCAGCAAAGTGGCAGGGCCTGGCTGTCCCTGGGGCTGGGGACGCTGGCGGGTTGGGCACAGGAGCCGGGTGGGCATCTTGTGGGGAGCCCTGTCCCTTCCTCGCCCACCCAAAGAGCCCTCCCTTGGCTTGCCCACAGCTGGGTTGGGGGGAAACACCACTTGGGCAGCTGTGCAAACGCTGCCCGGGCTTCATGGGGGGCAGCTGCACCCCATGTCGGTGGGACCCAGCCCCTGGCCCCCCAGCACAACCCCCTGCCTTCCCTTCCCACAGCAGGGCAGGGTGGCATATGGCTGCCCGGTGTCCCCAGCCAGCCGTGGGATGGGAGGGACAACAGAGCAGGGAGACCCTCTGCCACCGCTGTGGTCAGCATCCTTGGGCACCTCCCTTAACCCTCCAGGAGGCAGCCAGGTGGCCTGGCAGTGATGTCACCTGGCCGCGGTCACCTCGTAATGGCCATGTGAGGGTGACAGCCTTGCAGCATCCCTTTGGAAATCATCCGTGACCCCTATGGCCACTGGAAACCAGCAGGGCCCAGCCTGCACCCCAGGGTAGTGCAGGGGGACCTCTAGCCACCAGGATGAAAGCATATGACATTAAAAAACCCGATAAATATAACATATAAAATATAACATAATATAAAAAAAATAAAAATAAGACATTGGGGAAAAAATATAAGCCCTTCTTTTTCTTTCCATAGAAATTCCAGTCTTGCAGACTGAAATTTCTGAACACCCTGGGGGGCGGCAGCAGCTTTACCCCGTTGGGGAGAATGTGGGCAACTAAGAGGGGCTGTGATTTCTGCACAAAGTGGCTTAAAATTCTTGCTGACGGGGCACTGTTTGTCAGCGTTTCCCTCCTGGGACAGAAACCCCTCGGCGCTGCCGTTAGTATCACCCCCCGGCAGCAGGGACCAGCCCAGCTCCGGGCAGTGCTCCCACAGGTGCTCTGGAGTGGAGCTGCAAAACAGGGAGACAGGGAAAAGGGGGAAATCCCCTCCCTGGATTTCTAAAGCTTGAGGGAGAAGAAAGAGTGCAGGAAAGTCGCTGGGGTTGCCTTTCCTCCGCTAGCACGGCGGGCACCCTGCACCGAGCAGCTGGGTGGGCGGCCAACAGCGCACCCCAAACACTGCACCATCTGCCTGCAATGGGGGGGGTGACAGAGCCCCAGGGGTACGTGTGGCCATGGGGACGCTGAAAAGCCCTTCTTGCCTCCCTCTCCCTTTGTATTTCAGCTGGAGAGGTTCTGAGATCCTCTCCTGCAAACCCTCAGTGGGGAACCGCACGCTTGGAGCAATCCTGCGGCTCAGCCCCGTCCCCGATGCGGCCCCCAGGGCAGCGTGTGGCTGCAGGGAGCCTGCCAGCCCGCATAAAAGTTTCCCCTGTCGGCTCATCCCTGCCAGAGAAAATGCTGCTGTTTCTCAGGCAGGGAAGGGGAGACGCATCCCCGTTTGCCAGCCAGGAGAGGGCCATGCCAGGCTGGTAAAAATAAACATGCTTATAAATCAATCCAGATCACCTTGCAATTTGTTCTGACCCTTGGGTGGTGGCCAATTGTGTCCAAACACCACCACCCCCAGCCCAGGGCAATTAAGGGCTTAGCTACCTGCACTCATTAATAGAGCCCAGGATGGCCACGGTGCCCCTTGCAAGGTGCGTGGGGTGCTAGACATAGAGAAGGCTTTCTTTCCCCAGCCACCCAAAATCTGCACTAAGACCCTGGAACAGACTGCATCAAAAATGAAGTCTTTGGAGGAAAACACACACGTACGTCTGTACATACGCCCGCCGCATGGTACGGCCTCTCTGGGGCGTTTGTGAGGTTTTTTTTCTTCCATCCTCGGTGCTTCACAGCTGCGGCTCAGCCTCGGGCTTTCCCTGGGCCATGGGGAAGGCAAGTTTGGGGCTGGAGGGACAAGCAGGTGACAGCAACGGCAAAGGAAATGCCAGACAGGCACCGCCGATCTGCACCTCTCCACCGCGTCAGGGCAAAGCAGCGGGATGGGAGAGCAAGCAGGAGCATATGGGGCGGAGGACCAAAGCATCCTCCCCGTCCCTGTCCCCATATGCAGCCACCTCACCCGTAATCCCCGCAGACAGACTGTCACACTCGCTCCCGTCACGCTGATGGCACAGGACAGCCTCCTGCTTGCCCTGGACCCCCCCCAACCCCGGCACACATGGGGCACACGGGCAGCCCTCCCCAGGGCGAGCTGGGAGGCAGCGGGGAGGCCAGCTGGGAGAAGAAGGTTTACTGCCACAGCCCCGCAGCTTCAGGGAGGAATTTCCTCCCCCCTCCAAATCGATTTCTTTGCTTACATCCCCGCGGGCTCATTTTCTGCACTGCCCTGGGTTTTCAAAGACGCGCGGCGGCCAAAAATCACACCCTTTGGTGGGTGCCGACCCTGCAAAACACAGCAAGCCCCTCCACCCCGCACCCCCCAAAATGCAGGCACAGCCCCGGTGCTCCCAGGAGGAGCCAGTGGCGGCGCGTGCAGCGCCCTTATCCATTATACATGGGGCAGCGGGAGAAATCCCGGTGTGTCTTGTCACAGCCGAGAACCTTGCTGCTATTTTTAGGCAGCCGCTTCCCCGGCCGGGCTGAAATTTCTCGTTATCTGCTGCTGGTTTTAACTGTCCTTCTCCACGCGCCTCGCTGCCTCGCTTCACCCATCAGCGGGGTAAAACCACCCCAGCCGGGGAGCCCGAGACCTGTCCTGCTATCCAGTGGCCCAGGGCAGCTCTGCGGCCAGAGCTGCCCAGGGATGCCCAGGGATTTTCCTGCTGTGCAAAATCTCCTCCTCTCCCAGGCAGCCCCATCCGAGCGGAGAGGGGATGGCAACCGCGGGAAGGTCGTGGTGGCACCGGCAGCATCTGTCCAGCTGCCTCCTCCCGGTGGTGCCAAGGATGATGGCCGGAGCCGGCCCCGCTTGCCGCTGCCCAAGCCTGGCTGCACTCGTTGTCCTATTTGTATTCCTGGGTTGCTGCAAGGCTACAAAATGTGCTAATAAAAATTAAATTTAAAAAAA
>VYZM01007051.1:60025-71284 GCA_013398915.1 Dromas ardeola
GGGGTGCAGCACAGCAGGGCGGTGGGGGGTGTGTGGGTGCCGGGGAATGTGGGGGTGCACTGCAGCAGGGGTCAGGGTGGTGCTGCATGGGTGCCAGGGACCCCAGGGGTGCTCCAGAGCAGGGGGTCGGGGTGCTGACAGTGCCTTTGCCCACTCCTTGTTTGTACTTTTTGCAGCTGCTGGGGTGCAGCCCTGGGTTTGTTCCTGAGTCTCCCGTGTGGTACATTCCCTTCTCTGTCCTTCATTTTTGGCACCCTCCAGGCTGCACCTGAAACACGGGAGCTGTGGAGTTTGTCATTCCCAGACCCCCGTTGCCCTTCCTGCTTGCCCAGAGCATGCCAGCCCCGCCGCCAGCCCCCCATCAACCAGCGGTGGCAGGCAGGCTCAGCTCCTTAGCAGGACACGGGCAGGGGCCAGGGAGCCTGCCTGCGGGGGGGTGGCCCTGGGACCATGGTGGGGCACAGTGTCTGATGTGTCAGTCCCCGTGGTTGTGTCAGAGCACATTTGGCCAAGGTGTGACAGTGACAGGAAGTCACATTAGCTGGGGGGGACGACGCACAGGACATGCATTCACCCACCTACTCACCACCTCTGTTGTCACAGCACAGCAGCGATGGCTGGCTGCGACGGTGAGTCGCGAGGGGCACCCACTTACCCCAAAGGACAGGCAGGGACAGAGCGGGGCCGGTGGCACTGCCGAGGAGAGGGAGGCTGTGCCATGCTGGGGACAAGGAGGCAGTGCTGGGGACAGGGTGGCTCTGCTATGCTGGGGCAGAACAGCCCTCTGAGATACTCATCATTCTTCGTTCTTTCCTCTCTGGCGGCACTGTCCCAGAGGAGACAGCGAGGACGTGTCTCATCTGCCCGGTACTGCTGTCAGTGACACAGCTGCTGAGACTCAAGGTAAAGCTTCTGGGGACCCAGCACTGCAGTTGGGGTGGGCTGGAGCCCCCGTGCCTGTGCCGAGGGTGCAATGGGAGCCCTCCTGCTCCTGGGACACAGGCACAGCAGACACATTTTATAGCTAGGGAAACTGAGGCACTGGGCTACAGGGGGATGCTGGGGTCGCTCTGGGCTTGCCCACCACCCCACCAGCAGTCTGGGGTCAGTGGCCACCCCAGCCCTGTTCCCAGCAGGGACTCCAGCTCCCTCCTCCCAAGGCCTGGATCAGCCAGTGAAGGCTGCTTTTTTTTCTAAAACACTCTGACAAATAATTTTTTAAGGGTTTGTTGTTTTGTTTTTTTTTTAACCATTCAAACAAGCCATAAAGGCCTGAGCCATGAAGGCCAGAAGGGGAGAGGGAACCCTGTTTGTCCTCAGCCTCTCTGGCTATAGCCACTGCGTGGGGCAGGATCAGGATTGCAGCACCAGGATCTGGGCATCACCAGCGGACAGGGGGATGCCCCTGCTCCTGCCACCAGGCTGAGGCATGCCCTGGGGAGAGGCACAGCTGGTGGGACCAGCTCCTGGCATCTTTGGTCGCCACCTGGTCCCTGTCGTGAGTGAGCCAATACCTGCCTCCTGCATGGGGGGAGTGGATGGGCTGCCCAGCCAGATAGTGGGGGGCTCAACCCCTCACTTTGGCCCACCTCTGAGCCTCCCCTGGAGGAGATGGCCTGCAGGCAGCAGGGGAGGGAAACAGCTTCTCCCAGGTTGCCCTCCAAAGCTGTGTTTGTAGGAGAAGAAAAGGGAACAAGGTGGAGGTGGAGCAGGGCATGTAGGTGGTTGGGGCAGGAGACATGGAGGAGGGCACCAGGGGATCACAGTTCAGCAGCAGCTCATCAGCTCCCCGTTGGGTCCAGGCTGGAGTCAGGTGTTGGTTACAGCCCTCAGAGGAGAAACCCACAGCTCCTGCTGCACAGCTCTGTGGGCTGCTGGAACCGTCTGGGTGTTGCAGTGCCTGGGTGCAGCATGGAGGGGTACAGGGTGAGATGGACGGGTTGCTCCAAGAGATGGGCTAGGGCGGATTTCCAGCGCCCATGAAGGCAGGGCAGCAGTGGGATGCAGGGCTCTCATCTGAGCCCATTCCTGCCAGTTTCCGGAGAGGCTCAGGAGAGCTTCCCTGAGTGGGGCTGCAGGAATTTAACCCCTCTGGTTGCTGGCTGGAGGCAGCCCTTTGAGCTGGCCTCGTTGAGCACTGCTCACAGGGGAGGAAAGGGGGTTGAGCACCATCCCTGCACTCCTGCAGGCTCCATGGACGCAGAGGGGAAGGATGACTTCAGGGCTGCTCCATGCTATGGGCAGCACGTAACCGCAGCTATTTGAGGCCAGGACATACCCACAAATTTTTAGGGACTGTTCTCCCGTGGCCATCCCTTGCACACTGCCAAGTCAGCACATCCCCGGCACGAAGCGCCTGCGGTGCGGCAGGAGGAAACAGCC
This sequence comes from Dromas ardeola, assembly GCA_013398915.1. Lineage (NCBI taxonomy): Eukaryota > Metazoa > Chordata > Aves > Charadriiformes > Dromadidae > Dromas > Dromas ardeola. Next base: position 62,408 of record VYZM01007051.1, read on the forward strand.
CACATAAACACACACGCACGATGTTGGAGGGGAGGAGGGAGCCTGCTGGGTGTCACTGCTCAGGCTCTGCGCTCCTCCCCCGGGGCTACGCTTCTCACAGCCTCCCCTGCTCCCTCCCTCTCCAGTGGTTTGTGTCTGTCTGCGCACCCCAGGGGCCTCTCCAGCATCCAGTGGGAGACGAAGCCGGCTGGGTGGTGGCTTGGTCTGCAGCCTGGCATTGGAGAGGGGACGGGAGAGGGACAGGTCACATCGTAAATACTCCACGCAGACCTGCCTGCACACTTTGCAGCTGATTCACCGTGTGGAGGTCCCATCACTCCCTGGTGCCCCTCAGGCAGGGGGGAGCGTGTACCTGAGTGAGGTCCAGCGGTGGGCAGGTTTTCGGCTCATCAAGCTCCGTGTCGCTGTTGTCCTGCCCACAGCAACTCGGTGAGCACGGTGCGGAGGAGGCCGGGGTGGCCGACATGGCCAGCGTCATCCTGGAGAGCATCTTCTTGAAGCGCTCGCAGCAGAAGAAGAAAACGTCTCCCCTCAACTTCAAGAAGCGCCTGTTCCTGTTGACAGAGAGCAAGCTGTCCTACTACGAGTATGACTTTGAGCGGGGGGTGAGTCGTCGGCCCTAGAGCCGCAGGGGATGTGCCGTGGCAGTGCCCATGGGTCACCAGTTGTCCCTCGCCTGCACCCAGCCCAAGGGGTGGTTGGGCAGAGATGGTGCTTTGCTTGAGTATCTCCGGGGCTCCCCCTTGGCGATCGTTCAAACCAACACTGTCTCTTGCAGCGCCGGGGCAGCAAGAAGGGCTCAGTGGACATTGAGAAGATCACCTGTGTGGAGACGGTGATGCCTGAAAACAACCCTCCCCCTGAACGGCAGGTCCCGGTGAGGAAGGCCCTGGGGTCCCCGCTTGTGTCCCCCTGTCCCCTCGCTGGGGAAGCAGTGACAGTTACCCTGCCCTGGGGGGGTGGGAATGGGGAACAGCCCACTTGGCACGGGGGCTCTGCACCCACAGCCTGTACCATACCAGGGGTCTGCCTTGATGCAGGGCAGGGGGAGCAGGGGGACGCCAAAGGCAGTGGGTCCCAGGGGAGGTGCCAGCAGCTGAGCAACAGAATGCCAGCATCTGAATCTGCCTCTTTCTTCCAGAGGAAAGGAGAGGAATACAACAACATGGAGCAGATCTCAATCATCGAACGGTTCCCCTACCCCTTCCAGGTGAGTCCTCACTGCACCTCCTTTGCTGGTCCGCTCTGCCTGGCTGCAGAGTGCTGGGGGGAGGACCCCAGAGGGACTTGGGGCCAAACACGACATTGCTGCCCCAGTGCCAGGTGTCACTCAGCCGTTTGGGGATGCCCTGCTGCTCTCTGTGCTGAGTGGGGCAGGCAGGCAGGTGAGCCTCTGCAAGCCTCGAGGAATTGGACAGCCCTATTTAAGGGGGCTGCTTAGATGGAAACCTGCTTCTGAGCTCTGTCCTGCCCCGTTCGGTCCCCTGGATGATGCTGGAAGGATGCTGTCTGCCAGCTGCCCACTCAGCCCCCAACCCAGCTGCCTGCCCCTGTTGGCACCCAACACACTGAAAGTCAGAGAAGGAAGTGGAAAGTCTCGGGGGAGGGGGCTTATTTATAACCTCTCCGTCACGGTCCTGCGAGCACCGTGCGGGGACAGCACACAGCAGCAGGGCTTGTACTCTGCACGGGCTGCTCTGGGTGGCCACAAGCCTCGGCTCCCCACATCCTCCCCGGGAGACCCCCGGACTGGGGCACTGAGGCACGTGGTCCTGCAGGTGGTATATGATGAAGGGCCCCTCTACGTCTTCTCCCCGACGGAGGAATTGCGCAAACGCTGGATCCATCAACTGAAGAGCGGTGAGTGTGGGGACTCTGTGGCTCCCTCAGAAAGCAAACACAAGCAATTGGCTGTGCATATGTCACGACCCAGAGCGCTGGGTTTCCGGGGGCTCGTTATCTTGTGGTTACGTTATCCTATGTCTACGGAAGAGCGAGTGCTGATTAGGAACTTCTCCCATGACACCGCATTCGTAAGACCATACCCCAACGTGCACACTCCCTAACATCCCTGAGCTGACTGACACCAGCCACTCCTGCGCGGAGGAGGTGGACACTCACCTCTGTCACCCTCTGACTTCTGAGCACTGCAGCCATCTCAGCTGACACTTCTTGCCCTCTCACAAGCCTGCTCCAAATTAGCTCAAGCAGGCTCAGAAGTTAGTGAGGGCAAGAGGAAATAGCAGATGTGACCACGCAGCTGTAGTGGCATGCAAGACGAGGGGCCCAGTGTTTTAGGAAACACGGACAAAAAGCCTATTGGAAGCCAAGGAGCGTCTCTCCCAATCCACCCTGAGCCTTGCTAACGCTCAGCTGCATGGGTGCTACCTCGTCGAGCTGAGAGCATGTTGCAGCAGCCCTGCGCAGAGGGGCTCGGGTGCTTGCAGTCGGCTGAAATCAGCTGGAGCTGCCCATATGTGTCTCTTGGTGCATGTGTGTCTTTCTGTGGCTTTGTGCTGGTGGGGCGAGATTAGCAGCTCAAATTGACACAGGGAAGTTTGCCCAAGCGAGGCGGAAGCAGAGCAGAGAAGATAACGGGGAAGTTTGTTATTTCACGAGAGCCCTGCTGCTCTGCCCTGGCAGGCAGCCAGCCCTCTCCCCACTTCCCTGCTGCGGGAGGGGGGTTGCTGTGGGAGCTGAAGCCAGTGTAAAATCCACAGGGGAGAGAAAAGGGGAGAGAAAATGCTGGCCTTTTGCTGCTGGGATGTCCTCATCCTGCTCCACCCAGAGAAGGGGCTCTCTGCACCCCGCGGAGTTGTTGTGGGCCAGCACCGTGCTGCGGTGGTATTTAGGCACATCCAGTTGTCCCTTTAGGTTGGGGAGAAGAATGAGGAAGCCGGTCAGCACCTGCCTGGCACGGGAGCAGTCTGCCAGCAAGGAAAGTCTCTGAGCAGCCTGGGGGATGCTGGACCTTTTGTTTGGCAGGAGGGCTGGTCACAGCAGTACATGTCCCTCCAAGCCCATGTCTGTGTCTATTTGCAGAGCTGCTGAAGACCTTTTAATCAAATCTGAAAGGCCTGGCCCTCCTCTAGTGAGGGATTTAGTGGCACATGGTTTGTGCAGCCACAGCACTGAAATACAAGCGATGAGCTGAGGGAACCCTGAACAGCAGGGCCGCGAGCAACTGTGTATCAGTAGCACAGCAGAGGGTGAAATGATTTAATGGGGCTGATCATCTGCATTCAGGGAGCAGAGAGCTCTCTGCAGCAGGCTGGGGGCACAGCCCTGCATCACACACATCTTCCCTCCTCTGCCACAGTGATCCGGTACAACAGCGACCTGGTACAGAAGTATCACCCCTGCTTCTGGATTGACGGCCAGTACCTGTGCTGCTCCCAGACAGCCAAGAACGCCATGGGCTGCCAGATCCTGGAGAGCAGGAACGGCAGTAAGACATTGGGCGGCCCCGGCCCCAGCCCCTGGGGACCACCGCAGCATGATGCCGGGGATCTCTTCTCACCTTAGTCCCTTTTCTGTTCTGAAGGTTTAAAAGCTGGACGGTCGCATCGCAAGACAAAGAAGCCTCTTCCCCCCACTCCTGAGGAGGACCAGGTAGGTGTTTCCTAAGGAAAGGTCTACCTGGGAAAAGCCAACACTTCCAATGACTGACAGGGCATTGCTCAGAGATGTATAGACCAGGGCTGTGCTCTGGAGAGGGATGTCAAGATGGTGCTCTAAGGCAGAAGGAGCTTGAACCAGGGGATGGAACCCAAAGGCCTGGAGGAAAGTCAAATGATCTCACCCCTGCGGGTCCACAGCAGGAGCTGGGAGGATAGAGAAGTCCTGATATAGGGTGGAGGAGTCACGGGTTAAGCCAAAAGGTAGAGATAAAACACTTATATTTTGTGAGGATGGGTCTCCAAGGAAGAAATGTTGCAATAAAAAGCTCGGGGGGGGGGGAAAAGCTTCCTGGTGGAAATACATGTGGGATTTGAGATGAATGCTGTGCTGACCTGGCCTGAGCCCACTGCCCTGCCAGGCCTGGGGAGGGTCTCACCGGGCAAACAGTGTGTCTGCCAGCTTCACCATGTCCCATGCTCTCCCTCCCTCTGGGGAAGATGGTGATGAAGCCCCTGCCCCCCGAGCCAGCCCCCAGCACAGCAGGTGAGATGAAGAAGGTGGTGGCCCTCTACAACTACCTGCCGATGAACGCGCAGGACCTGCAACTGCAGAAAGGCGAGGAGTACTTCATCCTGGAGGAAAGCCACCTGCCCTGGTGGAAAGCCCGTGACAAGAACGGGTAAGAGCTCCCACCACCCACGGCACTCGCCCCGCAACGGTTCCCTCTCCTGGTGCCAAGGCACTGGTGGGCAAACACACCTCTTCAGTGTCATGGGGGTTAGGACAGGGCTGCCTGCCTGCAGGGTCCTGTGTGGGATGGCACATGAGGAGGGTGAGGGAGACTGAAGCAGGCTGTGATATCAGGCCTCCCCAAGCGTGAACCCAAATGGGTTTGCGCCAAGGTTTTTGAGCCCATTTCTACTCAGCCTTCTGGGACAGGAGCCTGCTTTCCCCTTGGCCTTCTCCATCAGTGTGTGACCAGCCCCTTTTCTCCTGCAGGAGGGAAGGATACATCCCCAGCAACTATGTCACTGAAACCAGCAATTCCTTGGAGATCTTTGAGTGAGTAAGAGAAGGTGCAGGGATGTGGCAAGTTGTGCTTGGTCAGAGACTTTTGACATTCAGTTCTGTTAATCTATGCAGCCTGCAAGCCCAGACTGGCTGGGTCCCTCTCCCTCTTGCACACCCTTCAAGAGCCTCTGGCCCTGTGACAGCCATCCGTGCCCTGTTCTCTGCACGCCCTGTCCTGGCTGGGCCAGGGTCAGACCAGGCTGTGGACAGGGGTGGCTGTGGTGACCTCACTGACAGCTGTGTCCCTGTTCCAGGTGGTACTCAAAGAATATTACTCGGAGCCAAGCAGAGCAACTGCTGAAACAGGAGGTAAGTGTTGATTCCCAAGGCTCGGTCCTTTCTACACACCAGCTGTCTGTGGGCTGCTGTCACGTTGTGTCCAGTATAGGACCAACCCTGGCTTGCAATGGGAGGGGAGTATCGCCCCAACAGCCCCAGGAACCCCAACACGACCTCCTCCTGGCAGGCACTTCAGGAGGTGGTCCCCAGGCAGGGACTGGAAGTAGGACTCTGACTTATCACACCCTCTCCAGCCGTGCTGTGATCTTCACTCACTTTAAGTCCTGCCTGTTACAGTCACACCTCCCCATAACCACCCCGTTCCCTCTCCCCTTTCTGTTTTAGGGTAAGGAAGGCGGCTTCATTGTCCGAGACTCCACCAGCAAGACAGGGAAATACACTGTCTCCGTCTATGCCAAATCCTCTGTGTAAGTGGATATAAGAACAGCTTGTTCCTACCTCAGAGGCCCCCCCCAGGCACCGCTCACCCTCTGCCTGTCCTCCCCATGCTGCTGACCCCATGTACTGTCTCTCCAGAGACCCCCAAGGCACGATTCGCCATTACGTTGTATGCTGCACCCCCCAGAATCAGTATTACCTGGCAGAAAAGCACCTGTTCAACACCATCCCGGAGCTCATCACGTACCATCAGCACAACTCTGGCGGTCAGTGTTTGGGGGACAGAGTGAGGCCAGCAGTGTTTTTACTGACACAACAGTATCCTCACCTTCCTGCACTGAAGGCAGGAGACTTGTGTTCCCTGCTGGAATGTGGCAGGTAAGTGTGGTGTGGCAATCTACATTTTTGTGTTTCAGGGCTCATATCCAGACTGAAGTACCCCGTGTCTCCACACCAGAAAAGTGCTCCTTCCACAGCTGGCCTCGGCTATGGTAAGCTGGCCTGGGCTACCTCACAGTTCCCCGGTTGCAGGGGCTGGGATCCGGGCTGTCCCATGGCAGCTGGGCTCACAGCCTTCCCAGGAATTGCCTCCTAACACTCGCTGGCCCTCTGGTGACAGTACTGACCATGAGACACCACAAGCTACTTTGCTCCCCATTCCGTGAGGAACAAGTCTCAGATTTCATGCATTTTTGGGATGTTTTTTCAGGCAGCACATGCTCGTGAGGTCTTCTTGGGCTTGCTAGATTAGATGACTGGGAGTACCCTGCAGGGAGGTCACCTGCACTCATGTTGCACTTACACTCTCTGTCTTAGGGTCGTGGGAGATTGACCCCAAGGATCTGACCTTCCTGAAGGAACTGGGGACGGGGCAGTTTGGTGTGGTGAAGTACGGGAAATGGAGAGGCCAGTACAACGTTGCCATCAAGATGATCAGGGAGGGCTCCATGTCAGAGGATGAGTTTATCGACGAAGCTAAAGTCATGATGTAAGTGGTAAGCAGCCTGCAGGTCAGTCCTGGATATGCCTTGCCAGGATGGCTGCTCTCCTGGGTGATGTGGAGGGACAGTCTCAGGCAGCGTCACGCTCTGCAAAATGCATCTGAGAACGTACTGCCTTTGTGCTGATTACCTGGTGAGCTTTTCCACCATCAGCTGGCCCAGGAACAACTTCCCTTCCCAAATTCTCTTTATTCACAGATGCTTCTTTTGCTGCTTGGCCTTCTAGATGCTCAGAATTGCCCTTCTTGTCCCCAACACAGGAACCTATCGCATGAGAAGCTGGTGCAGCTTTACGGAGTCTGCACCAAGCAGCGTCCCATCTTCATCATCACTGAGTACATGGCCAACGGCTGTCTCCTGAATTTCCTGAGGGAAACTCGGCAGCGGTTCCAGCCTGCCGAGCTGCTGGAGATGTGCAAGGATGTCTGTGAAGCTATGGAATACCTGGAATCCAAGCAGTTCCTACACCGAGACCTGGTACAGCTGTGGCTGAAGGACACATCTCCAGCTCAGCAACAGCCACAGCATGTCCTAGACAGGGTCCAGCTAGTTCATCAACATGAAGAGAGGCAGCTCCGCAGCCTTCTCTGCAGAACATCCCTCTAAGCTTCCCTGCCCACCTGAGCATGGGTGGGATGCTCTGAACTCCCCACTCTGCAGCAAGTTAGCAGAGATTACAGAAAGGGCAGGACTAAGTAGCTTTCCAGGGAACAGGAAGCACATTTGTGGCTAGAGCAGGGTTTGTGTTAAGCAGCACAGGCAGCATCATGGCTCAGATGTGAAAAGGGACCTCTCGACCCCTGTGAAAATCCAAGCCTGCAGTTTGTCAGGCCTTGGGCTGGCATTGCCAGCTTGCAGTCCTGCTCGGTGCTGTACCTGATCTCCTCTGGTGCTGCTTTGTTCAGGCAAAATCCCGCCAGGGAAATCTCCCCTCCATAGATAAACAGGATGCCCGGAGACCTCTCTTGCTATCTTTGCTGAGGACTTTGTAGCTTGCCCCAGTCCAGGTGAACCTGCAGGACAAAGTGAGGCAAAGCATTAAGTGGGTGGGGGCGAGATGAAGTTCCAGATGGTACAGGGGGATGGGAGAGGCAGTGGCAGGTAGGAGTGACTGCCTCTATCTCTGCACCCACAGGCTGCTCGCAACTGTTTGGTGAACGACCAAGGAATTGTGAAAGTATCAGATTTTGGCCTTTCCAGGTCTGGTAGATACATCTGTGTCACCCTCTTGTCTCAGACTCCCATCTCCCCCTTCAGTCTCTTTTGCACTTTAGCCTTTCTCACCACCATCCTCCAGCCCTGCTTTTCCTCTGTCTTTTTCTGTCTTTCAGCTTCGTTTATCTGTCTCAACCTTCTGCCTCTCCACTTTCCACCATCTCTTTCTTACTTCCCCCATCCCTTTTCCCCCTCTCTTTGCTTCTTCTTTCCCCCCACCTCTGGTCTCCTCGCTGCAGCTTTCTCTCCACATCCCCTTTTTGCTGTGCTTCTGTGTCACTCTATCCCTTCCCCAGTTTTAACTAACATATACTTGTTTGCAAAGGGACATTTCTGCCTGTTGGAGAGTGCAACCTCATCACTCTGAGAGCTGTCAGTTCCTTTTGGGCTTGGTCACTTGCATGGAGGAGTGAAGTGCGCAATCCAAGACAGGTACCCTGATCCATTTATCTGCTGCAGGTACGTTCTAGATGACGAGTATACAAGCTCCATGGGGTCAAAGTTTCCAGTGCGGTGGTCTCCCCCTGAAGTGCTTCTGTACAGCAAGTTCAGCAGCAAGTCTGACGTCTGGGCTTTTGGTAAGAGCACGGCACTAACGCCTCAGAGGTCGGGAGGAGAGGGTGTCCCAACAACAGTGAGCTCCCCTGCAAACCAGCTTCAGGCACAGGCGCTCCGGTGCCATGACCTGTCCCTGCCGTTTCCTCTAACAGGCGTTCTGATGTGGGAGGTTTACTCTCTGGGGAAGATGCCTTACGAGAGGTTTAACAACAGCGAGACAACAGAGCACGTCATCCAAGGCCTGCGTCTCTACCGGCCGCAGCAGGCCTCGGAGAGGGTCTACGCCATCATGTACAGCTGCTGGCATGAGGTAAGCTGCTCTCGCCCTCGATGATCACCCCCAGCTGCCCTGGGGGGGCTGACGGCGCTCTGCAGCTCCCCAGGGAGCGGTGAGGTGGCCGGCAGGCTCCAGCAGGGCTCCTGGTTCTCTCACGGCAGAAGGCCGAGGAGCGTCCCACCTTCACCGCGCTGCTGGGCAGCATCCGGGACATCACGGACGAGGAGCCCTGACCCCGGGCTGGGCCGACCCGGCCCGCTGACCCCCGCCAGCTGCTGCTGGCCGGTACTACTGGGCTGGCGCTGCCCCACCGCCCGCCGGGACGGACCTGCGCACCGGACGGCACCTCAGCACCTCACGGACACGGCAATGGCCACCCCCCAGACTAACAGCGGCCTGAGGGGCCCTCGCGGCCGCCACCGCAGCCCCTGTCACCCGCAGGGCCCCTCACAGCCA
>VYZM01007051.1:78769-110090 GCA_013398915.1 Dromas ardeola
TGCGGACCCGGCAAGGGACATGGAAGCAGGCTGGATGCTTTCGGCCTTGGGTAGCCCATTCCCGCTCGTTTGAAGAGCTTTTCCACGGCCTCCTCTTGAGAGGCGCTCCTGGGACACAGAGCAGGAGGCTCGGAAGACAACTTAGAGGATGAGGGAGGAAATTTCTGTAAGGGTAGAGCTTTAGCAAGTGCTGGGCCTTCCGTTGGTGTGGCTCTCAGTGTGCTTGATGCTGTTTGTTAGAGGCTTAAAGCTGAGACTGTGTCCTGCTGAGCCCACAAGAGCTTGATGAGGGGGGCTGTCACTTTCCCCAGAGCTCTGGTCCTCTGTTGGGGGCATCACACCACTGTCACAGCCGTATTTGTGTCGGCGGGTGTGAAGGGCACTGGGAATAGGACAGGGAACTGCTGGAGAGGGGACAGCAAAGGGCTACAAAAATGATTAGGGGACTGGAACATCTCTCTTATGAAGAAAGGCTGAGGGATTTGGGTCTTTTTAGTCTGGAAAAGAGACGTCTGAGGGGAGACCTTATCAATGCTTATAAGTACTTAAAGGGTGGATGTCAGGAGGATGGGCCCAGGCTCTTTTCAGTGGTGCCCAGCAACAGGACAAGAGGTAACTGGCACAAACTTGAACATAGGAAGTTCCACCTAAACATGAGGAGGAACTTCTTTCCTGTGAGGGTGGCAGAGCCCTGGCACAGGCTGCCCAGAGAGGTGGTGGAGTCTCTGTCTCTGGAGACATTCCAACCCCGCCTGGACGCGTTCCTGTGCCACCTGCTCTGGGTGACCCTGCTCTGGCAGGGGGATTGGACTGGATGATCTCCAGAGGTCCCTTCCAACCCCTGCCAGTCTGTGGATTCTGTGAATAGCAGAGCCACAGAGTTAACGTGATATTGGGAGGAGGGTGCAGTTTTCATTGCGGCTCTTGCAGTTGTTTTTCTGTATTGGGATGGCAGGGGTGTTTAAAAGTGGGTAGCTTGGACAGAAGCCTTTGGTGATTGTCGGAGGAAGCACACCCAGTCCTGATGTGAGTCTGTCCAACCTTCCCAGGAATATGCCTCCACTGTGCGGCGAGCAGTACAGTCCGGGAATGTCAACCTGAAGGACAGGCTCACCATTGAGCTACATGGTGAGTGAGCAGGATCAGGGCATCTTAAAACTCCTCTGACTGCCCACAAGCGAAGCTGTGGAACTTGCATGTGTTTTCCCATGAAATTTCTGTTGCCCAGGAGTGTATTGCTCAGTTTAGCTGTTTAGCAACAGCACTAACTTATCCCGTGGTTTTCCACAGCGGATGGGCGCCATGGGATTGTCCGCGTAGACCGGGTGCCGCTGGCAGCCAAGCTGGTGGATCTGCCCTGCATCATCGAGAGCTTAAAAACCATTGACAAGAAAACCTTCTACAAGACAGCGGATATTTGCCAGGTATGGGCTGTCCTTCTTGCCTGCCCCAACAGCTTAATTCCTTGTTCCCCTCTCCAGCAAAATCCTTGTACACTTTGGCAGCTGGACACCCATGGCCAATTTCTGTATTCTCACAATATTAGCAGTCTAAAATTCCCCGCTCTGCTTGGTGTTTAGAAATCCCATTTCTGAAGCACGGAATGAGATTGTCCTTGTAACAGCTTAACTGCTGCTGTGTTTAGATATGAACTGAGCTGGGTGTGAAACATTGTGTTTCTCGTACCCCGTGCCCGTGACTCCCTTTGGCTCACAAGATGCAGTGGGGAATCACTGTTAATTTTCCAGAAAAGCTTTCGCATACTTTTTTCCTTACGTGACGATAAGCACCCTTAGTGTTTATGCGGGGATTCCAGATGCTTGTTTGCACTGTGGATGGTGATCTCTACCCGCCTTTGGAAGAGCAAACAGTAAGCACGGACCCCAAGGCAAACAAGAAGAAGGACAAGGACAGAGAGAAGAAATTCATCTGGAACCATGGCAGTGAGTAGAGGCTGTGCCAAATCCCTCCATCGCACCACCCCAGTGTCCCCACAGCTGTGCAGGGCACTCACCATTGCTGTGCCTCGCCTGTGCTGCTGCTCTGTTTTCAATGATCTCTCTGTTCCTGAAGGGATCTTCTCCCTTTTGGCACACAGCTCCCCCATTAGGCCATCTGCCTGACACATGCAATCTGTTTCCTCTGTCACAGTCACTCTTCCCCTGAAAAATGTACGGAAGAGACGATTCCGGAAGACAGCTAAGAAGAAGGTGAGTTGTTTCTCACAGAGATGCAGATGCAATAACCAAGGGATAGGAAGGCACAGACATTAGAGCTGTAACCATCTGTTAGTCCAGAAAACGTGTAATTTCTTAACATTGCTTCACATGTTTCCTTGCCCAAGATGAGGGTGAAGAGAGGATAGTACATTTAAATACTTCTTTCAGTGCTTCCTCCATGTTTTCCAAAATGCTCCTGAGTGGAAAATCCTCTGTGCAGAGAACTGCTGGACTCCATTCCCGTGGCTGCCTTGCCATAGCGCTCATAGAGAAGAAAGGAAGACTCGCATGGAAATGGGGCTTCACTCATTCCTGCTTTCCCGGCTGAAATCTTCTCTCTATGCATGGCCCCTTCACTTCCCCAACAAGCAGCACTACAAATAGAATAACTGTCATTTCAGCTGGGGGAGTGACAACAGATGGAGCTCAGAGACTGTCTCTGTGCATATGCACAAGCCAGGCAAGGTGTTGGGGAGCTGCAGCACCGTGGGGCTGGGAAGACTTGTTCTTCTCCGCTTTGCAGTTTCTGAGAACAGGATGGAGTGCTATTTTGCATGACATTTGGGAAACAAATTACTTGAGACATTCTTATAGCCCACAGGAGAGATTTGATGTCACTGCATTAAGATTCCTGCCTAATTTAAAAGTGAAAAATGAAACCTTATTTTGAGTGAGATTGGAAGTAGATGAGTTGACCATCCATCAGGAAACAGCACCTCAAGGGCTTTCTGCATACACATGGAAAGTCTTATTTCGTAAGTAGTATAAGTAGAAGAGTGAGAGCATACAACCTACCAAGGAGCTTTGCACAAAAAAGATGCATTACTTTCTGGAGGTGCGTAAATTACTTTTAGGGTGAACATGATCAGAAAGCGTAAGAGAAAAGAGGCTTGAAACAGGGCTCTGTCCAGAGGTGGAGGCTTGGAGTTGACCAGCACCAGCAGCGTGCACAACGCATTTAACAGTGTCTCTGTTCTCTTTCCCCTCTCTGTCCCAGTATATTGAGTCTCCTGATGTGGAAAAAGAGGTGAAGCGTCTCCTGAGCACAGATGCTGAAGCTGTCAGTGTCCGTATCCTTTTAACAGAGAAAAAGCTCAAGTTAGGGTCAGGATGCTATGCGTGACCTGGGTGTTGTGGAGAGGAGAGACAAGTTCAGTTTTGTGTGGGTGTGAGAGACTGGGAGATAAGCACACAAGAGGCACTGGAGTTTTGGAGCTTCATCTTTGCCTTGTTCAGAGCTCATTGTTTCTTCATGGTGACCTTCCTTGCAGACTGAGTTATTGTACTGAGCAGGAACTTAACAGCGGAGGAGAGGTCATCAAAAAAGGGTGCTGGGGTGGTTCATCCTGGGTATCCATAGCTGCAAGGCCAGACTTGTTGGATGAGCAGTGATCCTCTGCAGTTTTTCGCATTTTTTTGTCGTACTGCATCTTTCACGTTCCTCCTTTTCCCTTGATTCATCTGTTTCTGCGGTCAGGCTGGGAAGTCATTGCTGAAGATGAAACAAAAGAAGCAGACAACCATGGTTCGCTCACCAGCCTGGACATCTCCTCCCCAGGGATGTCGGGACATAAGCAAGGCCATGGCTCCTCAGGTGCAGTGGGGAAAGCTGTTGTTTTCTTTCTAGCATCTAAGTAATCAGTTGGGCCCATTCTCTCTGGGGTAAGCCCTAACCAGAGCGAAGGAGGGAGGGCATTGAGACAGGCACCCTGTATTGACGTGGTCCCTAGCGGGCAAAGGGTGGTGGGAGCTCATCAGCTGTGTTTTCCCTCTTCCCTTTTGCACCCCCCTAGAACATGATGAACTGCGGGAGATATTTAATGACATCAGCAGCAGCAGCGAAGATGAAGATGAAAGGGATCATCATGACGACGAAGACCTGAACATCATGGACACTGAGGAGGACTTGGAGAGGCAGCTGCAGGACAAGCTCAATGAGTCCGATGGGCAGCAACAGGAGAACGAGGGGTCCAACCAGATAGGTGAGTGGGTGGCAGAGCGCAGCAGAATCACCAGGGTGCCAGGCAGGCTGCGCTGCCCAGCTCTGCTTCTGCTCTGGGTCTGAGCTCACTCTCTCTTCCAGTCATGGGGATCCAGAAACAGATTGACAACCTGAAAAGTAAACTCCAGGAGACGCAGGACAGGAGGAAGCGCCAGGAAGATCTCATCATGAAAGTGGAGAACCTAGCCCTCAAGGTGAGAACTTTTCTGAGATCTCTTCAAGTCTTCGGCTTAGGTTTGGCTTGCCACTAGATCCAGCAGAGTGATTCAGCTGCTGCCCTGGAAAAGCCAGGGGCTTTTGCCTGCTGGGTTAAAAATAATTGTGGTGTGACCATACACACACTCCAGCATTTCCCTATGGAGGCAAAGCAATCCATGAAACTGCAGGAGGTAAGGGGGCTGGTTGTCAGTGCAGCCTGGGGCGTGCTGCACCATTTGACGTGTTGTGCCAGCACCCATTCAGTTGAGAACACATTGGTAACTGTGGCGTGGCATGTTTGTCTCTGCAGACCCGTCTCCAGGCCGTGCTGGATGAGTTCAAGCAGCAAGAAGAGCGAGAGAAGCAGCAGGTGAGGAAACTCCCCCAGTGGAGGGGGGAGGACTGGGGCACGACACGGTTCTAGGCTTGGCCTCTGACAAAGTTTCCTGAATCTTGTTACACACCAGCTGCTTTGAACTGCAGTGTTACAGGTCAGGTGTGGTTGTACCTCATCTGTAGTTGCATGGAGCTTCCTAAAGCACAAAGAGGTATAGGAAATGGGGTTGATTGCAGCCTTTCTTCTGGAGGAGCAGTGAGACAAAACATGTCTAGTCAGCAGCCCAAGGCTGCTAGGATTGCTGGGCTAAAACACGACACAAACCCACTAGCACCCGTGTACAAGAAGGGCAGTAGCTGCAGGGTCTTGGCAGATTCCCCGCCTGGGCAGCTCTGCTGAGTTTGAACCAGGTACCAAAGCAGGACGTTCGTACTCCCAGGTTCCTGTTGTGCGGCTTCGCCTTGTGGGCAGTGCCGAGTTCTGCCCCAGAGGTGCCCAGGCACGGCTCCTGTGATGTACAGGCAAAGCAGGCACTGGCGTAGGAGGAAGATCCGCAGAAGTGCTTGGGCTGGAGCTGCCAGGAGTCCCAGCCATGCCTTATTGTAATGCCTCGCTCCCTCTTTCCAGATGACATCCCTGCAGGAGCAGCTGGAGTCCCTCATGGAGAAGTGAGGAGCGAGCCTGGGTCTTTGTACCTGCGAGCAGAGCTGGAAGTGTTCATCTGCCACGCTGAAGTCTTTGCTCTAGTCACACGCCTCTGCTGCCAGATGTGCTGCTGGGCGGTGCTAGAGGCTCCGTGTCCAGAGCTGCTCTCACACACGTTGTGCTGGGCTTGGCTGGTGGAGCTAAAGAATTGGACTATGCCTGTGAGAGCAGCCAAAACCCTGGATTTACTGTAAACATTCAGCATCATTCTCCCAGAGGGATTTAGTTCTCCCTGCGACAGTGTGGTGCGGCTTTGTGCATCTTATTGAGTCTTGGGCTTGATGGGCTGTGGCTTGGTAGGAGCTTGTTGCATTTGAGGAATGCATGTGTCTGCAAACCAGACTCAATAAACTACTGTTTCCAACCCTGGTCTGTTCCTCTGTGGTCTCCGGAGCACAGACTAGCACTGCCTCATGCCAGCTTGTGCCTGACCACGCACAGCCCCTGGCTGATGCTCGCACCAGCATTGCTGGGCTCCTTCACTGAAATGCTCCTCCTGTGGCTGGGTCAAAGGGAGACTGCGTGCGAAGGGGATTCCGTGAGCTGTCACTCTGTGGGAGGAACGAGGCCCTCCTGATCGGGGAGTTTCTTTAATTCCTCACAGACTAGGCAGGCAAATCCCAGATTAACCTGGCAGGGTGGGAAGAGGATTAGAAAGGCAGTTCCAGAACACAACGGAGGGCACCGCGGGCTTCAGTGAGGGTGTGCCACAGCAGGACGCCCCTCTCGCAACCCGAAGGGCAGGGGACAGGGAGAAGGCTTCCAAGCTCTGCCCCAGCACAGAAAGCGAAAGGCCAGCGGCAGCCCTGGGATGATGACATGAAGAAAGGGAGATACCCCAAGGAAGACGCGGAGCTCAGGAAGGGCCAGAGTGTGCCCGTGTCCATGTGCCTGTGACCGGCTCCTGGGGGCTGTCAGGAGTGGCCATGGAGGAAACCTACCTGCTGAACGTGGAAGGGGTCAAAAAGAAGATTCTGCATGGAGGCCAAGGGGAGCTGCCGAAGTTGCAGGATGGGAGCAAGGTAAGTTGCCTTGGTTGGTACCCCAAAGCCCAGGAGCGGGGAGTGGGTCCAGCACTGCCATCCCTGCCCATTACGGGACAAGCTGAGCTCTAGGTCTGTGGTACAGGGAGATCCATCGTAAGGGAGGTGGCAGGAGGGCCGGTTTGGGCAAAGGCAGCCACACTGCCCTTGCAGCGATGGCTGACACTGCCCACTGCCTTCACCTTGCATTGGTGCTGTTACCTGTCTCCTCCCTCTGTCCTGGGGCTGTCTGGAGCTCAGCAGTCACAATGGGTGGCTGGAAATTTGCCTTTCCTGACATGTCAAGCAGGCAACAAGGGAGATCTTGGGGGTTTCTGAGATTCCCCAGCCCGTGGGTCGGGGCAGATCAGTGTGGGTTCCGCCAGGTCCTCCATACTAGGTTATAGAGGCGGGGCCAGAGAGAGCAGCAAGTTACAGCACCGATGGGCGTTAAGGCACTCTACCATCTGCTTGCTGTCTAAGATAAGTGGGTAGGAGGCACAATCTCCTGCTGCGGATGGAGAGCTGCCAATCAAACCAGCACCTCGCCAGGAGCAGATTTAGCCCCACGTCCTGGAGATTCGGGGCTGGCGAGGGGACGGAGGGCTCTCACTGTGGTGCCTTCCTCGGCTCAACACTGAGCTTTCTCCGGGGCAGATCACCTTCCACTTCCAAACGTTGAAGGATGACTTTGAGCGGACAGTGATTGACGACAGCCGGGAAGCTGGCATCCCCATGGAGATCATCGTGGGCAAGATGTTCAAGCTGGAGATCTGGGAGACGCTGCTCAGCTCCATGAGAGCCGGGGAGGTGGCCGAGTTCTGGTGCGATGCCATTGTGAGTGAGGGGCCCGTGGGCGCCCACTCCCCTCCTTTCTGCAGAGCCAGGGCGCAGGACTGTGCACCCTAGAGATGCTCCAGCCATGCCTGGTGCAAGCACAGGGGGCACAGGTGTCACTTGGCCACAGCACCGGGGTGCTGCCCCAGAGGAAGGGGGTGCAGGCTGGCCCCATGCGGCTGAGCAGGGTCCTCCCCCTTCTTGCAGCACACGGGCATGTACGCCCTGGTCTCTAGGGGCATGCGGAGGATCGCGGAGGGGCGGGACCCCCTGGAAGGGCAGAAGCACCGCTGTGGCATGGGCAACATGTTTGACTACCACAGCACTGGCTATGATGACCTGGACGAGTTGCAGCGGACGCCGCAGCCCCTCATCTTCATCATGGAGTTGTTCCGGGTAAGGGTGAATGGCGGGGATGGCTGCCAGCACAGGGATGACCAGGGCAGGAGGCTCAGCTCCCCCTGCCCATGCAGGTGGAGGAGCCATCGGCATACAAGCGTGATACCTGGGCCATGAGCAAGGAGGAGAAGTTGGCGGCGGTGCCCGTGTTGCACCGGGAGGGCAACCGCCTCGTCCTCCGCAAGGAGTTTGGGCAGGCAGCCGAGAAATACCAGGAGGCTGTCATCTGCCTGAGGAACCTCCAGGCCAAGGTGAGCAGGACCCGGCCACCTCCTCTCATCCCTACCTGGGTTTCCTCAACAAAGCCCCATGGGCCCTGGGTGCCCAGGAGGGGACAGCCACAGCCGTGAACCACCCACTGTGGCTCCCCGGGGCAGGAGAAGCCGTGGGAGGATGGCTGGCTGAAGCTGGAGAGCCTGGTCACGCCGCTGGTGCTCAACTACTGCCAGTGCCAGCTGGAGCTGGGCGAATACTACGAGGTGCTGGAGCACACGACGGAGCTCCTCCAGAAACACAATGGTACCCGTGCCCTGCATCCCATCCCCCAAGATGTGCCCACAGGCCCCAGGGATTCAGTCCTCTGGATCCCCTATCCATGACAGTGCTCATCACACATCCCTCTGCCTGTGATGGTACCTATGTCACCTGGATCTCCATGTCCACTGTAGAAACTGTGTCTCGGGTTCCCCTGCCTGTGTCCCTGGTTTCCCCCTGCCCATGATGCACCCCTTGTCCTCTAGGTCCCCCTGCCCATAATGTTGTCCCACATCATCCAGATCCCCCTACCCACCATGGTTCCCCTTGCCAATGATGATCCCTGTCCCCCATGACCCCTGGTGCCCATGGTGGTACATCAATGTCCCAGGTCCCCCTGCCCATGATGGTACCCTTACCTACAAGTGTGTCCACCCTGTGTTCCCCTGCCTATGACGGTACCTGTGCTCCATGGCCCCTGGGTTCTCAGGGTCTCTAGCTCCTGTGGCTGGTGGCCCTGAGCTCCAGGACCCCCACTGGGGGCTCTCCTCTCCTGGCAGACAACGCCAAGGCCTATTTCAAGCGGGCAAAGGCCCACGCTGCTGTCTGGAACGAGCGGGAGGCGCGGGAGGACTTCCTGCGGGTGGCTCACCTCGACCCCTCCATGGCGGCCGCCGTGAAGAAGGAGCTGAAGCAGCTCGGGGAGAGGATGAGGAAGAAGCACGTGGAGGATCGGAAGCGCTACCAGGGGCTCTTCCAGCCGCCCCGGGGGCCACGAGCCAGCGAGGGGCAGGAGAGCGGGGAGGTGGGCGACGGGGCGATGCTGCGGGAAGATGCACCTCAGGGTGAGGTCGGGGTCCCGGACACCCCTGGGCAGGGGGAGCGGGGCACAGGGACCGACGAAGCAGAACAACCAGGGGCTGATCAAGCAGAACAAGGGACCCCCGGGGCTGGGTGTAAAGGAGCAGCACCAGGAGGAGAAGCAGCCCACGGGCAGCTGTCGGAGGTGAAGGTGGAAGGGAGGGATGAGAGGGGACAGGGGGAAAAAGAAAGCCTGGACACCTGTGGGACAAAGCCAGACAGATGGGGGGCAGAGGAGGACGAGGGGGCAGAGGAGGACGAGGGGGAAGAGGAGGACGAGGGGGAAGAGGAAAAAGCAGAGGAAAAAGGGGAGGAGGAAGAAGAAAAAGAGGAGAGGGAGGAGGAAGAAGAGACGAAGGTAGAAGAGGAAGAAAAAGAGGAGAGGGAGGAGGAAGAAGAAAAAGAGGAGAGGGAAGAAGAGAAAGAAGAAGGGAGCCCAGCAGCAGAGGTGGAAAAGCCGGCTGTAGGGCAATGTGGGGCAGCAGGGGCGACAGAGGCAGCAGGGCTCAGGCCAGGGCTGGAGCAGGGAGCCAGGGGGGGACCTGGCACAGGGAGCATGGCCAAGGCTGAGCCAGGCAGAGTCCCAGAGTCAGAGCCCCCCAGAGAGGAGCTGGAGCCAGCCCAGGAGCCCCCAGAGCCGGAGGATGAAATCCCCAGAGAGGAGCTGGAAAAGGGGAGCTGTGGGGAGCAGCGAGCAGGCAGCAGCCCAGGAAATGCTGGGGAAGGCAGCATCCCCCCCCAGAGCATCACCCCTGGGGCAGTGCTCCAGGCTGGGGGCTCGGGGGCAGACGAGGAGCCGGGCGGAGGGGCAGAAGTACCCCCCTGCCCCATATCAGCCAGGGAAGGGAACGATGCACCCCCAGGACGGTGCAGCGAGAGCAGAGAGCTTGGGGCCACAACCCTGGGGCACGGCCAGCCCTGAGCAGAGCCTGGATGGGGAAAAGGCTGCCGGACCACTGACAAGGAGGAGGCACAGCGGGGCTGCTGTGCCCTGAGAGGGAGCCCCAGGGCCTGGGACTGGCCCTGCAGTGACACAGGAACAATGCTGTCCTCACCCTTCCACCACTGGGACCACCAGCCCCGCTGTGCAGCAGCGCCTGCTGCCTCCCTGCCCCGACTCATCGGCTCCAGCGCCTTTCAGCTGGGCCCCACTGAGCTTTGCTGGCTGAGAAATAAAAGCTTTTCCCTGGCACCATGTGCTGGATTTGTTCCTGGACGTGACCGGTTTCCCTGATCACCTCCTGCCTTGCCCTGGAGCCTGTGGCACAGGGATGGGGCATTTTGCTCTACTCTTTGGAGGGGGATGTTAAAGAGGCTGCATTTCACCCCCATTTAAGCTTCTGAATCTCTCTGTCCCCGTACTTCCCTGCAGTAGCACTGTGTCAAGCCTTTCCCCAGCACCGCTAGCCCTTCCAGGTGGGGTGAGAGCAGGTCCAGCCCTACAAATGTCAGTCTTGGGCTGGCTTCACCATCAGCTGAGGCTGGGCTGCACCATGTGCGGTGGGGAGGGCTTGAGAGCCCCAGCCTTGCCCTGGGCTAGTCCTCAGCTGAGCGTCTCACTGTGCCACAGAAATGGGCAGCAGCACCCGGACACTTCTGGGGACCGGAGACCTCAAGGGGCTCCAGGGAGAAAGCATGGAGGGAGAGGAGTGTCTGCCCAGCATCCCGCTGCTGCCTACATCCTTCCTGGGGCTGAAGGGTTTCCTACAGCAGAAGTTCCCGGGTGAGGAAGAGGGGACTGTCCCCACACAGCCCCTGTCCCAGGCTGCTGCGTGGCCCTGAGCAGACCTTGCTGGAAGAGGACAAAGGAAGATGGGGGTTGGGGGGACACACACCTGTGTGTGGGGAGCCCAGGGCTCTGCTCACAGCTTCTGCTCTGCCTCGAATGGTGTGGACAGCCAGGATGACACAGGGCACAGGGACATCCGTGTCCCAGCAGCCCTGCGGCAGCGGTGCCAGGATGGCAGAGCGCCGGGAGCTGCCCTGACCCAGCCCGGATAGAGGTGCAGGGATAGAAGAGGCCAGAGCACCGATCCAGGTCTCAGTATAAATACAAATTTATTCTCTTTCCAAAGCAGAGATGGCGTGAAGCAGCAAGGACAGCAGCACCACGGTACATGGTTACCAGAGCATTAGCCAGCCTGCTCCCCTCCCTGCCGCATCCCAGCTCCCAAAAGCAGCCCCAGCACCCCCAGCCTGGCCACCGCTGCTCCCCGCACCTGGCACCGGGGCCAGCAGCTTTGTCCTCATCCTGCCTTTTCCTTCCTCCAGCTCCCCCCAGGCTGGGTGCTCCTGACCTCATCCTCAGGCCAAAACCTCGCTCCTCCTCACGCTCCCCCCATCCTGCCACGAGGATAAACTGGGGGGGCCAGCCGGGTCTCGCAGGCTGGCATGTGGTCCCTCACCGCCGTCAAACACAGCGTGCTTACAGCCAGCCTAACACCAACGCCACCGCTCCTGCTGCTCGCCCGTTTGTGAGAGGGGACGGCAAGGACGACCCACACTGCTGCGAGCGGACACTGCAGCACAAGACCCCCCACACCTGGCCGTAGGGCTCGCACCGTCTAATCCCTAAAACACCTAAAGAGGTGTGGGCACTGCTTCACACCTCTGCCAGCACGCCGAAGCCAACCGCACAGCCTTCTGCCCCCTCGCACCGCCTTGGTCCAAATCTCCCCGAACAGCCCACCACCGCATCCCGTCCCAGCCAGCGACGACAGCCCCGTCCCTGTCCTGGCGGCAAGCCCTGTTCTGGGCAGGACGCTGCACCTGGGCACACAGCCCTGCCCCGAGGGCTCAGGCATCTCGTCCCCCTGCAGCTTGTGGCCCCAGAGCACTGGGGCCACCTCAGCCTCCGCCCTGGGGCACCCCACAGCACCTGACTCTACCTCTTTCTCGACATAACACAGCATGAGACAGCCAGCCTGAGGGAGACTTTGGGATCAGGAGCCACCACCACCACCGAGCTACCCTGCCAGCTTGCACAACAGCCTCCTCCGCTGCCCAGCGGGACTCGCCTGCTTCCAACGAGTGCCTCCAGCCCCTCAGCCCAGCTCAAACTGGGGGGCAGCAGCAGGGCAGCTGCTCCCTGGTGGCGGCAAGGAGGTCCCCTGCCTGTCCTGCTGCCTGCCCACACCGCTATGCTCCCGCATCACAGCCCAACGTCCTGATGGCCCCAGGGCCAGAGCTATGGCTGGAGAAACCCCCTCCTGCAGCGCCGTGAGGATGGGTGGCTGCAGGAGCTGAGGGTCCCCAGGGATGGAGCTGGCTGGGTCCGGGCAGGACAGGCTCTCTGTGCCATGGCAAAGGCACAGCTCCCCAAGAAACCAGGCAGGACGGAGTTACCTGCTGCCGGTCCAGCCCTCCGCTGAGCTCCCCTCGCAGCAGCCCTGCTCCGAGGCAGCACCAGCAGTGGGGAAGGTGCTGGTCCCATGGGAGCAGATGTTGGGCTGGACTGAAAGTGAAGGGCAGCTGTACTTACAGTATTGGAATTTAATGGAGTGAGTCCATGAGAGTATTTAAGTACAGAATATATATATATAATATATAGAAATATATGCAAATTAAATGGTAAGGCTCTGTTATAAAGACCCTCTCAAGATAAGGCTACTGGCTGGGCTGAAGCTCTAACATGGACTCGTCCCTACTCCATAAACCTCGCAGACTCTCCCCACCAGACGGTATATGCCTGGCTGGCTGCAGAGCCCTGGGTGGCAGAGAGAGTTCAATCCGTAAGGCTGGCAGCTGGATGCTGTTCGAAAGAGTTCTTTTAAAAACTAGGTGGCTCCAGGAGTGTTTTGGCGCTCATAAACCCGGAGGTCCCTGGGTACAACTGAAGAGGAGCGGGATGCTGAACTCTGCATCCCCCGAGGGCTGCGATCAAAGGCGGCAGCCCAGGAGCGCCGTGCCAGGGGGAGACAGGCAGCTTTCACGGCTTCAGTTCTTTCTTCTGAACCTTTCCACCCAGGCTTGGACACTGTGGCCGAGTGACCGAGCCAACCTCCTGGGGAGCCCACAGTCCCACTCCCGCGTGACCTATGTTCCCCTGAGATCTTCTGGAGCTGACAAGCATCCTGCACGACCGGCTCGGAGGGAGTCTGTGCGAGGTCTGCCGCAGCACAGGGAGCATGGCAGGGAGAGGAGGGGGAGGAAAGCAGCCAGGTAGCTGGTTAGGAAAAGCCTCTGGCTCACAGGAGGTGTTAGATAAGGGAGGTCATACCTGAAAGAGAAATGGAGAGGTCAGGAAAAGAGGACCTGGAGCCACCTGATTAGAACAGAGCTGCTGCAGGGCCAGGGGCATCCTGCTCAGGGATGGCAAAAAGTGGGCAAGGGTCTGTGTCGGCAGAGAGGGGAGCTCTCCCCAGCCTTGTGTTAGTGCTGGCACCAAGCAGTGTCTTCCCCGGGCAAAAGCATGGCCAGCCTGGGCGAGGGACCGAGTGCTGCTCCCGGGCTGGAGCATGGAGGGACAGCAGAAAGACCAACACCAAAACCCACTGGGTGAGGGAAGCGCCTTCTACACACGCATCCCCCAGTCCCCATCCCTGCTGGGAAGAGCTGTCCATGAGCAGCTAGGAGAGCTTGCACCATTGCATCCATCTCGCCAGGTAACTGGAGAGGGGTCTGGACAGGGGTGAAGCGAGGAGGTGGCTGCTCAAGGTGATCGCTGCAAACTCCATGCTGTCAGGTCTGTCCATCTTCTCAGTGGGGGGCCCCGCAGGGTGCGGGGTCCCGAGCAGGGCAGAAGGGTGCCTTGCAGCTCATCCGGGAGTGGATCTAGTTGGTCTGTACTCTCGGCAGCTCTGATCGCCTCTCCTTGCAAGGTGTGAAACCTCCTCCTCGTCCTCTCCGCGCCCAGGCCACACACCAGTCCCAGCAGCGCCACGGCAGCAGAGCTCTTGGCTGTAGGCACTGCGGCGGATCAGCTGTCGCAGGGAAGCTGGGATCGGGGCAGGGCTCTGTGGGGAAAACCTCATCTGAGGGAGCAGTAAGAGGCCAGAGAAGGAGATTTCACTCGAGTACCTCGAGAGTTGGGGAAGGCGCTCCGTAACTTCTCCATGATGTCTTCCAGGCACATGCTGACTTCCTGGGTTTTGGCTTCCACCTCATCTACAGTGGGAAAGAGGGCAGGGGGGTGAGGAGGCTCTCTGGGCATCCACCTGGCTGACCAGCACCTCTGCAGGATGGCAGGGCGCGGGCAGCTTCCTGCAGCGTGGAGCCAAGGGAGCGGGGCCGAGAGCTCAGCCCAACCCCAATCCTCACCTGCAGTTTCGGTGTCTGGGGTGTTGTGCTCCTTCTCCTTTGCCTGGCTGCCTTCAGACTGATGCGGAGATGAAGCCAAGGAAGAGGCTGCTGAACCGTTGCCATCTGACTCCGCTGGAGGCTGTAGAGAGAAGGCGGGTTGTCGTGTTCCTCTGTCCTTGTCCTCCCTGCCTTCTGAGCATCGCTTTCTGCCACTGCCCCTTCTCTGTCATGGCAAAGCCCACCCCAAGGATGGGCTTCCCCAGATCCTTGGTTTGAAAGTACCTGCAGCAGCAGCTCCCTCAGCCGGTGCAGCTGGGACTCCAGCTGCTTGTTGTGGTCCTCCAGGATCTGCATGCGGGTCTCCAGGCGGCTCTTGTGCTGCCGGAGGATTCGTGCTTCTGCCAGGAGCTCATCGTTACGTGGGTCTTGCACTGATTCGGGGGAGCCTGTAGCCAAGGTTGGAGACTCCACCGCCTCATCATGCTGCCATTTCAAACGTCTCAGCTCTCCCTGGAGGATCCTGCAAGATAGCCTAGGTCAGCACCATCGTCCTAATTTCTCGAGACTGCTGGAAACACCCGACAGCTGCGCACCAGGGATGGCCCACAACTCGGAGACAAAACACTCCTGGAGGCTTTGCCACATGTGAAGATAGAGGACCAGTACCTTCTTGGACTTTGTCCCTGCACTGCAGGGTGGCCTGCCTGCAGCTCTACCCCACTCAGGCAGCTTACAAAAAGATATGCAGCTGCTTCCTAAGAGGCTGAGAACAAGGGCAGGGAAAGCATCACCTCCTCCTGATCCTAGAGGCTCACTTGGTGTGGTCCAGAGCAGCACCACCACTGTCTGCGAGGGGCTCGGGGACAAGAGAGACAGCAGTGCCGTGGGCTCACTTCAACCAGTTTGGGGTTCAGGAGGGGAACAGGTTCTGGGGATGGGGACAGGAATGTTTTGTCTTCTCCCTTCCTTGCAGAGCACTCCCTCACTGGGTACTCCCATGAAAGTTTTAGGGCTCAGCCTAGACACCCTTCAAACCAGCCCATTCAGCTCCTCTGATCCCCACCTGAAGCCCCAGCAGCTGTCCCCTGGCTCCACTCTGAGGCCTGCCAGGCTTCTCCAGCCCTCTCCCCTTAGGCTATAAACCCCACTGTCAGAGTTTCCCATGCCCCTACCTGTTTTCATCCTCTAAGTGAGCCAGGATTCGCTCCAGCTCTCCCTTGTCATCCATGTTGAGGCTCCCTGGAACCTGCTGGCTGCCTCCAGGCTCTCTGTCGGTGATGGGGCTGGAATGGCGCAGCAGGTACTGGTCCTCATCCCTGTTGCAGCAGGTAGAGAAACACCTTAGGAACATCGGACTCACAGGGTTTGTGTGCCCTTGGGGAAGGACAGCCTGGAGGGAGGTGGTTTCATGTGGGAGCTCATTCTGGCTGCTCCAGGTCTAGAGCTCAGAAGTGGCTCAGCACCGCTGGGTAGCTGGGGGGGCCCAAGAACCTCAGACTCAAAGGAGCTGGGAAGGAAAGCATTTCTGTGCCCTGGCTAGGCAGGGATGGAGCCACAGGACGTGAGGAGGAGGGAAAGGAGGCAGAACTCACAGGCTATCGTCGGGGGACAGGCTGTCACTGAAGAAGGAACAGTTCTGGCTTTCCATCTCTGCAAGTCTGGAGGAAAGAGAAACAGGCTGAGATATGGTCAGAGACACCCCGAATGTCTGCTCGATGCACCCTGCTTATGGCAGCCCCTGCAAGACCCCTCTCTGGCAGGTTCTCCCAGCTGGCCTGCACCACTCTGCCCCTCTTTACAGGCTCTAGAGAGTTTTATCTTTTTGGAAAACAAAAGATCCTGCTGCTCTGGGGTGACAGTCTCTGGAATAAAGGGCTGCTGCCGTGCAGCCGGCTCAGCATAAGCAAAAGAAAGGGGTGAAGGCGTTAATAGCTCAGCAACCGGTGCTCCTCGGGTCCCCGCTCTGCCCGGCCCCGTAGTGAGGGCAGAGCCATTACAAACCACCAGGCAGCAGCAATGGGGATCCTGCAAACAGCACTGGCGAGCGCACCGGCAGAGCACGACACCGAGGGATCTGCCTGGTGAGAATCCAACCAGCAGCTCCTATTGGGAAGAGCGTAAGGCTGCTTCATCACTAAGACATCTGCTGTCAAATTGCGTGGTGTTTGCTGCCAATTTGGGTGGCATCAGCCGTGTCCCTGGCGGGAGCGAGGTGGTGCGGGCAGGTTTGCCTGGCCCTGCGGCTGCCTTTTCCCAACGGCACTGCAGCCTGCGCCGCCCCAGCCAGCCTCTGCCTGCCAGGCAGCATGCTGGAAAGCACAGAGGGGCCTCCGGGCAGCACGACCTCACCATGCGTCTGCTCTAAAACCCCTCCAACACCCATCAGAGCCATGTTCCATGCCCCAGCGCGACAGCAGTGCCCGGTGGTGGTACCTGCTGGCAAAGTGCTCGATCCGGGAGTGGGTGTCGGCGTGCGGTAACATTGGGGAGGAGGCTGGTCTGGAAGAGATGCACACTGGTCAGCAAGGCTGGGCAGTCCGCGCTCAGAGCTAGGGCTTGGTAGAAGCTGCCCTGGTCTCACCTGGGCTGAGAGGAGCCAGGGACAGGCTGGAGAGGGAGACTGAAATCTCTGATCCTCCAAGAACTAGTGGCCATACCACCCCTGGAGCAAGTGTCCCCTCCAGCCCTCCCACGGGAGCCCTGTCTCCCAGCTGAGATGCTGCTTCCACACGTGGAGCCCATGTATCAAGCAGGGTGGAAAGGCAGAGCCCAGGGGCCAGCCAACTCACGTCTCAGAGAAGTCAGCCTCGAGTACGGACTGGACGGGCAGGTAACCCCTCTGCGGGTGCTTGCTGAAGTACTGCTTGGACCGAAACTTGTTCTTCAGCGTTGTGGCAAAGTCTCTCATGTTCTCACTGGAGGTGGTCTGCAAACACAAACATTGCCAAGGTGCTGCTTAATGAGAAGTGGGGGACCACAGGTCAGCATCCGCAGGGAAGAAGTCCCTTCGGGCTGGGCACAACCTCTACGGAGGAAGAGGCAGACACAACCAAGGAAGCAAGGAGGGCACACGGCAGCTCTGCCAGCCTGTCACAAGCCAAACTGGACATCTGTGGATGCCATGCATCCCGCTCACCACGAGCCCCAGAACAGCAGGGATGGAGGCAACCTCCAGCATGTGGAGGTAAACGAAAATTGTACAAGCACCGCAATTCTGGGGCTTCACCAGCCTAAACACCGCAAGGCTGCTGCCGTCGATGGGGACCTGCTCGGAGCCTAGACCCCCCAGCCCAGCCCCGTACCGGGGTGTAGTACTCCATGATGGGGTAGTGCAACTTGTTGCCCTTGCTGGCTCTCCCGGTGAGGAAGCAAGTCTGGCAGATATCCACATTGAACTGCTTCAGGCTCCGATACCTGGAGAGATCAAGATGCCATAGGGAGGCAGTGAGAGTCAGCAAAACCACATCGTTTTGGAGCCCAAGGAGAGCTCAGCAGGGGACAGAGGTGGTCTGTGTTGCTTCGCACCCCACTGAACCCACAGTGCTCATGGATGAAGTCCACAGAAAAACATCCTACTTCTCCCCCTCTGCTGGCACCTGGTCTGACCTGCCTGAAACTCGGCTGCTGCAGAGCTCTAGGTTCCCCCAACAGCACAGAGCAAATTCCGCTCCCTCCTGCAGGATACCACACAATTCCCTTGGGGGCCAAGGTCCCATACCCAATCCCTACCTGAATCCCTTGATGGGGCACTGCCGGCAGACGGAGCACTTGGTCTGGTGCTTCACCTGCTCAGCCATGGTCACCCGGTGCAGCACGGCCAGCCACACCATGGACTGCGGCTCCAGGTTGGCCCACTCCAGGAACTGGGATGCCTCGATGGCGGGCTTCCCATTGCTCTGGGGAGGGGAGAGGAAGGGGCTGCTCAGAGCTGGGACCCGGCTGTGTTGGGGGGCAAGCTCCTCACCACCTCCGGGAGCCTCTCCCCAGCACGGCTGCTGCGGCGGAGACGGCACGGGCCATGGCACCCTACTCACAAAGCGGAAGCAGCTGCGGATGCTGGGCTCCACGTTGCTGCCCCCGAACGCCGCCACCTCCCCCAGCTGGCGCGGGACCTGGATGGCCTCGTGGAGCAGGACGCCAAGGTGACGCTGGTCACACAGTCCCCCGGCGTTGGCCACTTGGCTGAAGAGATCTGCCAGCGGGACAGACACACAGGCCCGTTAGGGACACGGCTGATGCCCCCACACACCGGGCAGGACGCAGGCACGGGGGAACGGTGTGTGGATCTGACTGGGGGCCGCACCACCTGTATCCATCCAGGAGCTCAAATAAGAGGGAAAAACTGAGCTATGATTAAATAACCTTTACCAATATCTTTCCAGCTCCCAATGACCAGGAGTTTAGAGTCTTCTTGAGACAGAGGTTAAAAACATCACTTCTTTAACAGCCACAGCTGGCACGTCCTCTATGAATCTGCCCGATCTCTTTATTTAACCCCTTGGTGCCTCCTATGCTAACCCCTCCACAGCATCCCGTGGCAGAGAGCACCATGGTTAAAACGCAGTGACGAAAGGGGCTTCCTTTAATTTGTCTGAAACCTTCTTCCCAGCCATGCACTCCCAGGTTTTTTCCTTCCGGGAAGCACTGATAACTGTTGCTTGTTTGCCTTCTCTGCGCTCTTCCTTCTAGTGCCATGCAAGAGAGATCACCGCAGCACCAGTCAGTCTGCAAAAATGCCTCCTAATTTAGGTGGCGTAGGCTCGGGGAGGGAGGGAGAGGTGGCAATGGAAGCAGATTAGTCACTGCAAGAAAGCAGTTTCTCTGCTTTTTCTGGGCAAAGCAGGGCTATGCCAGGAAACAAAAGCATTCCTGTTTTCCCCAGGTTATTCCACACCAGGTCCCGGGGGACTCACACTGAAACTTCTCCTTGACTTCTGTCCCACACAGACATGCGATGCCCGTCTTGAAGGAGAGAGCCCTCATCTTCCCGCTGCGGCCGCTGCAAGGCAAGATATTGCGCAGGTTTGCAAATGTTCTGGAGGGGTTTTTTATGCAGGGGAGGGGGGGGGAGGATCAGCAAGGCAAGCCCATGCCAGGCATCCCCCTTGCTCCTGGCCGGAGCCTTTTTGCAGCAGTGCCAGCTGGAAGAGCAGCAAGGAGGTTTCCTTCCAAGCATGACAGCCCCACAGCTCAGGGGGATGCCGAGGGAGCGGTACCTGTCGAAGACGTTCAGCAGCCAGTTGAGGCTCATGTCCACACAGAGCGGCACGTTCACCAGGATGCCCCGCTCCTCCTCCAGCCGCTCGTAGAGGGCGGTCAGGCAGTGGATGACCTCCACCACGTCCATCGCCCGGTCGCCGGGCTGCAGGTCGTGCTCGTTGAAGATTTCCAAGGCGGTGGCCAAGGTGACCATGTCCACTGCGCAGAAAGCACAGGCGGAGGGATCAGAGAGGAAAACGGGAGAGGTGAAAGCCAAGAGGAGGGAGACGCAGCCCTGCCCCGACCTGGGACAGTCTCAGCCCCACTGTGGTGGGGAAGGTGCTGGCAGAATGGGCGCTTCTCCCAGAATTGTCAAGAACAATTAATTCAGGAAAAGGTTTTCCTTCGTTCTGCCACTGTTTAATCTCGACAGAGCTTTAGGCGAGATGCCTTACCAAAAGCTCTCCGGCAGCCGAGGATGCCGCATCCATCAGATACCCATTCGCCTGCTCACCGATTCCCCTGGAAACCCCTCAGCAGTTTCAGAGGAGCAGCTGCCTCTCAGAGCACCACACATCGTGTTGGATTACTATCGCATCATATTCACCTGGCTATTAATCCTCATTTTAACCAACAGAGTTTTACCAGCAGCGCAGAAGTCAGGTTTATTGGCTCCCTTCCTCCTCTTTAAGTAGCGGAGCCCTCTCTGCCCCTGCAGAGAGGCTGGTTTCTGCTCTCGGGTACATCCACAGCTTCTCTGAGCTCCCTTGGGGATCCAGATTGAGCCCCTGCCTGATCCCACAGCTTTGTAACTCTGAGCTGGACCACTTTGTTCTCAAATCCCTTTGACTAACACCTGCCCTTGAGGCATTCCTACCCTAAGCCTGCAAAGAAAGGCGCTGACACAGACACCTCGCCTCTGGATTTGCTCAGCTTTCCAGCCACAGGCTCATCTTTCTAGCGCTTCTCGCCTCAGCTACCTGTCCCCTGGTGGGCTCCTGCCTTTGATGAGCTGATAAAAGCTTGCATTAGTTTAATGCCTTTATCGGAGGGAGACCCAGCAGGGGGAAAATTCTTGCCGCACTCACATCGCAGGGCTTTTTGCACCCGTCGTAGTTTCATAGCCGTCCGATATGCTGAGAACTTGATGTTGTTCAAATCCGCTGCAATAACACAGGAAAAGAAGAATAAAACCGCAGCTCGACATCCTTATCTCCAGGGCAAGAAGCAGCAGTTGCCGTTCCCAGACACCAGCCCCAGCAGCAGAAGCAGAGTGTGTGCTGGAGGAGGAACGACAGAGCCTGGCAGGGGGTCATGCTCTGCTGCTTTGGGGACCCCTGTGCCACAGCGGGGAGCGGGTGGGCTGGGGGGATCTCCCATAGCACCCCACGCTGCGAAAAGGCAGATGCTACTAGAATGGTTTTGTGGCAGCCTCCTTACCCAGCGTCTGGTACAACTCCGTCATCTTCGGGTGGTCCCAGCATGTCGTCTGGGCCTGGTGGCTGGAAGGAAAAGAGAAGGAAACCAAGAGTCAAGCTGGAAATTAAGCAGCTGCCATGGGAGATGAGAAAAAGGACCTGACCAGCCCGGGGAGCGAATCCCCCAGCGCCTACAGATGTTGCTGCACCCCAGTGAGCACACCCCCCAGCCTCAGCAGCATGGAGGGTGCCCACAGGAGGATGTCCCACTTGCTGCCAGCCCCTCTTTCTTCTGGCCAGCATCCCCCCGCCCCCTCATCTGGGATACCTCGGCAGGCAGGGAAAGCCTGGCTCTTGGGGGCAACACGCTTTGCTGGAGGTCAGTGCTAAGACCGGTCCGCTCGCTGCCCCCCACTGCTGATGGGTCCCCAATTCCTCTTGCAGAATGGGGGACCATTCTGGGCCAGAGGAGACCATGGGCTGCGGTTGGGAGCACACTCACTTGATGTAGTACGGCACTTTGTTGGGGGAAATGGCTCGCTCCCAGGGGACCTGGACAGAGGCTGCAAGGAGAGAGACACATGCCAGATCAACACAAAAACGCTCCTGTAGGCTGGGAGCCCAGCAGGACTGTGCCAGCAGGTGAGGGCCTTTGAAGAGGCCAAATCATCAACTTGGGGGGGGCTGGAGTGGGCAAAGTGGATGCTGCCTATGAGAGACACAAGACTGCTAGTCCTGTCAGAGGTGTCATGCCTCTCTTGAGACAGGGGCTCTGAATCTGACTGAGCTCAGAACTCGGGAAGAGACACTTCCTGATGCTTTTGACGATGCCCAAGACAATACTGTGGTCACCGGTGGGCAGGGCTCAGAGCTGCTGGGATTCGGACACACACGCAGCACTGTCTGTTATGGTCAGGCTTGGGCACCCACAGCATCTGCTGTTGCCATTACTCATGCTCTGTGTGTCAGCTGCCGTAACTCAGGAAGATGAGGACACATCCCATACCAGTTGCCAGCCACCCTACGTTTGTTATCTAGAGGACGAAAGCCCTTTTATGACCCTCAGCTATTTTCCCTTGTCACAGGCAGCTTATCAATTCCAGCAACCGGAAAAAGTCGCTCTTCCTTTCAGATAGGAGGACGTGGTCTGCAGAGAAACACAGGCCAACAAACCCCAACAAACTGACATCTGGAGACCCTACAGGGCTCAGCATCTCCAAGGATGGACCTCAGACTATGGAGAACAACTTGTTACCCATTCTTTGCAGGTCTGAGAGCCAGCAGCAGCTCAGCTCTGTAGGAACAGCATCCCTCTGCCTCACCACAGGAATAAAAACCTTAACGTGCGCATTTTTGGTCTCCGAATGACTAACACGAGATATGGGGGACTGCCTTTTTGTGCCATCTGTTGTCTTGCCCACCCAGTCTCAGGCTGGCACAGTCCCAGTATCACCTGGGAGCTGCTTCTGCGAGTGTCACAGCTCTGCGCTCTGAAGGGGAACCTCGCCCCTTGGTCCCACAAGGTGAGGTAGCACAATGCTAACTTTGGGAGATGCCTCCGGCTCTGGTTCCTGTGCACCAGGAGCTGGCCTGGGCCCATTTCTAGCTGTGTGTGTGGCTCTGGGGTCAGCAACAGGACTCTGCACCCCATTCTCCTGTGCCACAGCCCACGCTGAGCCCCTCCGCAGAGGCAGCCTCATGTCGGGAAGCCAGGAGGACCCGCTCACGTACAGGAGAGGAAGTGCTGGGAGCCTGGTCCAAAGTCCCGGTGGGCATCTTGGAGCTGCTTCAGGCGTTCGTTTATGGAGGCCTGGAAAATGGGACAGAAAAATTCAACGACAGCCCATCAGGCATTTCAGACTGAAGCCCCGTTCAGGAAGGCTTGTGGATGGACTCAGACATGTCCCAACATGCAGGTCCTCTTCCTTCCTCTCCTGCCTTGGTATTTGCACTCCCCAGTCCACTCAGCCCTCTACACCTCCTCCCACAGGCTGAGGCAGCACAGGCCACATCTCCAGCTCACCTGTATCCATATTTTCACAGACATCAAAGCAGCCACATCTGGTACCGACCCCCCCCATCAGATCCTGATTCTCCTCAGACAGCATCCTTTGTTCCTCCCATTGCTTTTTCCTACTCAGGACCTCTACAAATTTACCATCCACTTTCCTCACACTGAACTGATGGTCTCCTCCTCCAGGAACACCAGCTATACCATCCCTCCTATGCCAAGCCTTCCTTTACCATCCTTGAAGCTCAGCAGTGACAGCCCTTCCCCAGCATCCTCCCACCTAGGGTTTATTTGCAGTGCTTGGTCCTGACTCCTTCCCACCTGCAGCTGCTTCCAGCGCGTGTTGATCTGCTCCAGGGTACGGGAGTTCTCCATGGACAGGTGGACATCTGAGATGGCAAGCTGGTGTGCAAGGTCATTTACCACTTTCACCCCATCCTTCATGGGGGAGAGCTCCTCTTTGAACAGCTGGAGTCCCATGCCCGGGGGAACAGTCACAGGGAAGCAGAAGGAGGAAAAGAAGCAGGTGAGTGGTCAGGACTTGGACCTGATTCCTCTCCTACAAGCTAGAGTGGGCTAGTGGCTGGCAAGATGCTGCTGACTAACCCTCCCAGAGGGTACCTTAGCGGGGAAAAAAAAAATCAACCTCAAAACAAGCCAGCCAGGCTGGAGATCATCACATCTCCTGAGAAGTGGGACATAGACAATGGCTCATCAATGCCACCTCTGGGGCCAAGGCTGGAACCTTCTCAGAGCCAGAAGTACCTTGGTTGACTGGATGTGCTCTGGCAAGGAGTCAATGAAGAGGTCCCCAATGGGTTCCCAGGTTTCACGCACGCTTTCAGCCTGGTCCAGGGTGGTGCTGAGCTCCTCCATGGCCCCTTTAATCTCTAGCAGCTGCTCCAGCGTCCTTTCGATGTGACGGTGCTGGTCCACGCACCGGGCCGTGAGCTTCTCCCACAGCTCACTGGCCACATTCGCCTGCTTCCAGACAAAGCGGCTGATGTTTTGGATGCGGTGCCGGGGAGAGACATCTGTGAAGGCAAAGCAGAAGGGGATCGGAGAGTAAAAGATGAGAGTCCAGCCCAGAGGAAAGTGGGCGAGAGATGGAGGAAGGGCAGGGAAGAGGGAGGTGAAAAAATCTAGGGAACACTGGAAAGAGGGAGGGAAACCAAGTGACAATAGTATCCAGAGGAGGAGCCGTGCTACGGGAGAACAAGGAAGGGGGAGGTCCACAGACCTTTGCTTTCTGAAGTTGGTTCTTCTAATTCCTCAAACGGATGCTGGGAGAGGAAAGCCTGTGCTGACTCCAGGACAGAGTAAATGTACGGTCCCCGAGACTTCACTTCTTCCATGAAAGCCTGGAGAGCGGAGCACAGAGACGAGACAGCAGGCTGAGCTGGAGAATAGTGCCCCTGCTGCCCCCTCCCTGCGGGCTGCAGCGATTTATTCACTCCAGGGCCCAAAACTCACTGGACACACAGAGAGAAGTTAACAGAGAAATATTTTTGAGGTTTGAGGATGGAATGACAACCTGCAAGAAGGTGGCTCTTGCAGAGGTGCGGACTGCGGCTTTGTTGGAGGAGGGAGGGGAGGCGGAACAGCGAGCCCAGAGGGGTGTGTTGAGCCAGGGCTGCGCATTTATTGGTGATGCTTTCACAAGCACTGCTTGGAGACGCTCCTCACTCATGCGGTGAGAACATGGTCATGCAAACAATCCTTCCAGCAGCTGTTCAGCAACAGGTCCAGCTGCCGGAGGAGCAAGGAGGGGCACAGCAGGATGCCCCAAAGCAGGACATCTGCTAGGGCAGGCATTGGAGACAGGCTGGTTTAGGATGTCCTCTCCTCCCCTCCAGCTCCTCATTAGTACTATACGCTGGATCGGCTGTTTGAGCGCCGGGGAAGGGGCTAGCTCCAGCAAAGAGGAGGGATGGCAACAGTAAGCAACAGTTTAGCTTTGTTTTCCAGGTAAAAACAACTAAAGCCCAACAGCCGCTGGCAGTGAGAAGAAAATGCACTGATCAGGGAAGCTGGAAACTCTGATCGGTCTGGGTTTATCCCAGTTTCAGATGTGATGATGATGTGCTACTGCAGGAATGACTCATGTCCCGACCACAGGGTCATCTTTAGACCAACCAACCTCCTCAGGCCCCAGGATCCCCAAAGCAGAGGCCAGTGAGAGGCAATTCCCTCTGTTGCAGAAGTAGGACATGAGGAGGAAACTAGGAGAGAAGTGATGGAGGCCACCAGCTGCAGCAGCTGCAGATGACTTGAGGCTGTAATGCACATTTATTGTCTAAAACCAGATGGGCTTCGCCTGTTGCGTGCCACGGGTGTTTGCTACGGGACTGGGGCTCTGCCTTTCCACGGGGAGCAGAGACGGAGATGGGCAAGGACTGGTGCGCTCGTAGGCTGTGGGCAGGGGCAGTGACACGAGGCGGGGGTCCCAGGCAGGGCTGCCCACCTGCAGCTCCTCTTAGCAGTGAGCGGCGGCAGGGGAAGCACGAGGGGACGTACCGCGTGCGTCTCCTTTTCCTGCTGCACCAGGAGGACGTCACCCCGCAGGGGCAGCTGTGCCGAGAGCTCCTCATCCTTCTGCCCAAGCCAGTCTATGATCTCCTGGAGAGGCACCTGCAGCTTCCCACTGTGGTCGGAAAAGGCCTCCAGCCGAGCCCTGCCAGGAGAGTGAGGACAGCAGGACGGGGGTCAGACGGACAGGAGAGGAGCAGGTTCCCCGGGGAGGGGAGGCACAGCTCCGCGGCTGGGCTGGTGACCCCTGGCCAAACACAGGACCCCACCAGTGGCTGGCAACACGTCCCAGCATGGGCTGTACATGACCCTCAGCCAGCACAGATGCTGCACCGCCAGGTGGGGTGAAGCATGGAGGCCTTGGGGAGAAGAAACTCTGAGGGTCTTCACCACCCCGGAGCAGAAGACAGAGTCACTCTGCATTCGCCCGTGGGTCGAGGCTGTGCTCTGGCTAGCACGGGGTGCTTGACACAGCATTTACATGACTGGGCAGCTTCCAGGAGCCTTGCATTAAGGCAAGAGACAATTAACACGCCCCAGTTAAGCTCTCTGTCATGCTGGCTGTGGAGCTGCAACCTCTGAGGGTCTGGAAGGCATGTTCCCCGCCCTGCGCGGTGGAGAGGGCTCCCAGCAAAGGGACAAGCACAGAGGAGGTGGCGGCAAAGCCGTGGGGCAAAAAGGAGACAAGCTGCAGAGACGGCAGAGGATGGAGAAAGCAGCAGAAAGCTGAGAAAGAAGGAAGGAGGGGAGGGAGAAGAGGGTGGGACGGGTGGAAATGGAGGGGATGCTTTTCAGCGCAGGGAGAAAGACTTAGAGATCTGTGGACAAGGGGGGGAACCGAGCCAAGGTCACCGTGAATTCATATGGCTCATCAAGCAAATGAGTTCAAAAACCTCCTGACAGGCACATCCAGCAGGCAAGGCTGGAAGGCCTGGCCAGCCCCGGAGCTTGCTCCAGGCAGGGACACTTACCGAAGGCTGTGGGACTTCTTTTTGATCTCATTCCAGCAAAGATTCATCTCCAGATGGGCCTGGGGCCCGGCGGCACCGCTTGGAGCCCGGGGGTTTACACACAAAGGTCCTGCACCATCCTCCGAGGCTTCGACCTGGGCAGAAACAGAACCGCGCTGCATCCAGACATCGCTGCCCGGTGCTTACGGCACTTGCCTGGGGACACCTACCCCGCTCTGTCCTGACCCTGCCTGGCTTTTCAACTCGCAAAGGGGCTGCCCTGCTCCCAGAGGGGTCTGTTAGCTCCAGGGAAGCTTGTGGCCATGCCTGGAGGAAGGAGGCAGCGCCAGCTCCAGCAGCAGCACAAAGAGCAAAGGTTGAAGGAAGGGCTTACTGCACATCTCCTGTTCTGCAGGATCTCTCTGCTCCTCAGTCACCCAGCAATGAACCTATCTCTCTGCTAGGTATTAAATCAGGGCTGGCTCTCCTGTGTCACAGTCCCTGCAGAGCTAACGGCGATTTTTTTCCACGCCATACAGGGCTGCAGTTCTTTGAGAAGAGGCGATAAGAACCTTGGGCCCTGTTGTTCCAAGGGACCAAGGGAACCTGCCAACCTCCTTTACACCATCCGCAGTACTGGGAGCCGCCACCTGCTCCTCTACAGAAGCACAAGGGTATTCGCTGCCTGCACAGCGAATCTGGGGTGCCGCTTCTCCTCCGCAGATGCTGCTTCTCCTCCGCACCTCTCCAGAACAAGCAACGGTGGGAAGGATGCTCCGAGAGGCCGATGACAGCAAATCCTAACCCAGCCACATGAAGGAAGCACACTTTGCACCGCGCCGCTCAGCCTGAAAAACCAGGTGCTGATTCCTGGACAACAAATCCTTGGTGGGTGGGGGAAGGAATCCTCTCTTAAACCTTTAGCACTGTATCATACTCCTGCTCACGATGGCAGCGAAAATATCGTTACGCTTGCTGGCGACAGCAACACACACCAGCAGGACTGGAAGCATCTCACATAGGACTGAGTGAGGGAAAGGGGATTTCCTCTCTGAAAAACAGAGGTTTTTGTCCACAACACATGGACACATTGCATTTGCACGAGCGAGAGGTCGATGCGCTTTGTTGGGGAAACAGCAGCATTTCGATCTCATGCTACTTTGATATTAGAGCTCATTTGTGATAATTATCCCCAGGTGATTAATCAACCGTAATTAACTGCATTAGCACTTTCTAAACAGCACATACAACAGGCACCCCTTTGCCAGAGAAGGGCAGCCGCCTCTGGGGGAAAGCGGCAGCTCTTCCAAGGGGAATGTGCAGGTACTTGTAATTTGTCCTG
This sequence comes from Dromas ardeola, assembly GCA_013398915.1. NCBI lineage: Eukaryota > Metazoa > Chordata > Aves > Charadriiformes > Dromadidae > Dromas > Dromas ardeola. The sequence continues at coordinate 106,514 of VYZM01007051.1, forward strand.
TCCAGGGGCTCCCGGAGGTGTCCAGGGGACAGATCCAGCCAAGCCAAGGAGAACAACAGACAGGAGGAAACCACCAGACGAGGAATTTGGCCACACACCTGAAACAATACCCCCTCCCTGCCAGTTCTCGGAGAGAGATCAAATGATTGCTGAGACTGGTGCTAAGTTTGCTTCATCTAAAAACATCGAACTCCAGGCTGTTCTCTGCCTCCCCATCCTGCCATTCCAGGAGCATCAAGAAAACAGAGAAAACCATCACCCACAGAGTTCACAGGAATCTCAGCGCCATGAATAATAAACCACTCAAGCTAAAACTGCTGCTCACACGTAGAAAAATCAATACTCTGCATGTGACACTGAAGTAGGTTAGCCCCACAGCGCTGCCAGGGAATGCTCCGGCCCTCCCCTCTATCCCAGGGGATACCAGAGCAAGGAATCCGCTCTGCCTGGGTGCAAGTGCAACTGCAGCACAGCTCAGCAGACAACACAGTCCTCCCAGCCTTGTGTAAGGAGTTAAAAGACCGCCAAGCCTGCGACTCACAAACCATGCCTAGTCGAGGAGCCAGTGACAGTGGCCAAGCAGGGGCCAGGCGTTGAACATCTGCTCCCCTGGGACAAAACCCCTGCAAGCCAGCAGAGGGAAAATGCAGCGCTTTCCCTCTGAGCATCCCCTAAGCATCCCTTCTCCAGAGCCCCAGCAGCTGCAGTCTGGACCCACATTCCCCCTCTCCATGACTTTATTATCAGGCACAGAACACTCACGCGGGCTCCGGCAAGCGCATCTACCTGTGTTTAGCCACAGGTCCGCCGCTCATCTTCACTGGGGGAGCCAGCATCGCCTCCCATCCCTCCGGGTGCCGCCAGGCAGCACCCGGCGGGGAAGGGGACAAGTGCCGAGTGCTCAGCAGAGCGGGGCCGCCCTGAGCACTGACCCCCCAGGAATCTGGAGGGGGGCGGCAGTGCCTCGCAGCCAGACTCAATCCCAGCTTTGTCCGGTGGCATTCCAGCAGCCTCCAACCTGCCTTAACCCCTGTGGGGCCATCGTGGCTGCCCGCAAAGCGTGAAGTGGGCAGAGATCTGCAGGGTATCCCGGCGAGGGAAAGCCCCCTGCGGGAAGTTGGCCGTGCGCAGAGGGATTGCTCCGGGCACTGGAGATCCATACCTGCAAGGGTGATGGTGGGATGGGCTGGAGTGACCAGCAGAGACCTTGCCCTCAGACGCCGGAGCACATGCAGGGCAGACAGGGGTGTTTTCCAGGGAAGAGATTTACCCAGGGAATGGTCCCAGCAAGCTTTGGCTACCCAGAAGGTGAATAGTCAGGTCCTTGAGATCTAATCCCCTAAAGAAGACAAAGATGCCCTCTTTTCCCCCCACGTGCCCCAGGCCAGCGCTGGGCGCCAGCACAGATGTTCCTGCCTGCCTGGCCTGGGCGCAAATAGTTTGTTTTCGCCAGAAGGCTCTGGGCTGTGCCCCCCCCAGTCCTGCCAGCCGGCATTGTTTCCATGCTCTCCTCCACCTACAGGGAGGGAATGAAAAGCTCCCTGTTATCTCTCCCTCTCTTCCCCTCCTTCCCTGCCTGAACATCTGACCGCTGCTGTCTCTCCATCCAGGAGAGACACAGTCGGCATGTCCAGCCTCCTCTCCCCACCACTTCCCGGGGCTGACGGAGGCAGGACCAGCTCCCAGACTGGAGGAGAGGGCTTCAGCAGGGCCAGGGCACAACTAAGGATGGGATGTCTGCAGCCTGCCAGGAGCTTTTGGGACAAGCAAGGACAAGCGAGGAAGGCTGTTTCCTAGGTGGCAACACCTACACCTGTGAGAAGGAGGGCATGGCAGACCCTTTGAACGAGGCGGGCTGTCATCAACATTGCGGGAGCCAGCAGCCAGCTGGTGCGTGGCACCCAACACACTGATGCCCACACAGCAGAAAGCCAGGCTCAGGCAGGGACTGGGGGATACCCGTGGTGGATATGACCTGAGCTGAGGACGTTTGTGCCCTCCCTTTGTGCCATCTTGAAGCTCAGTGTTGGTGGGTCCCACAGGGCATCCTGCCCCAGCTCCCTTCCCCTCTTCCCAGCAAACCCCAAAGAGCTCTGACCCCTTCGTAGAGACTTGGGCTGCTCAAGGCAGCTCAGGAGGGCACTTACCCGCTCATCTTGTTCTATCCCTCTCCCTCCTCACTTCATCTGCTGGGCTGTTCATTAACCACCCATGCGCTGGCCCAATAGCAGCTACCGAACAGCCACCCCAGGGCCAATAAACCCCGACTCAGCTACCAAACACCATCCCCAGCCACAAGCCCCATCCTTGATGCTGGAGTCACTCCAGAGAAGGCTTTGCCTTCCCCCTGCAGACCCTGGGTCCCTGGGGCAGGATGGGTCCAGGCTGATGGCAAGCCATGGCAGGGAGGAGCCCCAAGCTCAGCCTTTGCTCTTCATGTTTGACGCACGGTGAAAAAGGCAGAGCCAGGGACCTCATTCGTCCTGGGAACAGCACTGCCAGCGCCCAAGGAAAACTTTGGCACCGTCCATCAGTCTCTCGGCAGGCGAGAGGTACCGTGAGGCCAACAGCCACAGGCAGCAAAGGGGAAGCCACGCTCTCGCAGAGCCGGGGCAGCGCTTCCCCAGCCGTGCTGTCTGGGACAAGGTGCTAAACCAGCTTGTGACAGCTCGGTGCAGAGCACAGGCAGCTTTGCAGACAGTTTCCACCACACCTTTCTGTTCTGCTCTACTCTGCCCTGCCATTTCCCCAGGGGTCCCGGAGACATTCATCTCTCTGCCTGGCTTTGGCAAGGAGCCTGGTCCGTCGGCCCAGAGACCCTGGGGGAAGGAGGGGAGAGACCATCAGTGTGAGCACCAACTCTCTGTTCCTCAAGATAACTAGACTAGAAAGAGGTCAAACTCCTCCTCTGCCTTGCAGTGTTCGCCAGGGGCTTATTTCCAAGCTCTTCTCTGCAACCAGGAAGGTTAGAAACCGACATTTTCAGCAAAAGCTGACGTCCTTCCAATTGTGTTGGAAAAAAAGTAAACCCAACCAAATACACAAGAGCTGTTAACGGTGGCCTCTTGCTCTTTATTTTGAAGGAAGCTTGAAATCCAGCTCTGCAGGTTGCCTCCCTTGTTCTACTTTGGGAAACACTTTGCAGCCAAAACGCTCGAGGAGAGCTAACGCTCTCATTAAGTGCAAGCCGATGGGGGGGCTGGAGCTAACAGCTTTTCCTGTCACCAGGAACAGAGGTCCCGGTTTGCTCCACAGGCATTTGCAACCACTGTAAAAAGCTGCCGCGAGAAAGGCTCCGGGACCCAGCTCTTACCTGAGACAGCGGGCGGGCAGTGCTGCTGTGCTGCGCCTGGTCTGTGACGTGCCACTCAGGACATCGTGGGAGGACATAGGGCCATTCCTGCATCACCAGGGGCTGCATCAGAGCCAACGTTCATGGGGATGGAGACAACACTGGGCACGAACACCTGAAAAGCAGCGTGAGAGTCCCTGGGTCAGGTTGCACCCCATCATGAAGCTGAGCCCCTTCCCAGTTGCCCAGGAGGCTGAAGACTGAAAGGATGCATTTAAAAAAAAA
>VYZM01007051.1:110107-146732 GCA_013398915.1 Dromas ardeola
AAAAAAAAAATATATATATATTTGTACTAATGTTGCAATCTTTTCTCATCAAAATGTCCAGCTCTTTTTTGCATCTGGTTATACAATTTGCTGTAATGGTCTCCTGTGGTAGCGAGTCCCACGGATTATGTTGCATTTTTAACAAGGGTTGGGTTTCTTGAACTACAGGAGATGCCCCAGCGTTTAAAGGAAGAGGGGAGGGAGGATCTCACTGTCATGACCACTTACGTTTAGATATAATAGACATATCCCCATAACAGACAATATTTTCAAACATATTATTTTTTCCTTTTCTGTTCAGAAGGAAAATTACCTAGAGCCTCAGTCCCCCATATGGCATCCCACACTATCAGCTACCTTTTTTATGAGTTTTTACTCATATAAAATTCCCTTTTTTTTTCTGGTTTTAAAACTGTATGACCGTAAAGCCAGTTAGCAGTGGCCCCTTGTCTATTCTATAGATCTGAAACGCAACCTCTGGCCACAAAGCTGCTTTTTTTTGTTGTTTGAACTCTGAATAAGCTAAAATAGTGATTTATCCAACTGCCAGCATCATCTCAGCTTTACAGATAGCCATGAGAAAATAAAGCCCAAATGGGTAGACCATGTCCCATGGGTATCCACGTGTAGGACGTGGTGGGTCTCCATGCTCTCTGCCAGCATTATGGGAGTAAGAACAGCCCTTGCCTCACCTCCCGAGTGCTCCTGAACTCCTTCAGCGATGCCAAGGTCCATCAGGACACAGAGCCACGGCACAAGGAACTAAAGCCTGTCCAAGGCAGCAAAGAACACAACCGAGCTGAAAGCTAAGTGCCAGCAAAGGACACTACCTCGAGCAACGTCCTGTGCAATACCTTCCTGACACAGAAACGTTACTGCAAGTGTGATGGCAATGGCTCAGCTGCTCTTTGCCGCTCTGCAATAGCGAAGACAAAGCCCAGATGTGGAGAACCCAAGATGATGTGGAAATAACCGAGCTGCACGGCAGCCAGCACAAAGGAGGACGGTCAGTGGGAGAGAGAGACAAGCAGACAGTGAGGCACGACTGCAAGCGAACCAACAGCTACATGCGATCCCTTGCCAAATTCTCTGCTATTACAGGAACGAGGCAAGGAGAAATACTCTTGATCTGCTCTGCTCCTCTGCCGTGCAGCACAAAATAGCTCCGACTCTCGCACTTTTACTTTAGGGCTTCAGTACGGCACTGTGTCTGAGCACTGCAGCATGTCGAGTAGATGTTTTGTGGATGCTTCCTGGCTAAATGTCTATTGCCTGCTGCCTACGCCTGTCAAGAACCAAATCTGGGATCCACCTTGCCTCTCCCACACCAGCGTTCACCCTCTGCAACTCTTCTCTAGGCTGGTGCTGGAGTCCTGGCGTGCTATAGCCAAGGGGCAACATCAATCAAAAGAGATTTAAGTGTTGGGCAACCAAAACTACCGTCCCCGCAGCCTACTACAAGCCTCTGCTTGAAAAGGAGTTGAAAAATCCTCCTGTGGAGGACTCAGCGGGCAATGTGGTCAGGCAGTCCGACCAGATTTAAAGAAACGTTGATCCCCTGGGCACATTTCTGTGCAAGCAGGAAGAATACCAAGGCCCCTGTGAGCAGAAGCAGGTGAGAATTTCCATAGGAAAACATCGCAAGAAGCAGTCTTATGGTCACCACGGAGCAGGCACTGGGGCACTGCGGCCACACAGTGGAGGCAGCAAGGGGTGAAACCTTCCCCACTGGTGTCTTTCACTTGGTCTTTGCTGGATGTCCCCACTCCAGGTCCAAAGGTGATCAGACCCTTCCTCAGAAGGATCAGGTACGACCTCGTTACATGATGCTATTTTGCATCCTACCACATGAAAAGGACCCAACACTTGCCTCTGCTCTTAGTACACCTTAAGAAACGAAGCATTAGAGGTTTCCCAGTGCTGTGTTACAGCTTCCAAACACCTCAGTAACCACGCCACAACTGTTCAGCCCAGTTGGAGACCATGATGATCCTCTAGTTGAAAAATAAGAAAGCCAAAAATCTTGATGTTACAGTTCAACAGTTGAATGCTTGTGCAGTAGGGTGTATTGAAAACAAAGTAGTTGCCTTTTTCCTCTTCCTACATGAGCAGTACCTGTTACAAATTCAGCCCTGGAGAGCCTGGCTCACCGCACTGCTTTCCAGGCAGTGGCATGGCCTTTGCTCAACCAGATAGTTGTGTGATAGAGCCTTCAGTTCTATCACACAACATACTGCTCCGCTCAGCGATCTCTGCGCTCCTCCTACCTACGGACCCATTGCAGCAGCCACCGCCGGAGAAGCAGCGCTTGGATGCACTGGTGATGCCCCATCTCCTGCAGCATCCCTTCTCCATCCCAGGCAACAGTAGGATGCCAGCCTGCCACCAGTGCACATGCTGCACCGTGTATTCCTGACATTTCGTTGCATTTAGTTAAAACCCTTCTGATATAAACCCTGATCCAGACTCTCCCAGACACCAAGGAAATTCACACTGCAGCTGACCTGCATCGCTAAAGGTAACCCCCAGGATTAGGGACCCGCCACGGAAGCTAGAATTCGATGTCAGGTGTTGAATTTCCATCTCTCTACCACATACAACAGCAGCAAATACAGCATATAGGTCAAGAGGTCTCTTGATCACAAGGCTTGTGCTTTGAATTGCTAATTTCCTCCAAAATGTTCTTTCCGGGCTGAAACTTTCCACTTCAGATCTTGGCCTATAAGGAAAAAATATGGCAACGTTTTGAGGCAAGGCAGCTCAGCCTTTATCCCATGAGGGGAATGGAAATACAAACACATTCCCTGCTGCTGGAAATGTTAATGGCTTTGTTGTTGTTTAACTTACTGTTCAAGAGAAGTAATAACATTTTAGCTCAGCATGCTCCGTGTCCTTTAAGGGGAAAGGTGGGAGGCTTGTGGATATTTCAAAGTTCAGCTCCCATGTCGATGCTGACAAAGGGAGCATTCCCAAGCTGGCAGACAGCAGGACTCCCTCCACAGCGCAACAGCACATCCTGTTCCAGTAAAAATTTCTTTCTGCACGTGTAAGTAAATAGTTTAAGCCTGAGACAGAGGGCCGGCAGACCTACTTCCCAAGACCCCGCTAGGTCAAGGTTTGGTGAGAAAGAAGGAAGAGGAGTCTTTATCCCACTGGGACCAAGTGTACAAACAACACAACTCCCTCTTAGACCCCTTAGTCTCCATCTCTTTCCAAACCAGGACTAGATACCCAAACACACTACTTTTAAAAAAAAATCACCCCATCAGCCTCCTGGTTCTCGCTTGCTCCTGTGCGCAAGGAAAGGGGGAAAAGACTATCAACATTCTCCCACGTGAGGGGGCATTTACAACCCCGTCATCCAAGGGCTAAAAAACCCAGACGCCAAAGCTGCAGCTGGGCTTCACACTGCACTTCCACCTAAGTACCCAGGTCCCCTTCATTAATTAGAATGAAGGGTCCTTCAATTAAGCAGTTGTCCTTAAGAAGTAACATAAAATCTGGTAGTCAGCAAGTGGCACAGAAGATGCCTTATTCACTGAGGGGGGGCAAAGTGGGGCACTCTCGCATCTAACGGGCTGCGTTCTTAAATGAGCACTTGGACTTTGAGCTCTTAACCAAAGTGTTATTTTAACTCAATGGATAAATAGGTGCCACAGGTCCTAATAAAGCAGCAGCCTCTCCTTTGCCCCTCGCTCGTTCTCCGTTTTCCCAAGCATAAGAATACGCACATGAACACAAAAACTCCAGCTGAAATATTTAACCATTTAGTCTTGCAGCAGGAGACTGGGACAATGATGTCCCCACCTAACCAGGTGGGTGTGGGTGCATGCCCACAACATGGCCATGCAGAACTGACTGCTCCTCTCCCTGCTTAAAAATAACTTGCGGGAATTTATTTAGGAAGATCGAAATCTAAATGTGTTTCACACCCCGTTTCAGACTCACAGCTGGGTTTTAAGCTGCTCTCTCCAAAACTCACTTTGCCTAGGAATTCTTCCCATCTCTTCTCCTCCCCCTTCCATTAGACAAGTACTCCAAATAATTACCCGAGCACCTTGAGGACACAGCTGTAAAGACACGGCCCCGCTGTGCTGGACACAGAGAAGTTGCTGCCTGATAGACCTGACAGACAAAAGGAGCGGGGGAAGCAGCAAACATCCTCCAACCTCCCCAAAAGGCACTGTGGTGGGGGCAGTAACTTGCCTAATGACCAAAAGAAGGTTTGCACCAACGATAGAAATTGAACCCAGTTCTTCAGAGACTCGGTCGTGCCCTGTAGCCCTGAAACCAGCCTATCTAAACCCTTGCCTTGTCTTTGTTTTTCTCCTCTAAGAACCTGAGCTTTCCTTTCCCTGCTGTTAGAGGCACGACACGAGTGTTGCTCCTTTGCAAAAAACACATCACCCATTTCCCACACTATAGACCTGGTCAGCGATAGTGGGAAGAGCACACCCGCCAAGCAGCGATTGCCAAAGGGATGCTGTGCTATCTTCTGGCTTCCTTGACGCTTTGTTTCTCATTCTCAGTGTCAAACTACTATCTATTTATCTGCACTGAATATTCCGCTTTGCCCCCAACAAGCTTGTCTTTATTATAAACCCCCAGTCAAAGCATGGGGTTCTCCAGCCTCCTGAGGTCATGTATTTTATGAGCAGGCTGTGTGCCACATGAAGTCACTTTTCCCTTTCCTTTCTTGAGATGTATCAGAGCGACCTTATTCTTACGCTAAAGGAAACAGATAAGGAAAATGCGATGGAGCTATTTTGGCTCAATTTTGAAAAGCTCAGTTTCATCTTTACACACCTGTGAAAATGAGGGCTTTTTGAAGACTGAATTCCTTCTGGTCAGTGTGTCTTGTTTCATGAGACTTACAGTTCCTCTTTTACGCTTTTATCATAAGCATCCAGCCTAAAGTGGAGGCCTTGAACACATTTCTCAAAATTGTATTAGAATCAGAAATTCACCATCCTCCTCCAGAACTCCGGGCTTTTGTTTGAACCCATTCATTTAATCCCTTCCCTGTCCCACTTTGTTTAGCTTTGAAAAAAGTCGCTCCAACCTGAGCAACCCCATTCACGGTGACTATCTTGGCCAATTTTAGCAAGTGGGATTGAGCTATCTCAGGTATTCACCCAGAGAGAGATGGTCCTCATCTTAATTTCTTTAGTTAACGACGAGGACCTGAACACAGCATCGCACCACAGCGCCTACTCCAACGCCTTCCCACCCCAGCACTCCAGGCACCCACATTCACGGGCACAGTGCGGCAAAACAAGATAGTTTGAAATAGCATGTCTGTCGTCTGGTCCCTTTCCGGAGTGCCATCACACGCTTGTTGTCACCAGAGCCCTGCCCGGCCCATTCCCGCAGCAGCGGAGGAAGCAGCTCTCAGCGCGGGGAAGGGGCAGGGGAGGCTGCGGGATGGCACCGGCGCCACGGCGGGCACATGCGCTACACACGGCTGCCAGAAAATCAGAAACCCTCCCGGCGCGACCGAGCCTCGTAGCCGGGACTTTGCACCGCACGTTGCTGCAGGGTGCTGTGGTCGGGCAATAAAGACCATTAAAGACAATAATCAAGCAAGAACTGTCACGCCTCCAGAGAGATCGGTGAGCAGCAGAGGGAGAGAAGGTGTGAAGGACCTCAGGGCAAAATGCAGACAGACAAAGGTTTGACAAAAGATTTGTTTTCAATGCTAAAACCAACCCAAACAAACATTGTTTTCTCCCACAGACAGCACGGTGTTTAAATGTGTGGGAGTAGTTGCTCCACACCCCCGTCACTGCACACGGGCAACCTCAGCATTGAGACCCCTGTGAATAGGATGCTCTACGCCTGCGACGCCGTGCCGGAGGGAAGACTGAAGGGAACGGGCTGGACCAGCGACAGGTAATAATCTGTTGTGCAAAGCGGCACTAAATCATGGTGAACCGCTGCCCAGGCTGCCCTGTCCGGCACGGAGAGGGAGGCAGAGTGCCGAGCCCCGGGGAGCAGGAGAGGTCCCGCGTCTTCTGCAGCCAGCCAGGGCTGCCCGCAGCGAAGGGAAGGTCAGCAGTGGCAATATAAGGCCTTGAGAGAGGAGGAGGAGGAGGATGAATGAGTGAAAGGGATCAGGGAGAAGCTGGGGGAGGGGAGGGAGGACACATAAAGGAGCAGGGCTGGACCGGGCACGGTGGTGAATGAAAAGGGCTGAGCTGGGACTAGAGTCCGATCCCCACTTACTACTCGAGGAATATTTGGGTCCCTGCCTTGCCCTGCTGTCTAATCCTCCCAGGAGGATGCTGGAAGGCCACCATGCACCCTGCCCGGAGCAGGAGTCCTTCGGCTCAGGCGAAAACACCGCCAGGGTAAAGAAGCCTTCGGTGTGCACAGAATCGAAGCTGGTGAAATCGGGATGCTGGCTACTATTGTTTGCCTTGGGAATCCGCATCACTTACTGGTTCCCAGCCTCTCCCTTGTGGAAATGATCTTGGCCACCTCTCTTGCTCCCACTGTGTCCCCCCCTGACACCCTCCTTTTCTTCCCTGGGAGTTTCCTCACCCACACATACACAGACAGTGTTTCTGTGAAGGGATATAAACGCACAAGCACACACGCCCAAAGAGCGCATTTCCGAGGTTAATATTTTCCCCTTTTCCAGCCCAGCTACAGGATTCGGAGCGGGAAACAAATTTCGGCATGGCCTACCTTCCGAGTCCACCAGGTCTGAGACGCGGGTGCAGCGGCCGCCGGGGCTTCGGGAGCGGGGATGGGGGCTGCCTCTGTGAATCAGCAAAGGAGTCCCTGTGACAGGGATGCATGCTGAGGCTGAGCGCTGCCGTCGGCAGGCTCCCTGCCTTCTCCTCCTCCTCCTCCTCCACCGCCCCGCGCCGCTGTGTTGCTATGCCATCACATCACCAGGAGTAACAGCATCTCTCCCAGCCTGCAAAGAGATACCCTTGACTCGGCAAAGGCAGGAGGAACAAGGACGAGCCCACCAAGCGCCCAGCCCTTTGGAGGTCTCCTCGGCCGGCGATCGATCCGGAGGAGGGGAGGGAGAAGCGTGGATGCAAAGAAAGACACACGGCGCAGGAGGAGGAGACAAAATACACACGGAGAAGGAGAAAGAAAAGGGGGGGTGAGGGGAGAAATACAAAGGCACAAAAGGCGCTGTGGTCTGACCTCCGGAGACCTGACACAGGCTGTTGGGCTCAGACACGCTTCCCGCTGCTTGCCGACATCTCCCCACCGCCTCTCAGGACCGGCGGCTCTCATTTTAGGTTAGGTACGGCCATGCGTGTGCTGGAAAATGCCAGACACACTCACCTCCTTTCTTAACCGCAATTTGGGTGTCTGGCACAAGATTTAATAACTTAAAAATAGCCCGTTTTAAAATTAAAGTTAAGGAGCAAAAATAGGATAATCACTTAATTTCGGATATGCTTCCTATTGTTCTTAGAAAAGAAAAATAAGTAAAAGAAGAGCCAATTCTCCAAGCTGGGGAGAAATCCTGACCCAAGATTTTTTTTAAATGCCAGCGTATCTTGTCTCAGCTCACGAGAAACAGGAGGACTGGAGCTGCTAATTTGGCTGAGGACACAAGCAGACCCGGGGCTGGGATTTTGGTCCATACGTAAAAAATAGTTTGCAGTTTTTCGGATCATTCCACCCAAGGATTTCAAACCACTTGAAATGCCCGTGATGTTATTCCCATATTACACAAAGAGAGTGAAATGACTTGGTCAGAAAGAGGAATCAAATCTGATCCCAGCCCCGGGCTTTAGCCACGAAACTCTCTCAGCCTCTCCCTGGGAAAATTAAAAATTGGGAAACACGATCTTAATCCTTGTCTGAGTAACCTTTAATGAGCCTTAGCCCTTCTTTTCCCAGAGCTGATAGACTAAAGACGTTCATTCTCTACTCATACACTCACGTTCTGCTGAAGCATCACTGCCGTTTGTAGAGGTTGCCCATTTTCGTACATTTATTCCTCACAAGCAGTAGGTCGGGTGTACCCGACAACGCAGGTTCACTTGGCTCGTTCAGAGCCAGCGAATGGATAACACCACCTTCACAGTTCCACTGCATTTCTGAAAATCATTTCTGGCCAAGACACCTCTCTCTCGCAGCAATGGAAAAGGCAGCTGGCAAACTCCCTGCGGTGGCGGGGGCTGCCCGTGGGCAGGGCACTGAGGAGCGTTGGTCGGGAGATGCCCACCTCAGTCACCCACTGCTGTGACCAGCACGGTGGCGAAGCTGAATCCACCCTTCAGACAGTTTTAGGACTCTAAGAACAACATTTCCTAATCCCAGCCCATTGTTGGAAGGTGGATGTGAGCGGATCAAAAGCTTTTCTAGGTCACCGATTTAAACCCAGAGAAGGCAGTCAAAATATAGTTGATCTTCAGTAAAATACATTTGAGAGAGCCCTCAAGAAACCAGTGTGCTCCTCACGGTGGTACCTGCTAGAACCTCCAGCAGGTGGCTGGCTGACCCCGAGGAACCTCTCCTTTCATCCCAGGTAGGTGAACCAGGCGCCAGGAGCAGAGCCCAGCAGCACGCAGGGAGGGAAGATGCACGGAAACCTCCTGTAACACCTCTGAAAGGAGGAGGTTTTTAAATAGCAACCTCTTTACAGTCGGTTCCAAAAGAAGCAACGCTGAATACTTTTGAGTACCAACGCAAGAATACGTACTCACTCCACACACCTCCTGCTTTTAAAAGCTTCTTCAATAGCTTCTGCTTCCACAACAGCTGTACCGACGCAACAAAACTCATTCTGAAAAGCTGTATTTAGACCAAAAGAGAAATAGATATGGATAGGAAGACAGAAACGAGCAGATTCTCTGCTGGACTATTTTTGTCCGTACATACACACTCAAATAGTAAGCCCTGGGTTAAGTAAGGAGAGTGAAGGGGGGAAAAAACATCAACCGAGTGCTGGAAGGGCTATCCAGGCAACTCCAAACACACCATCCTACAGAGAGACACGGCCAAATCCAACTGCAGCATGCATCTGTCACCAACAGCGTCTATAAGGGACATGACAACACGGGTAAACAAAGCGAGTACATATCAAGCCAAGTTACACATGCACACGAGACAGACGTCAGCACAGAGACATTAACAGACAGCACGAACCACAAAAACAAGGCGCTTTGCAGTACACGCATCCTAAATTATTGATAGTTTAGGGACAGCAAAACACAGCAGGGGAAAAAAAAAAATCTCTTGTGTCAGTTTAGCTTAAATTTTGAGACAAACCAGAATCGCTGGTGAAAGAGTTGCTTCCATGGCTGGGAGCATCTTCGTTATTTCCCCAATGCCTTCTGTTTTAAGAATATAATTAGGACAAACAGCCAGGCAATTCAGAACTCAAAGGGAATCAGGGAGACAAACTCAGATTTGTCACAAATGCAGCCTTTCCCATAAGCACTATAACTTTTTAAAGCGTATGGGAAGGTTTATGAGACAGGACGCTAAATATGGTGCGCTTTGAGTGCTGAAGAGAGCTTAATCCCCCCCCCCCCCCAAAAAAAAAAAAAATATCTCTCAAGGAACTCCAAGAACCCAGCTTTCAGAAGACACAGCAGTACCGACCTTATGCCTTTCCCCAACAAAACATTTCAGACATTTTTTGTTTTACTAAATGGGAAATATATACCTTGATTGCAAAACTGAGAATCCCCACCTGCCCAACAGGGACATCTCGATACGCACAACGCTGAATACAGCGTGCAAACATACAATAGATAAAAATCAAGCCGGGTTTTCTAAGGCATGAGCGTGAAATTGAAATCAGGTTCTGATTCACCAGTATCTTTCCCTTTAGAACACTGGAGTTTTAACCAATTTAAAGCATTGAAATGGATTGCAGTTTACAGTTGCAAAACCAGAGTCAACCACACTGATTAAACACCCAAAGTGACAAAATGCAGAATACCCTGAATACAAACGCATCTGCTGAAAATGACTAGTGAAAACCGTGCTATATGGAGATAAACTAACAGTATTTTTATTCTGAAAATTTTAAAACGCTAGAAGTAAGGGCTGTGTCTGGCCTGAACCTAAAGTCTATTACTTTCTCTTTATTCAAATTCAATATTAATTCAGTCAAATCACTCATAAGCTGGACCATCCATAACACTGGCTATCTTGCATTACCAACCCATAAAAACATTAACTAAAATTCTAGCATTCGCATTTTCAACACAGCACTTCAGGTGTCGATACAGTTAAATGCTGTTGCTTTTACACCCTTTAACTTCCTCTTCTGAAATAGTCCTTGTGGCAGAGAATTGTTTCCCAAAACGTGTATTCGCTCTCCTCTTCAAACACGGCGACTTCCCTCCTTTGAAATCTCCCATCTCCTTAAAGAGGAGGACCATCTTCCCTCTTGCACAGAGGAGCAAGTGTTGTTACCGTCCTTTGGAAACTTTGCTAGAGTCTTTCCCTTTCTGAGTAAAGCTCAAACTTATCCCTAATAAAGTATTTTAGGGAATCATAGAATGGTTTGGGATGGAAGGGACCTTAAAGATCATCTAGTGAACGATGCTTTACCTAGGAACCTAGAATGTAGATTGCGCAAGGAAGATTACAATTCACCCAGTGTGGAATAAATTCTCAAAAATCCCTCATATAGAGCTCTCCCAAGAGCACACGCAGAGACTGGAGAGAGAAGAAAGGCTTCAGGGAACAGGAGGCAGCAGCAGCGAGGAAGGCAGTAGGTCAGGGCATGTTCCTACACCTTTATTCAACCACGTCTTTGCCTTGCACAAAGTGCTGCGGCGTTTTGTCAAACGACCTGCGACGAGGAACCCACGTGGCATTTCGAGGAGAGGAGCAGCCGGGGGAGCCTGGTGAGCTTAATTCCCAAACTAGCGCTGGAGAAGCAGTTGGAGGTTGTGAAGTTTCTACACGTGGAAACAAGTCATTGATATCCCAACAGCCTCTAAACCCCAAAAGAACAGAGCTAAACATTGACTGAGAGTATATGTGAAAGCGCATCCTTGCTAAAAGGAGAATACAGGAAGAGACAAGAATAAAGAGCACTTTCCCTAGAGCCACACAGTGTCCTTGTAGATCCAGCTACTGAAGAAGGGTTTGGTGAAAGGCTTGCGAGGCAGGACAAGGTCCCTTACAGCTTGAAGAAATCCTATTTCTCCCCAAGAGCCTACGAACCCCTGTTTTCCTGAGACACAGGGCTCCCTCATCTGGGTCTCCTCCTAATTGAAGTAACAGATGAGACTGCGTTCTCGCACAGCCGTCCACATCAAGATGACAGTAATTTGGTTTTGAGTCAGCATCGCTGATGTGCCTACCTGGGAAGGGAAAGGCAGAAGGAACAGATCTCGCACAAAGGGACAGACCTGCCCATCAATTCCAGTACATTAGACAGGCAAGCAGGCTTGTGAGGAGAGCACAAGGAGCCTCTTCTCAACAAGAAGGAACAAAACTCGAATTAGGGGCCCTAAATTCACCTTGAGAAGAATCTAAGAATGTTTGCCCAGATAGTGTACCATCCTGCTCCTTTTTTTTTTTGTTTAAATAACTGATGTCAAATAAATAACTGCACCTCCACAGCATCAATAAGCACAAAAAAATCTTCCAGGCACAGATTCTACCCTGCCGAAAGCATTTAGAAAAAACAGCAGGATACTTTCTAAAAGCACAGTACCTGGGGTGAGAGAGAAGAATGGGCAGAGAACTGATACAAGCAGACAACTGACACGCACTCAGAAAGGGAACGAATCCCCCTTTTCATTTGTTCCTGCACAGGGACTGAAACAGTCCCCCGTCCTCCCCCCCCCCGAAATGAGAAGGGCTATAGGGGAGAGTGGAAATCTTTTCAGAGCAGCAAGCACCACAAGAATGAGGGGGGGGTGTCAAAAGAGCGTAAAAGGATTTGGGGTAGAGATGGAGAAAGGAGAAAATGGTAGAGAAGAAAGCAAAACCATAGCAGAGGGAAGGGGAAGGCAGCCAGGCGGGTTTCAGGGGCTGTTTCGTTCTTCAAAAGCTGTCAACACATTTACAATGTGCTTTCCATCCCCCTCCGTATTTACTGGGCTGTGCACACAAAGGAGCAGGAAAGCAATCATGCAGGAGCTGCCGAAGATTCACTTCGACACAGAACAGAGGTGCCCTAAGAGAAAGGAATCTGCTTAGTGATCCGTGTACAACAAACCACGATGGGAATGTTACGGGCTGAGAGACTCTAGAGAGCGTGTTGGGAGAAAACCTGCAGAGAGCAGCCTCTTCCTGCAGAGATCATAGAATCATAGAGCGGTTTGAGTTGGAGGGGATCTTCTAGATCATCGAGTTCCATCCCCTGCCTTGGGCAGGGACACCTCCCACCAGACCAGGCTGCTCCAAGCCCCGTCCAGCCTGGCCTTGAACCCCTCCAGGGATGGGGCAGCCACAGCTTCTCTGGGCAACCTGGGCCAGGGGCTCACCACCCTCATAGTGAAAAATTTCTTCATAATATCTAATCTAAATCTCCCCTCTTTCAGTTTAAAACCATTACCCACCGTCCTGTTGCTGCACTCCCTGATCTAGAGTCCCTCACCATCTCTCCTGTAGCCCCCTTTAGGGACTGGAAGGTGGCTCTAAGGTCTCCCCAGAGCCTTCTGTTCTCCAGGCTGAACAACCCCAACTCTCTCAGCCTGTCCTCGTAAGAGAGGTGCTCCATCCCTTTCATCATCTTTGTGGCCTCCTCTGGACCCGCTCTGACAGGTCAGTCTCCTTCTTATGTTGGGGACCCCAGAGCTGGACACAGTATTCCAGTGAGGTCAATCCATTCTCTGCCCAGCTTGTATTTGTGCTTGGGATTGCCCCAGCCCATGTGCAGGACCTTGCACTTGGTCTGGTTGAACTTCATTAGGTTCACATGGAGCCACCTCCCAGGCCTGTCCAGGTCCCTCTGGATGGCATCCCTTCCCTCCAGCATGTCAACCACACCACACAGCTTGGTGTCATTGGCAAACTTGCTGAGGGTGCACTCAATCCCACTGTCCACGTCACCAACAAACATGTTAAACAGCACCGGTCCCAGTACTGACCCCTGAGGAACACCATTCAGCACTGGTCACCGCTTGGACACCGAGCCGTTGGTCACAACTCTTTGAGTGCGGCCATCCAGCCAATTCTTTATCCACCAGGTGGTCCATCTGTCAAATCCACATCTCTCCAATTTAGAGACAAGGATGTCATGTGGGACAGTGTGGTAGATGACGTCATTTGCTCTTCCCTTATCCACCAACGCTGTAACGCCATCGTAGAAGGCCACCAAATTTGTCAGGCACAATTTGCCTTTAGTGAAGCTGCATTGGCTGTCACCGATCACCTCCTTATTTTCCATGTGCCTTAGCAGAGTTTCCAGGAGGATCTGTTCCGTGATCTTGCCGGGCACAGAGGTGAGACTGATCGGGCTGTAGTTCCTCATGTCTTCCTTTTTTCCCTTCTAAAAAAATGGGGGTTACGTTTCCCCTTTTCCAGTCAGTGGGAACTTCACCGGACAGCCACGACTTCTTAAATACCACGAGATCACACTCGAGACAGCAGCTCAGATACTGGAGGAGGGCAAGTAAAACTGCATATAAAAATACACCTATACACAAGAAGCTTATCTCTGAATTCTTTAAAGGAAGAGCCCTAATGATTTAGGCAGAGAATAACATTTTCAAAAGTATCTGTTGCACTTTGCACCTAAACCCAGTGCCTGAGGCTCAGGAGCTCAGCCACGTCACAGTGACTTAATATCCCATCACCTCGCCTGTACTAGAACAGTCCATTTTGTGTCACGTTTCTGGCAGGTAGCAAAGCTTGCCTGATGCATGTTCACTCGTTGAGCTGCAGAATGGGATCACGTCTGAGCCTACAGATTTCTAAATGCCGTCAAGGTTAAAATAGCATTTGGAGCCTGTGTAAGGCACCTGCAGCTTTTAATTTTTTTTTTTTTTTTTTAAGACCAACTGTTTCAGTTTCTACGTTTGTGCAAGACTCTAGTGAGCCTGAAAATGGAAATCAGATGCCAAAATAATTAAGGCATTTTTAAAAAAAAAAGTCTTACCCTCTGCTGTGCAGACTTTTTACTCCTACAAGACAGGAAGCTGAGAAGCAGAGAAATGATGCAGCATCACAAGATATGCACTTTACTGAACATTATTTATGTACTTCAGCACCTCCCTTGCCAACTATAATTACCTGGGAGTTAATTGGGCAGGTCTAACAGATAGATACAGATTTCAGGAATCCTGTGCCCAAAACCACGTCACCATACGCTAAGAAGGTCATAAAGGACCTTCTTAGACAAAAGCAAAGTTTGGTGCAACCAAACCATCGTCAGACTGAAATCATCACTTTTATTCTAAAAAGCAGAGCCATAACAAGGCAAAGCCACCGGCACAACATAAGTCACCTTTCCTGGAAGAAAATACTTGGAGACTTTGTTCTTTCAAGATATTCATCCTCCAGAGCAAGCTGGTTACCGATGCCGGTTGTTCTTCACCCAGACTGGATGTATCCTCTGACCAAAGTGCACATAAAGAGCTCCCTCACACGTTCCCTCAGGAGCCGCAGCGCTGCAAATAAAAGAATAAAAGCAGTCCAGTGTGTGTTATTAATGACAAGGTATCGGAGGATCTAGGACCACAGCCAGACAGGAGTTTCACTGCGATTCTGTAGAGAAGATGAACCCTTCGCCAGGTCAGATCCCTTCTTCTTTCCTCCTCTGTGCAAAGATTTGCGATAAACCATTTTGTCACAGCAGCCGGGAGGCGTTTGCCCTGCCCTAAAGGGCTTATAACTGAGCTTTAACTAAAAGACAAAGGGAGCCAAGTGAGGAGACGCTGGGCAGAGGCACAAAAAACTTAAGCCTTACATAAAAAAGGCAAAGTGAATTTTATTTTGGTCCCAGTTAAATGTTATTCGAAGAGTTCAGGAGCACACATATTGGCAGTTATTAGAGCTGCAGCACAAGCCTCAGAGGTTCAATTTTCTGAGTGGTTACAGCTGTACCACCTTCTAAATCCTTGGGTCCTGATTTATTCATGGCATTAGGAATGCAAAATGCAAGCAGAGGGAAGTAGGCCAACAAGAGAATAGAAAGCAGGGACAGAGAGGAACCAGTTTCTTCATTCCAGCTGAAAACAGGTTGAAATTATTAACTCTTTCAGAGCAAGCTCTCTCCGAAAGGGCAACACAGCCTGATGTGTAAAAATGCACAAAGGAGTCTCTCCCCACAAAATAAAATCATGATTAACAGAAGCACAAAGCAAACGTGGCTTCAGAAAAAGAATTCAGCTTAACTCTAGCCCGAGGCATTAGCGTTTTCAGATGCATCGTGCTCAGGGCGACGTGCCTGACCAGGAAGGGGTTAATGGCTTTGGTCCTGTGAGCTGTGGACCAGATGTTGAGCTGGTGCAGCTCCGCACAGGTCCATTAGAAATCAGCGGAGCTGTGCCTGCTCATCCCAGACAGGACTCTGGCCCTCTGCTTTGAAATCCTGTCTAATACCCACTCAGACTTTTCTCTAAAGGGAAAGGCCCGACTTTTTGGAAGCAGCTGAACGGGCTACTAGAAAAGCTGCAGGATGCGGTTAAGCTGAAATGACCACTGCCTTGACCTGCTCGAAATACTACGGAAATACTACGGAAATACTACGGAAATACTACGGAAATACTACGGAAATACTACGGAAATACTACAAAATACTACAAAATACTACAAAATACTACAAAATACTACAAAATACTACAAAATACTACAAACCCCTTAAATCGAGGCATGTAGAAGCCTCCCGAGAAGGGAGGGCAGACAGGGGCTGGAGCAAATCAGCAACTTTTACTCGCAAGGAGACAGGACACAAACCAGCGTTCCCCGAGATCAGACGGTATTGGAAATTTGGGCCTCGAAACAGCATCCTCTAGAAAGAAGAAAAAAACCACACTCGAGAGCAGACTCAAGTGACACAAGAGCAAGCGTTTCCTTTCTAGGGAACCGTGTTGGAAATAATCCCCTCAGAGAAAAGTTGCAGCTCCAACCTAAACTTAAATATTCTGGGGTGCTGTTTGACAACATGAACATGAGCTTTGCATGAACTTTTCATCCTGACTTGTTCCTACCAAATAGTACCAAAAACCATTTGTTTCCGCTACAGTTTCATGGGGCATACATACAGGCCGCACCTCACAACGTGTAGAAATGGGCACTAGAGGTAAATCACTGATTTGTCACTTACCGGGAAATGGATGGGTCTTGACTATCTCCATTTTAGTCTTCTGGGCAGATGCTGTGGTCAGCCAAGTCTCTGAGCATACGTTTGTAATAGAAAATGGTCTACAAAATTTACCACGGTGGTTAGACTGTAAAGAGCGAGCAGGGCAGGGAGGGGAAAGGAAGAGATACAGCAGCACATTCCTCCCTAAAAGGACAATTCTTCCTTTCAAGTGGAATGTTAGTAAAGTCAGATATTTAGAGAAAAAAAATTAAAAAGTGTCCAGATGTGAAAGACGACAAGAACTACCAAGGCGTACAAAGAGGTTAAAAATCATCTCAGGTGCCCGGCAAAACTAGGTACACCATTACCGCATGGCAAGGATTTTAAACAGACATCTTGACCCACAAAGCTGACAATAAAGGAAAGTTCTCTGCCCAGTTACTTTATTTCCGCACCTCTGTGTCCAGCCTGTGCACTTGAGTGACAAAATTGTATGCAATTTGTTCA
Source organism: Dromas ardeola (assembly GCA_013398915.1). Taxonomy (NCBI): domain Eukaryota; kingdom Metazoa; phylum Chordata; class Aves; order Charadriiformes; family Dromadidae; genus Dromas; species Dromas ardeola. Next base: position 126,813 of record VYZM01007051.1, read on the forward strand.
AAGACATTTGTAACACAGGGTATAATAAAAGACCTGCGATGCTGCAACAACAGTCTTCCATGACATGATTCTGTGTTTTCTCATCCAAACACCAACCTCAAGGGAACACTGGTCTCAGGGACCAATAACTATACAGTATTCAGAATATCGTTAAGGACTCCGCTCTAAGCCTCTTTAAATACATTTACATACATCTTAAGTGTATATTACACACTCTTAAGAACCTAGGCACATTTCACAACTGAAATGCAGCCTCTGGCAGCACCTTCCAGTCTGACAGGAATGCTACAGAGCTCTGCTCCTTCCACATGACCTTCAAACAGCACTCAGGTAACATCAAGTCTGTCTTCCTGGCTAGAACTAAATGCTTCTTTGAGGTGTTCTGGATTTGCTCCTTTCCCCACTGAATGAGCCCGCCATAAACAGATCTATTACTGCATCCATGTTTTCACCTCATGGTTTCCTAGGACTGTCAATCCCTCCAGAGCTCTTCCTATACGGAATCCCAGTGCAGCAATATGGAAGTACAAGTCTGGTCAACACCTGAAGACAATTGTACAGTGTAAGGACAAAAGCTAAGGATTAAGTTGTCCTTAAGTAATGCAGTAGACAGGCTTTCCAGCATAATTGTTAGCATTTCCAATACTTTTCTGAAGGTAGCTTCACAGAAAAATTATAAAAACAACTACAGAGCTACAGAGCTCTTCTCCTTGGGTCCTTCACTGAAACCTTTAAGGAGTCTTAACAAACACCATGACAGGGATTGCCAGCCAGTGGTGTTGGGAAAGTCCTCAGCCAAGCAGCTGGGCTGACCAAAACCAGCCTTTAAAGGAGATAATTGGTTATATGCTAGGGTCACATCTTGAAACATATCCACTTGGAGGAATTTGTAATTAGTGGAGTTTCCCCTGCTGAGAAAATATAATCAGGATTTTTGAAGATGTTTCTCTTGACAGAAATTGGCAAGGAGCACTTACACTAGCTGGACTAACACAGACAGATGAGAAAGGGCAATATTTTAGTCCAAGCAAATCTCTCTGCAAATCTCTCTCTTTCAAAGTCTCCAGTGACAGATTTTTCTTATTCTCTGGAGAGAATATATATGCACATATAAATATATATACACACATATTAACCAGATCATCTATTTGAGCAGAGAAGTAGGGTACTCAACCTAGAGCCAGTCCGATTTTGAGATGATGAAGAAACCAAACACATCCTTAGTGGCTCTGGAGTTACCCTCAGGACTGATTCCTCTACTGGATCAAAGTACAGATTCACAATGCAAAATTCAGTAAACTCTGACCCATCTTTCAAGTGGTTACAACCTCGGTTTACAGCAGTGAAATAAAGTTCACTCAAATTTTGGAGATCTGAGTCCACAGCTGCTCCCAACTTCTACTCAGTGTTAAAATTAAGTAACAGGAAAAAGACATGTTTTGTAGCAGAGTTCCTTCAAAATGGCATGTTGGAAACAGTTTACAGAATATAAATTATATATATGTACACGTATAATATACAACACATACACAGCTATAAAACAGAGAAAGGAAAGCTACATTGGCACTTATCAATAGAAAATGGTGAGCTGGTGTCAACATTGTTCACATGCTCAAATCATCAATAATCCATCAACTGAGCACGAAATTTTCCAGCTGCATTAAGAAGGTTATAAGCAACGGTAGCAAAAAGTCTCTTTTGGAAGCTTCATAACGAGGTTCAGGAAGGTCAGTTTGGTCAGCATGTTAAAAGCCACTATATACACAGCACAACAGGGAACTGGGAAACTCGTAGTGCTCCAATCCAGTACATCTATGGTATCCCTGAAAGGCTGATTAAATTGTTTCTCGTTACCTACTGTCGAGGAAGGCAAAGCAGGTCAGGGATATCAACACTACTTATAAACGAAGCAGCACTGCTCATTGCAGTTGTGAGATGGAAAACGTTTGTTTCTCAATCAAAGCAGATACTCCAACAGAGAAAAAATAAGGATGATACATAACATATGAGCTCAGCAGCTTCAGACCAGAGGAGTTCAGCAGGGACAAGATGGGGTTCAGTGTTAGTGAACCAAGGCAGCCTAAGCATTCCCTCTGTGTGTTCACTTTCCTAAAATAGATGTCAGCACAAAAACGCAGACAACGATAATCACTCCGTTTCTCTCCTCTGATGAAGGAAGAATTAGTAACACCGTCCATTATATTCTGCTTTCCTGTTCCAGATGATAAAATGGCTCCAGTGGGTCGCAGGGTCACACTTGTGCATTCTCTGCATTACTGTGGGAGGCCTGGGAAACGCGATTGATGCTGCTTTCAATAAAGACCTTCAGGCCCGTTAAACCTTGCGAATAGAGATACTCCAGATACCAGTTCCACTTCTTTCCCTATAAAAACAGAAAGAATAGTCAGATGTGCAGGACATAGCTTTGTCTCTTAGGCCAATCTGAAAAGGTTTGCAAATACTGCCTTCCAGTTTGACAACATCCATCCTAGTCTGTAAATACCCACAGGTATACAGGTCACGTCCTGTTCCCAAATGCCCAAACTTTCCACTTATGTATTACACATTCTTAGCTTGAACATGACAAATCATGATTTATTTTTTTTGTAATACCGAAGATGCTTATAAATCCCAGTTCTAAAAACTCTATTGGACCAACAGTGAAGATGTCATGAACCAAATAAACATGGATATTAAAGCCTTCCTTCCATTCCTCCTGACTCCTCCAGATCAGGTTTGAAGTACACTGTGATACAGGAAAGGAAACAAAGTGCCACTGTACTTGCTCAGCGGGAGATCCCCATTCAAAGCTATAACAAAGCTACACATACACCTCAGAAATTTAATATTAAATTCATTGATAATAGAAATTGTGCTTCAGGTACACCAAAAATACAACTTTTTTCCGAAGCCTGCAGAGAACAATAAACAGCCTTGTCCCAATACTGCCATGACTCATGGAGGAAGCGTAAAAGTCTCAGACCACTACCCACAGATGCCTAGATATCTAAGTTCTCAGATGTTAATGCCCTCTTGTGTGGCTCTGTTAAGAGACTGAACCAAAGTCTACAACTGGAATATTCCCCTTTAAAAATTTTTATAGAGTGTTAGTGAAATTGATTAATATTATCATCTCATCCTCTTCTACACAGCTGCTGAAAATTGCCTGTTTTCACTAAAACAAGAAATCTTACCTTAATTAAACTGAAGTTGAAGGTGGTATCATCTGGCCAAGCCTTAAGGACAGGGAATAAAAACAGTATCAAGTCAGACAAAAAGTATGTCCAGAGTTGCTGGCCCTCTGCTTATTCCCCTCCTAAAGTAGGAATTTCAAGTGTGCAAAGAAATTCAAAGATTTTTTTAATCATGCTGCAGAACGGGCTTCCAGTATCAGTGCGTCCACAAGCGGCAAGGTAATGTGGAAACCCTCTTGCCCTGTGCTGCAGCATTACTGGATAACAGCAGAGAGTATTCATAGGTGTCTTTAACCATTGTCTCTCTACAGTGTAAAAGCTACCCATTAGACAGGTAATTCCCAACAATGAGAAAGAGCAAGAGGAGAGAATCTACTGACATTTAGATTATTGCTTGTGCTCTCTGAGTGTGCTGCAGAGCAGTGCCCTCTGGTGCTCAGCACTGAAGTGTTTAAGAAAAGATGACACTGCAGCTAAAAATTTTTTCCTGTCTTAAGACACATCTGCGACAGCTGCTAAGCAAAATCTCTTTCTTGGTTCTGCAGTAGGAAGAAGGCAAAAATTCTCCACCAGGTTTTGGGTTGGTTTCTTTTGTTGTTGTGTTGTTGGGGTTTGCTTGGGCTTTTGTTTTGTTGTTTTTTGGGGTTTGGTTTTTTAGATTTTTTTTTTTCTACTTACAAAAGCTACAAAGAAGAATCAGGAAGCCTCAGAACAGAAGGGATCTAGACAAAAAAGTATGAAAAACTAATCCTGCTACAACAGGAGAAAGACCAGGAAAAAGAAGTTGTATATAACAAAAATAAAACAGCCTCCTCTGTCAAAGACAAAACTTGGGTTTAATCAGCAGTAAGAAACAAGCTACCTAGATCCAGGACACTGAGTATATAAACAAAGACAAATCTGTGATGTGTTCCTAACCAGTATTCTTTGCTTCAACTTTAACCTCAGGTTTCCCTTGCTTCATTCCAGGAGCCACACCTACGCACGCCTTCAGTTTGCCAGTGCTCCTCACAACAAAATGACATCTTTGTTGCACCCCTTGGGTAGCCTACAAAACCTGATTTTTCAGAGCAGCATGAACATCTCGGAACAAAAACAACTCTGGCAAGCTGCTCCCTCCACTATTCAGTAGGTGCATTGAACACATGACAGCACCCGGAATTCAAGACAACTACTAACAGAACTCACATCAGACAATACAAGACAGCAGCATATTCTTTTACTTCTGTACTTGAGGTAGCCATTTGTATTTTATTTTTTTTAATAAGCTATTCTCAAAAGCTACTACAAGAGCCAGAAAGCACTGCTAAAAGCTCTACCGTGCGCACCTGTATACAATTTAACTGTGTATTTCTCGACCTCCTGAAGTTTAAACATTTAGGTCACACTCCATATTTTGTAAGGCAGAATGCACTATGGGGCAGCTTTTACCGAATTAGTAATTTATTTCATTATTTAGCTATTTTAGTTCTATCCTCAAAATGATCATAAGCACAAATTCACATCTAAAACTGTTACATTCATGCTTGCATACCATGCAGACAAAGACTATTCAAATTGTGCCGCTTATCTGACACAAACACAGAATGCCATACCAGCTTTTGAAAGCTCGGTTGACTCTACAAGTCGGCCAGCTGACTGAGACACTCTTTTAGAGAAACTGTCAAGACAGAACATCTGATGCTGTGCCAAAAGCCCAAATGTTGGCCTATACCATTACCTGCTGCAGGAAGTGGAGAGCATAGCCCATCATGGCTGGGTGGTAGACAATGTTAAAGCTGGTTTTGAATTCCTTCACTGCAGTTTTCTTCAGCAGTTCATCATCCATACGAAGACCCTGAGGATGAGTATCCTTCTGGAATGCACTGGATGTCCACAGACAACCCACCATAGCTATTATGTATTGGTTGTATTCTTGGTATGTCTGGCTACTGAACTTGAATTGCAGTATTTGCTGAGGGACAAACAAACAAATATTGGCATTTATTGAAATAGCATCCTCAAAGCAGTTGCGTGCTCCCTCCAATCCTTAAAAGAATGCCACCAGAACACCTCCCCTCCATTCAACCCAACTCCTTGCTAAGGTCCATTCTAGCACATAGCAGATTTGGCCACAATACCTTTTTACTCAGCTCATTTTCTTTTGCAGCCACCAAGTTGGTTCGATACCTGAAAAAAACGAACAAAAGAGAAAGTTAGGTGCCTGTTAATTTTTACTGCCTACCAATGTTGAAAAAAGCTGGAGGAACATATTAAGAAAGCTTATTTCCTCCATGAAAGAGATCAAACTTTACTGGTAAAGAGACATGAAAAAGAATTCAAAGGGACCTTATCGCTTGGCCTAGACCCACCCTTTTCAGGCACGAGTAGGGAGGCATCCAATAATATTCATATCTTAAATGATTAGGACATGACCAGATTGCCCGGGACAGTCACCTTCATGAAGGCAATACTGCCTTAAAATCGGCAGAAAAATGCAGTGTATTTTTAAGGGAGACTTTCATTCACTAAGCAGAGAAACGGAAGCCACTGGAAGTAATGCAACTTGACAGTTGTTCTATATAATAAGCACTAGGCTCCTCTTATTTCCCAGGGATCATCCTGTCATGTTAATTACCCTGCAGACTCCTTAGAGAAAAAGCCACATGGAGAGCCTTGCGCCAGCTGTCAGCAATTGGCTACTCTTCTTCTCAGATGCAACCACTGGAACTAACAAGGCCAAGAACAGCAGCCCTGTCGGTGGATCCTGCAGAGCACTAAACAGTGCTGTCTTTGGACCCAAAGGCAGCGTGAGGCAGTCCCAAATTCCCACAGAGTTTGGAGGTGGCAGAAGTGCTTCCTACTCAGCACATTACAGATTTTGTAAGGAAAAGCTCAAGTCTAGCAGTCAAAGCACAGGAGTGAGAAGTTGTACAGTTAACTACTAGTGATTCCAGCTGGCTGACTTAAGTTGTCTCAAAACAACATAGGAACTCCTTTCTTCACATATCAAAGATGTGGAAATAATACTAGGGAAGAGGTCAGAATCTTGCTATTTTGGATAACAGACTGAAAAAGAGAAGAAAGTAGAAACTACAGCAATAAAATCTTGACTCATGAAAGCTGGGCACAACTGGAACATTCACCTTTGGCCTTGCATAGTAAGAAAAAGTAGATTTCAGATTTTACAAAGTGCTTTCATTTCCAAAACATTGAAAGAGAAGACAGGGAGTCCCTACACATGTAGTACCTGTACATAATGTAGCAGAGCTGATTCAAGTTGACGCAATCCATGCTGAGAAGCGCTGGGTAGAAAACTCCAGCAGGAGGCATTATCAACAAAGGCAGATTGTACCTCAAATACATGTCACACACCTGCAGGAACGAAGCAAATCCAGACAGATTATTACTGCCATTAATACACCCCGAAGCATCTAAGAGCAAAAGAGAGCGTGAAACTGCATTCCAGTCAGCTCCATCAACTTCACCTAGGAGGGAAGACCAGGGTGAAGCAATTCCATTTGTTTCCTTCTCAGTATGAGACATATTCATCAGTCCATATCTCAGTCTCTGCTTCAACCATTTAGGTATACCATATATTTTGACATGGTTACTTGCTGAGTCAAATCTACCCAGATCCCTGTGAAAAAGCAGCAGCCATTTTTTTCTGATCTTTTAGATAATTCCGACATACATAGCTGGGATTGCACTAGATCTGACCTTGCTCCTAGCCTGGTTTGCCCATACCAGCAAGCCAAACAGACCATACATCTCTTCCAATTGGAAAATTAAATCTTTCTATTTAACCTTGCTGGAATTGCATGAACACACAATAAAGTGCTGCTCTAAGAAAAGATGACATGGTCATAAAACATGGGTTTATTATCAGACTCATGTTTAGAATTTAAGGTTGAGTTTCAAGTAAAAAAAGACATTTTAAAATTTCTGCAGATTTAACAAGATCTTTCACTACAATGACAATCTTAAAGTATGGATAAATAATTGAAAGCAATATTGCTGTAACTTAACACGGTACTGTTCTCTATAGCTTAGCCACAGTAACTATTCCCAAAAGTATGCCCTTCAGGAAGGTAGACATCATTCTCAGAAGAGTAGTGGTCTAAGAGTATGCATATCCAGTTACTACAGCTCACACCATAAACAACTAAGCTGTGACAGTGCACCATCCCAAATATGGATACTTTTTACATTTTGTTAAATTAGGCACAACAATTGTTTTAGGACTCCTTCCCATAATCTCATAACAGACTTTTCACTAAAGATTGTTTGCCAGACCTTCAGCTTCCCTCTTGCCATCAGTACAGCTATACCATGTAAGGTATAGGCAGATATTTGTATGCAACTGAATTACCGGTACTTTCAGAAATCTAAACTCTTTAGTTAATATCTCTGCTGCACAATTTCAGAAATTTCTAGAGTTCTGAATAAATAAGCAAAACACCAAGAAAAAATTCAAATCCTAGTTGTCTGCTAGAGCACCAATATCCAAGGGTGCATGATTCTCTGTATATTCCCATAAAATGAGCATTTACTTATTTTAAACACACTGCTTCATGCAAAGGTTGTTGCCCATTAGCTTTGTGCATTTTTAACAGACGTTTTAGTTACAAGTAGTTCCCAGAACTATCATTGTTTTTTCAACTCTTCACAATTTTATCCAAATTGTAGGAGGAACAGCATGGCTGGAGTTCACACAGCAGTGAGCACATCCAGAGAGAGGATGTGAGGAAGCTAGAGAATAGGCTTAAGCCTATTTGATGCTGCTTACTTTGTTTACAGGACAAACTGGGGAAAATACTTCATTTTTTAAGGGAACATTTAAGGAAAACATCAGGATATGTTGTTTGAAATGTACCTGAATATTGTTCTTTTCTATAAATTAGCATTAAAAAAGCGTCTTATGCCATATTGTTACTTCCCCTGCCACAGTTCACCTCTAACTTAAGAGCAACCACTTTCTAGCAGCACATTGAGTTCTGCCTGTGGATGCAACAGCAGCAGCTATCACCTGTAGGTCTACCGAGTTTGGAACATTCTTGCATTTAACCACAAAGTTATGTAAACTATAATGAGGAAGGTGTTTTCATGCTCCAGCTTAAACGCAAACAGCCTTAGAGTACTGGGATTTTGAAAGCCAAAATGAATGAGATACATACAGTCTCATAGAAATCCAGGATGAAGTACAGCAAAAAAGTATGATTGTTTTCCAACCGCAATGCAACAGTAGAGATCCATCCAACAAAGTGGATCAGTTCAGCCACCATGTTCACTAGCCCTGAAAGGGTGGTATTCCTGCAGCAATGACATGACACAACATCAGTATATATACCTCTTTGCAAAAGGTAAAAAGGAAAAGTGGTAAAAAAACCAACTGAAGTGTATCCTTCTGCCCCACCAAGCATTCAGCACCATGCATTTGTTCTTCAATATACCCAGTAACATACTGCTACCAAGATTATTACAAACATGATCCAGCTGTCAGCGTTTTGACTTCTGGACATTTCATTTTTCAGTGTCAATAGAAAAATTTTTAAAGAACAGGATCGACAAGATAGCTTACAATACAGGAGAAACATTACATCATTAACCTTCTAGTCAGTCTTTATGCTAGGTAATGGGGCTAGAATATGTATCTAGATGCACTCGTGAACAAAAGACAGAACACCGTATTTATTTCAGACAAACTTACGAAGAACGGACTTGAGAGTCAGACTCAGAATCCAAATGAATCACGTGCCAATTTAACCAGTTCTGCAACAGCTCTTTCAGGCTCTCAATAACACTGCACTGCAACAGGCAAAGAGAACGCAGGTTGATGACAATTTACATAAGTGAATAATATTAAACAAAAAAATGTCATGAGAATTGACATATACAAGGCAAGATATCAAGAGCTTCTCAGGACCACAAAGAGCAGTGAGATAATTGCATGTCCCATTGAACTGAATGTATGCGTTACATAGTATTTGAAACTCACATTCTCAAGGAAAAGCTGAGTTAAAATTGCAATAAAACAAACCAACTATTATCTTGTGTACTATCAGTTCGTTCTATTTCCAGTGCCCCGGTTTAATTCCAGTCAAAAAAAGACGCTATCTTAAAGGCACTCAAATTCCCAAAGAAGTTACGTATTTTACCCTCATTTGGGCACAGACTTCCCCAAAAGAAGTCTCCCATACAATCCCTCAGGCTGCTACACCTGACACAAGGGCAGATAGCAATACCAACTGGAAGTAAACAGCCGCTGTACTCACTTAAATTACCTTAAAGTAAAGGGACGATGTGAAGAAGAGCTGTACCAGGGGATCATAGAAATGTGACTTCATTTCTAAAACAAATGAGAAAGCAGCATGATATCTGTGCACACTTTCTATTCCCCAAGATGAGAAACTGTCCAGCCTCACCCAAAGGATCTGCAACACATACCAGAGAAGTTGCCGAGGGGGATCCAACTCACAAGTCTGAGGACTTGTGATCGGCAGCAGATGCCATCCCAGAGAGGAAGGCTCTTATACAGGAACTCTTCACAGGAAGAAAATCCCTCCTACAATGCAGAAGATGAACATTCAAAAACTCATCTCATATGCCTGCACCACGCTCACTTCACCTTGGAGAAAGAAAGAGGCTTACATCTTCTTGCCATACAATTCACCAGGACATTCAAATTATCATTCTCAAGATCATTTTCAAATTATCTTCCCTGCAGAAAGCAAGGCCATCTCCAGAATACTGACTCGCTAGAGGAATATGTATTTTATTACTTGAGACATCGTCACTTCTCAGAGATACTACAGGAAGCAGGTAAGTCCCAAAAGTACTTTAAGGGAAGACTTTGTGAAATCCTTGGCTTCCACAAACCACGCACTTACCTGCAAGAAACACTCTGTCTTGTAGACAGTTTCCAGGAAGTCCTTGAATTCTTCTTCATATTGCTTACTATCAGCCACACACCAGGTGCATTCTAAACAGGACAGAATACTGTATTTGAATATGAACACAGCAAGAATAAGCACAAATCAGAAACAAAATTCATTTCTCCAGTAGCTGTTTTAACGCCACATGATTAACCACTATAAATCCAAACAGCAAAGTACCATTATTGAAAGATGAAAAGCCTCAGACATCATTTACCTCCCTACCACACAAGGACATACTAAGTTCCTACCTTCCTGAAGAGTCTGGCCCATCCAATAGTAGAGCCTCAGGTAAACGGATTCATCTTTGATGCAATTCATATAGTGAAGCAATAAAGGGTTTGTTAGCACTGAACCCATCTGGGAAGGAAACTGCAAGAGAAATCAAGAAAAAGTTATTCAGGATTTACATCAGCAAATTGCCAGGGAATCTCATTCTGTCACAATTGTCTAATCCTTTTACCAGCAACAATGCCATCTCCAGGACTCATTCACCACCTTCAGGTAGGACTAGATGCTCTGTCAGAACTAGGTAGGTCACACACTATTCACGTATAAACAGAGCATAGAGGAATATCCTTTGATCTCAAAACATTCAGTGAACTTACAGAGACCTTCCCAAAAACTCACCTCTAGATGGTGGATATTTTGTAGGAGCTGAGAAAAGGTCTGCAGTTGCTCCACTGGAAAAGACTCATCCCTACTGTACAAATTAACACAGTTCTTTTTTCTGTCCTCTTCTATATTATTTATGTTGGTACTGCTTGCGGGTATAATCAACTGGGTATTCCATTTCTGTAGAAGAGAAACACAAATGAATAGCAATGACTCGGTTCCCAAGGCAATAATGTGCACTTATGGCCAGTGTTCCCATAAAGACCCTGTTTTGCAAAAAACATATCCAGGCTTTCATTATAATGGAGATGCTGCATTTCTACATAGCTACTCCACCTTCCACAGTGCTGAAGTAAAGCCCGACTCCCATTATTTGCCAATATTCATACTGAGAACAGCTGCTTGGCACCTTCTAGGGTCTACCTTAGGCCCATAACCTACCCTTTTTCGTGACTGAGGTTGAGCTGTGCCTAAAAACAGTGTCTGGAACACTGGAGAGCTTGCCTGGTTTCTTTGCCTTACTGCGTTGATTGCTGCTTTCCATGGGCCCTCTGAATTCTTGAAGTAAGTCTGAAAATAGAAATCAGATGTCTCTGCAAGAAGCCAGACTAAGACAAAGCAACTGAAATATCAGTTTCTATTCTGACAAATGTCACCACAGCAGTGTATATACACTCCACCCGCTTGACAGACCAAGAGGTTAGGTGTTTACAGCACAGAACTCTCATCATTCCTCAGTTTCATTACCTTTTGCCTATAGTTCAACAGTTATGCTTCTGAAATGATGTCCTGTTTTTCAGAAGAGATCTCCAACACTTCTGATTTATAATCCTCATTCAGATCAATCATTAATTCAGAGAGTAAGTATACATTAACATAAAACATGACCAAGATATGCTTTTGCAAGGTACTAGGAGGAAAGCCTCCTGAATTCAGCATCAGTCATAACCACCAAACAGAGCAATTCAATGAGTAATCGAATTCTCAAGTTAATGTAGATACTACAGATAAAAAGAAAACTGGAAAAACAAACCCAACACCCTTTCTGCACAAGTTACTTTTTGTCACTTCAATTGCAATCAGCCTTTAAATCCTAATCAAGTGCCAAACCATCACAAAAATATTCTGATTGGTTTGGGCCTTGGTAATCAAGCTTTTATTGTACAAGTTAACACAATGCGTTCATAAAAACAGTTGAAGCTGTATTTGGGTTTTAGTTGCTAGTTATTTACTTCACTTCTGTGCATGCCAAAAAATGTACGATCTCCAACAGATGACTGTGCAGCACAATGCAAAGTATAAATTTACAAAGCAATGTCAGTACACAAGCAGATTGAAATAAAACAAATTTTCTTTTATAGAAATGCAACTTGCCTACATATAAATTAAACACCTCCTTTAAAAAAAACCAAACCCTAAGTCTATCCCATTGAAGTACCAAAAGAAAATTTGTTGCAGAATTAACATCTCATCTCCTGCTACTTTGTTATATATTCAGTTTTGGCTACATAGATTTTACTTGGTCAAAGGGCTAAGCATACACATAGGGTTCTCTAAACGAGGAGTCATTTTTTGCTGTTACCTTGAGGCTCCGGCAAATCAGCTTACCGCACTTTTCCCCACTTTTCCCACCCCCCCACTTTGCTATGACACAGACTTTCCAAGTGGGAAGTTACTCACTAACTTCCATTGTTATTTGTACTTGAGAAAGTCAGCAATTTGGACAATGCCATGTACAAATAAGACAGTTTGTTTCCTGAAGAACTTAACATCGTGTGAAACAAGTCAAATCCAGCAAGAACACCAAAAAGAGGATTAAAGTAATCCTCATAAGCATAAAGGTAGATGCCATTACAGCCCAAATCTTCTCACTGTGCTGAAGACGAATCAAAACTCAAAGCAAGGAATCCTCATCTAAACCTGATTTTACTCAGTGAAAAGAGGAAATAGAATTAATCTTCACCACTAAATCACACTACAGCTTAAATGGAAAGCTCAGTACAAATACTGTCATGAGTACTGGTTCCAAATAGATTAAATGTAATTCCTTACCTTCATTTTCCCTGGAAGGGTTATGGTCACCAACTCAGGACAGAAGAGTTTGTAAAGCGATAGTAGAGCCTGCAGATGAGACTGCATTCCCTGTCAAATAGCAGAACAAAAGGAAAAATATGTGGGGTATGTTTTTAAAATAGAAACGGAATATTGTGTTCTAGAAGCAAAAAAACCCCCAGTGATTACTAAAAGCTTTCTAAGGCTTCATGTCAGTAAGTAACCATGGATGAGAAACTGAAAATTAAAGGAAGAGCAGAAACTGTGTCAATGAAATACCATAGGAAGGGGATTGAAGAAGGAATTTTCTGTAGTCATAACTCTAACAAAAAGGAATTTAACAATCAAAACTATGAGAAATAGTCTTCCACTGTCTAAATGCTCCAAAAACGTGTTATTATAGCTACAGCTTTTTTCTACAAAAAAGAGAGCAAGATCCTCTACAATCCTATATTTCTCAGTCATTTCTGACACCACTTGAAAAAGAAAGATGAACAGAAAATTAAAGATACTAATAGATAAATGAAGCTGCCCCTTGCTTCAGAGATTTTACCACTTTTAGCCGTAAAATGTATATCTTTGTGCAGATCGTTGCACATGCTCACAAAACATCAGTGAAAATTAGGGATGCACATGCAAGATAGACAAGCTACAAAGATGCTACAAAGACTACAACCTACAATTCCAAGATTAACCCTGTCCTGAGACACTAGGCACTGTTTTTCATCCTGTAAGGACATTAGTCTTACAAACTGCATTATTAACTACAGTTCAAACTTTACAAGATTTGAAGTAAACTCACCATTTTCACTTGGAGGTCAAGCAGTCTCCTAATCCGAAAAGGCTTGACTGGAAAAACAGTTAAGAACATAATGGATTTAAAAACTACTGTATCAGACATTCAAGCAAAAATGCAATACTGCTTTTATTACAGAAAGTTATGGCAAAGCAAGCAGAATCAGTCAGTCTTATTTCTAGGCTGAGAGATAGGTTTCCTATTCAGAAAGTGGTGCACAAATCAGGCTGAACTACCACTCATGCTTCCTTGCCTTAAAAGCAATATATTGGCTAGTCATTGGATTAGTTCCACTGGAAGAAAAGGCAGTGCCTTCAACGACAATAAGAAACAAAATGGTATTCCATCTCATACAATTGGATTGACTCACCACTTTCTTTCCTGGTCAGCAGGTAGAGCAGGTGGCAGACATAGGGGCACTGCAAAGAAAAAGGCAGCAATGAATTATCCTGCTGGTGCAGACTGATAATCAGGATACACTAGAAGCAACATACAGGCTTCACAAGCTAATATTGTTTCATTCAGTTGGCTGCCTCAAGTCATCACTGCATCCCCGTTGTGGCAGAGCATATCTTAATTCCCTTAGGAAGTAGCATGTTCTTTACATGTCACGTATGTCAATTCTATTTAGAAACATTGTCTGCACTATGAGCAGTCCCTATAGTAATCAAGCTATTTAGTGAGCTTGGATCTTGTTTTTGGGAACACGGTCTAGATATTTCAGCAGCCAGCAGTGAAAGCACAATTACATTTTCAAAAAGAAAGGCACCTTTGAATCGAAATAATTTATTAGGGCTTCTAACTACAGCTGAGACTGTAAAGCTCTTAAATTAGTTTCACACCAACTCCACTGCACTTTCCAATTGGCCCATCATGCCTGAAGACGCTCTTTTAAACAGTAAGAACTTAAATCCAGTTTTATGAAAAGATTATAGCTAATGTTAACCTAAAACCATTAAAAACTTTGCAAGAAATATAACTCAGAACCTTCGAAACTTTAAAAGTCTTAGCCACAAAATACCCTAAGCCGAAAGAATATAAACAATTTCATATCTGTCTAACATGACTGCCAAGATGACCTTAATATGAACTGAATTCAAACACTTCAATATTGCATCACCTGGATTTTACAGTTGCCATATAGCAGAAAACTCCTGATTGCTTGTTCTCATTTTTGCTACATTTCAAACTCATTAAGTAGAACAGCATTTAGAGTTTCTCACCTTCAAATAAAAATTGCTCTAAAAGGTTTTTTTCTTTTTGCCCAAGGTATGCAAGTCAGTTTCTCCCCAGGAGCGGGAGACCTCACCTGCTGATGTCTGACATCAAAGGCAATCCCAGTGTCACAGTTACTCTTTAGAATATACTGTCACTCTGCTTGTGATGCAGAATAGCAACTCATGGAAACAGAGTCAAATAACCAGATCACAGTATTGAAACTGAAGTAATCCTACAGTACTTCCCAGTTTCTGAATCTAAATTACACAGCAATCTTCAAATGCAAAAGAAAAAAAGAAAATAAATCCCAGCCATCAGAGAATGGTCTCTAACTCCAGACTAATTCTAGCCTTGATATGCATACTACTACTGAACATTTATGTTTATTTTGTAAATTCCATATATTCTTCAGCTCTCCTTACCATCTTCTCATCTTGCAGGAAGGAAAAGAAGAAACCATAGAGGGCATGAATTTCTTCCTTGCGATCAATGAAGTCAAACATTGTGATCAGCCATCTTAAAAAAAGCAGCTGCAGGTAGGAAAAAAGCCACGTTACATTAAGCGATGGGCAAAAGCAAGACAGACCAGTCGCTAGCCAATTTCAGAAACACAGTCATTAAGGATACATGCCACTCTCAAAGACAACTAGATAGCTACAGATGAACAGTACAGGGATAATTAATCTGTGGAAGAAAGCCTGCCAAGAGCACCAACTGCCATATCAGAGTGGAAAAAGCAGCTCAGTTCTGAATACATGCCTCTCACTACAAGAAAAACATTGAGGCCCTGGAGCGTGTCCAGAGAGCAATGAAGCTGGTGAGGAGTCTGGAGCACAAGCCTTATGAGGAGCAGCTGAGGGAGCTGGGGTTGTTCAGCCTGGAGAAGAGGAGGCTGAGGGGAGACCTTATCGCTCTCTACAACTACCTAAAAGGAGGTTGTAGTGAGGGGGGTGTCAATCTCTTCTCCCAGGTAACAAGTGACAGCATGAGAGGAAACAGACTCAAGTTGTGCCAGGGGAGGTTTAGATTGGCTATTTGGAAAAATTTCTTCACAGAAAGGGTTGTCAAGCATTGGAACAGCCTGCCGAGGGAAGTGGTTGAGTCACCATCCCTGGAGGCATTTAAAAGATGTGTAGATGTGGTGCTTTGGGGCATGGCTCAGTGGTGGAGTTGGCACTGCTAGGTTAATGTTTGGATTTGATCTTACAGGTCTTTTCCACCTAAATGATTCTACGATGTAAACCTTTGAGCAGACTATGTTAAGGCAAAAAAGATTGTTTTACAATCTTTAAGTCATGTTGCCACGGACAAGGCACAGAGAACCTAAGGGATACCTTGCTGAAGATGGTGAATAATGGCTCACATAGCTGAAGTATTTCACAGAAATGTTGGTGGAGAAACCATTCCTAAGGAATTCAGAAATCCAAGACAAGCAGGAACTGTGCAAATTTCCACTCACACTTCAAAAGCGTTCCTCAGTTCCCATTGCCGTTCCAGCAATGGGTATCTCTGCCAATCGAAGCGACAGCATCTTATGCAAGAACCTGGTACACCAAAACCTCAGGATTTTTGCTTCCTGAAAATAATCTCTCATCATCAGATGTGCAGAAGCAATAAATACTGTAACCATTTCCTAAGTTACCTGGATGTTGCCTGAACACTTGCTGACACATAGCCAAGATACAGCTGAAACCACAGAAGTTTCTGGTATTACTGAGGCTGGAACAAGGCTCTTCAATAAACGAGTATTCACTGTATCAGCTGGAAAACAAACATTTTAAAATAAGATGTTGCCCATGTACCAGGTTATTTGATATGGTTTTGCAGCTTAGGCCAAAATTCCCTCAGGACAAGATTATTTGGAGCTTCATTGCTTAAAGTAACAGTGCACGAGAATCTAGGAGGGACTTACCTATACCTCAAAAAAAAAAAAGAGAAATTTTTCTTTCCAGCTTTAAGAAAGAAAATGGAATATTAAGTATTTTAGTACTGAAATAGCCTTTAGACTCTTTGCAAGACAACTAAAAGTAACAAAAATTTCTGGTAATATTAAAAAGCCAATTGCTTCAGCAAAGGAGTACATGACTGTCAGCCAAACATCAGCAGATTAGTTCTCATGAGATAAGCTAGTAATTTTAAATCAAGAACAGCACTAAAATACTTCCATAATGGGGAAGGAATCCTGTGTGCTCCCCTTGGGTTGAAGGGAGGGGAAACTTTAGGGTTTGGGTTTTTTATTGAATATTTCATTATATAGAAGTATAAATGGTGGCCACCATTTCTGAGAAAGCAGCACGAGGGCTGCACTGACACTGCTGAATTGTTTATTAGGATGACATTTTAATTTTAGCAAGTTTCTCTAATACAACTCTGTCTGTTTGTTCAATTATTTTGATCTTGGGCGAAAGAAACCTACACAAACAGTTACAAGAGGGAAGAGACACGTGGTTGCTAAGGACACACTTCAAGTCTTTCAGAGACCTGCAGTTACAAACAAAGGAAATAGGCTTTTCAAAAAATATTTGTAACAAGCCATAATATTTTTCTGGGTTATGCTCCTCTGTAGCAAGAACGGAGGTTATTTTTAGCATGAACTCAGGAACTACACCACAGCATGCCAGAAAAATTAATTTTATGCTAAAGTACCTAACAATGCAGTCACCATAAACACATTATTTCAAGCAGGTTTGATTAGAGGGGAAAGAGACATTCACAGAAGATACACTAGCAGTACATAAACATTTTACCAAGTTTGCCACTGAGTGCCACTTTTAGCAATACATCAAATCCTTCAGGGGGTAACCCTCTTTGCAGGGCAATGCTTTCCACAGTAGTCAAGTGTTTCTGCAGAACATTGTTCTTTTTCAGTGAAACACGGCCTTGAACTAAGGGGGGGAAAAAAAAAGACAAACACAAGGATGAAACAACTTCTGAACCAAAAATGAACTATTTTAAACTTCTCTGGACGGTCCCTACATATACTTCTTTTTGTTTGGTTCTTTACATAGTAACAGAAAGGCAAAAACCTTTTAAGACATCAAAGAAATATTACAAAGTTCAGGCATTAAAGAGGGAAAACAGCAGGTAAAATTAGGCAATTTTATATTATTCTTAATGTTATTAAGAATTTAGTTATTATATTTCCAGTCCTCGGTAGCTAACCTTAAAACTTCTCTTACCTTGCTCAAAGTAACTCAAAGCTTCCTCAAGGGAGTCTTGCTCGCTGTCATTTTTCTTATCGTTAAGAGACTGATGACTCTGGACACTTTTTTTAGGGTCAGTTCTCCTTCCTTTTCGCCACGCAGAGAGATCAGTTTGATTTTTATGGTGATCTTGCGGTGGCTTCTTCAGGGTCTCAGAACTCTGTCTTCGGTGCATCTTTTCAGACTCCCAGCTGAGACTGGGGAATTTTACTTATACGTCATGTGAGTTCCAATCCTTCATTATGAAGAAGCAAGAAAATAGATCAACCTCCAACAGCTGAAGAGCATCAGAGAGTGAGTTCCCTGCAAGTAAAGAAAAATGTATTTCCCTGACAAACAGATTTTAGAGAGATCCTGCATAATGTAACAGAGTAACTTCAGAGGAAATCATTTAGAGCCGACTGCCCTCCAAAAGATCAGAAAAATATACTCAGAAGATGCAGAGACAACCGTGTATCAAAACTCCATTCTTTCTTTCATTAAAAAACAGAAGAAAAAAAAACAAGTAAAAATTAACACAAACTCCTTTCAATTATATAGTATTTTGATCCTAAATTAACATAACCAGAAAGTTAGCAAAAGATAAACAACATTTTTTTTTCCTGAGTTTGCTTTGCGTATTATCAGTTTCATTACTTGTATTGTGTACAACAACATAATCAGTCAACAGGTCATTATTTCCTACAAGGTAATGCACAGATCTTAGAGGATCATAACAACGCTTATTTTCCAATTTTACAGAAATTAGATTCTTCTGCAGCATTTCTACCTAGCAGCTACGATTGAAAAAACATATGAAGTTTTGGTAAACTTCCAAGTGAAGGACAAGAGCTAGCAACACTGCAAAACGGCCTAGCTCTGGGTGAAATACAAGCGTGATATGTGGCATTTCCTCCTCAATGTGCTGGAGAGATCAACCTTTTGCCCAAAAAATGTTTAATTTCATGGATTTGGTAGAGCATGCATGCATGTCCCTAGATTGCTGGAGCCTATCTTTTGCTTCCCAGCTTTCCTGACAAAATAAAACAGAATGATTTTCAATTCATGTTCCCACTTCAGTGCTCGCTTCTTTATGATGTTAGAACCGTCCCTATTTTCCTATAGGTTTGTTTATCACTAAGTTCCCTGTGCAGCATACCAGGAACAAATCTCTGGGTAGCTATGTCAAGACCTCCTCTGAACCACACTCTGATAGAAACACACAGGGCATTCATATCTACAAATTAAATCAATTGACTTTAGGTGAAATGTACCCCCTGACCACTAAAGGGCAACGCCAAGAACGTAAAAATTCCCACGAAGACGCTTTGCATGATGGTGACTAACAATAACCGAGATGCTTCAGAACAGGGAAAATTCCTGACAGCAACTATAACGTGGTTAGCTTGACATGAGCTGGACTGACATGTAAGAGTTGCAGAAAACCCCCAAAGCGCTGGAATCTTCCTGGTTGCACCTTGAATCACCTGAGCACACCGTTCAGGAAGCAGATCCAGCTGATAGCCCTCCGGGGTACACTGGAGTACGACAACAACAGCTTCCTCATAGATTCCTCAGCACCTGTTGTACCTAGTTTTGGGGCTTTTCTTCCTTTTGTCTTGCAGGAGCTCTACCAGAAAGGTTTGGTGAGAGAGGAGACCTAACTGACTGACAGGCTGAAACACCGGTTCTTACTAACAGCGAGCCCACCACCGCACAACTCTTCAGCACCAGACGCTTCCACACGGATACTTGGCACGGACACCCCTTCCTTCCTCCCCAGCCGACGGACGCACACCCTCCTCCCTCCAACTCCCACACAGCTCTGACCGCCCGGCGCGGGGAGCGGCCTTGAAGGAAAGGAGGGAACCGAGGCCTTCCCGGCCGGGCCCCACCGCCGGGCCCATCCTCACCGGCTCCGAGGCCCCTAGAGCAGCGTCGAGACCCGA
>VYZM01007055.1:6309-19637 GCA_013398915.1 Dromas ardeola
AAAGCCAAGTAAACAACTAATTAGTCATACTGATTCTCACCTTCTGTCTCTTGTCATAGGATGTGAGCACTTCCACATCAAATAAATGCCACAGATTTTCTCCTTCACCCCTCCTCTCTCTCCCCCAAGGATCAGAGCTCTTCAGGTAAGCCTGGCGTGCCCACAGAGATCATTATGGGAAGGATAGGAAGGCATTATCAAGGCACTAGGAAACACTCCAGGCAAATAAAAAAACCAAACCTTCCAAGTCTCTGTGTTTTCAATAGAAAGCCCTCAGTTTTTCTCCTTCAGCCCTGACCCTAATTTCACAGCATCACAGAATGTGTTGGGTTGGAAGGGACCTTTAAAGGTCATCTAGTCCAACCCCCCTGCAGTAAGCAGGGACATCTTCAACTAGATCAGGTTGCTCAGAGCCTCATCAAGCCTGGCCTTGAATGTCTCCAGGGATGGGGCCTCCACCACTTCTCTGTGCAACCTGTTCCAGTGTTTCACCACCCTCATTGTAAAGAACTAATGTCTAATCTAAACCTACCCTGCTCTAGTTTAAAACCATTGCCCCTCGTCCTATCGCTACATGCCCTTGCAAACAGCCCCTCCCCACCTTCCCTGTAGGCCCCCTCCAGGTACTGGAAGGCTGCTATTAAGGTCTCCCCGGAGCCTTCTCTTCTCCAGGCTGAACAACCCCAACTCTCTCAGCCTGTGTTATCCATGCATCGTAGGATAATTCAAGCTGGAAGGGATTTTAGGAGGTCTCTGGTTCAAACTCCTGCTCAAAACTGTGTCAGATCTGAAGTCAGGCCGGATTGGATACTTGGGTTTTTTCCTTCCCAGCTGTTTACACACACACAAAAAAAAAAAGGGGGGGGGGGGGCAACCCCACAGATTTTGCAGAAACTGCATATATACACTGAATTAATTTGCTGTGACTTTCAGAGATCTGTGTCACATGTTGTCCTTCTTTACAAAATAAAATTTCATTAAATGAAGAGAGAGTTATGCCACTTTTAGCAAGAAATATGTTAAAGAGTCTCAAAACTCCTCTGAAAATAGAGTTAGACTTCAGGTTTACCATTTACTTATAATAACTGGTACTAGTTTTTATACCAAGTTCATCCGGACTGACAGCTGACACATCAACTTCAGGCCAAAGCTATTTGAAGTGACAGAGCTGCTGTATTTAATCCCCCCACTGGCACCTATGCATAATGCAAAGCACAAGCAGACACCTAAAAACCATCACTAAGTCTACCGGTTCTGGGATATTCAAAGGAATTCAAGGGTAACAGGCTCTCATTCGCCATAACAGTTCAATAGCAAATGGCAGCCTAACTCCCATGAGCTCCACTGAAAGTCCCCACCAGCAAATCCCACAGCACCTCTTTGTCTCTAATAATGCACCCAGTGGTCTCCAAGCAGATTCATTAGCACGGCCAATTCCCCAGGGAACTCCAAGCACCTCAGCTTCTCTCCTTTTCCTCCAGGTGAAAGGCATCACAATCAGTTTTGAGTGCTTTTTTCAGTGCCTACTAAGACCTTCCTAATTTGCGATGGACCTTCCATACCACAGGTTCAGTGTTTATGGAAGTAATGGTTGGTGGCAAAATGGGAACACCACCCGGCAGCCCCAGATTTGCTAGGGCAGCGCAGCCCTTCACCCTGCAACAGCCAGGACGTTGCTGCTGCCACACGGGTTCAGACCACTTGGTATCAAAAAGGCATCTATCACCTTTGAGGACCTGAGGACAATTCCCAGCAGTTTCACTGCCAGTCAAGATCTCAAATACCCTTGCAAAATCGGGCCGTCGCACCTCAGTAAATCTGATTTCACAGTGGGAACTGAATTTGGTACTGGGTGTTAAAAACACTGGGAAAAATACTTTGACCCTGAAGCTACCAAGAAAAGAGGAGCCTAATCCATTTCCCAGCTGACTGAATAAGGCAGGAAATCAATCTCAGAATTTTGATGCTGCTATTTACTTTTAACCAGCCCAGCCCCATGAAAAAGCAGCAGCTGCATTTCCTAGGCAAACAAGCACCTTCATGAATAAGAGGTCTTTTCACAAAAAGCAGATGAACAATTAGTTCATAATAGATCCTACATTAATTAGTCTCATCAGCTTTTGGTGCATTTTTTTGTTACAAGACAGAACAGAAAGAATTCAAAGACTATGATGAATAAGGTCTGCAACGTAACTCTTCTTCACATCTGTACTTTGAATTTTTTTTTGTGGTAAAATTACTGGAAATGACACTATTCTGCATGTTTCTGTTCTTTGTTTAGTTGTTGCGTTAGGTAAAACAATGCAATTGACGTTTCAGTTTTTGCTGCATAATTCTTTAGAGAAGTTTTGTCTAGAGAATTTGAACCAAATTCTTGGCTAAGACAAAATTTACATTTATTCCACCAAAACTGCTCTATCTTAAACCTCCATAATGGTTCCAACTCATCTGTTTGATACTTGTCTTAAAGCTCCAGGTTTTGGAGTCATGTGATGATGCAGCCGTCTTTTATTAAAGCCCAGTAAACACACTATTTCTAACAGTGGTGTTATCAGAGAAAAGATTTTAAAAACACCTCAAGCTCAGACACTGCCAGTGATACCACTTCAACATCAAGTTCGTAGCATGCCCCTAGGTTGAAATAATTTAAAATATTAACCTACTTACATGGCTATGTTATCAGCTGTGTTGGCTTTAAAGCACACGGCTTCTAAACTATTTTTGGCATGCCTTTTTTTAATGCATATCAATAAGAGAGACTTAAAAATAGGCCTGACTTGAAATCATAACTTGTCTGTGCACTAAATACCCACAGTCTCACCTAGGCAGGGCATACTACCTGCCAGCTGTCTGCTTCTGCTTAATATTAATTTATTTAGGTATGAATTTCCTATTAAATTGTCTTTGTGCTAAGCTTTGAAGCTTTAGATGGTCAATTACAGACACACACATGGTCCAACAGGTATTCTGCTAACAACGACCACATGTTTTATTGACCTACTTCTTTTCCAGCTCATTAAACACAGCTGCACTCAAATGATCAAGAGAAAATAACCATAAAACCCCAAGAACACCCTTCCTACAAAGGATCACAAGGAACATGACCAGCTGCCGGCGCAGGCCCATTGCTCCACTCAAGGCAGGGCACCTCTCCAGGGGCAGGGGCAACTCGTCTGTCTATCTGTCTGTCCGCTGGCAACAAAACAAACTGCGGGCAGTGGGTAATGCTCCTGCTTGGATGTCTGCTGGAGAAACGGAAATCCCATAAGGCTACAGACCCAAACAATGTTTCCAAAGACTGGGCGGAAAATGAAACCAGCCCCCCTGCCTGCCACCAGCCAGCACATCCCCATGCCTGCTTTGCCCACACTCCCAAATTGCACTACACAGGTAAAACACCGCAGTGAGGCTCCCTCTCCTTCCTTCCCTCCCCAAGAGAGAAACAGTTAGCGTTAACCCTGAAAAAACTCTGTCTCTGGCAGATGAATTCACTCCCTTTGAAACAAATGGGGACATTTACACATCAAAACTATTCTTTTGAGCGCTCTCTTACCACAGACAGACATTATTGTGCTGATTAACTTTGCTTCATATTTTATGGATGGGTTTGGGTTTGTTTTTTCTTTTTTTAAACTACAATTTGCTTTGAAATAAACATTAAATCAAAGACGCTGGCAAAAAATCAGTTCAGTCCCCAGCTTTTGGCCAGTCTTTAAGGTGCAACACAAAGGAGCATGCTCTGGCCTTTGGTAAGCACTTTCTTGAGTAGCAGAAGGGCTGCTCTGTTACAGAAGCCAAAAGGGGGAGGTCATTTATAAAGCACTCTCAAGTCTCCTCCTAAGCACCTTGGGTTTATATGGTAGTTTCCCAAGAACAGACCAGATCCATCACTTCTTACTCATAAAAGCTGACGAGATCAAAACTCAAATTAAGTGGCAGAGGAATACTAAGCCAATATATAGAATTGCTGCAGAAGCAAAAAGTAAGGCGAAGCACCTGTTTCAAATCAGTTACATTCTAATCTTACCCTTTAGTAGAAGCTGCTGCTTGTTGATTAATGAAGAAAAAATAGGGGCCTTATTGTAAGAGTGAGCATCTGAGAGAAGCCTCTTATCTGGTAGTCACAGAGATACTTGTTCTCCCCAAGCTCAAAACCCAGGGAAACAGTCACTATTTTTTGACTACAGTTTAAGCATTAGCACAGCCGTTTTTATCCATTTTTAGTCAGGTTGGCAGGAAGTATATGCACTCATGTTTTCTTCTTGCAGTCACTGAAAAGAGACAGCAAAAATTGAATAGCTGCACATTCCCCAAGTTTTGCATCGTAAGCATAGGAAGTTTCAGGGTGTGATCGAGTATTTTGAAACGGGTGCCCTTGTTAATTGTTTGCTAAATGCTCTGTGAACATGTAACTGCTGTGAAAAGAGTTTGCATAAAAGCTAAAGGGAAAGCTGTACATCAAAGCCATAAAAAAGCACAATTATCAAATAAGCATGTGCCTTCATCCCTTCAGCCTTGAGTGCACGGAATGTACTTGGATCCACTTTCCTTTCTTCTGCTCCCACTTCTCTCCGCTATGGCAACACTGGTCTTACCCTTAAGCCCGAATTCATCACCACCTCCTTCTACCCTGCCTTTACCACAAGTTGTCTTCATCCTTAGTCTCAGAGCTGCCCCTCTGTAGACACCGGCTCCGCTTTGGTCCATCTGCCTCTGGTCCAATCCCACCCCCTCACTTCAAGCACTGCAGTAATAGACAGACAAACAATATTCCACAGTTTCTCA
Source organism: Dromas ardeola (assembly GCA_013398915.1). Taxonomy (NCBI): domain Eukaryota; kingdom Metazoa; phylum Chordata; class Aves; order Charadriiformes; family Dromadidae; genus Dromas; species Dromas ardeola. Next base: position 11,095 of record VYZM01007055.1, read on the forward strand.
ATAAATATTTAACAGCAGATGCTGCTGAGGGGGTTTCAAATTACTAAGACTTCATTACTTTTACACAACGTGCTACAGGCCATTTCCTGGAATATGTAAAGTATTATACTAAATAATTAAAATGAGATCGTACTTTTCAAAATAAGCCAGACAGATACACTTGGTGATTCAGCGACATGATTTTACAGGGTGTGTTTGCATACTCAGTATCTTGCAAAATTTGATCATCCATAAACAGCTTCTCCCAGCCATTAGGATGCATTATTTATTCATACTTGTGCATCTATTTCAGGCTCTAACTCCATTACAAAACATATACAAAACATTTTTAATGTACTGAAGCAGGGCACGCAACCAGGTCTCCACCCACAGATCACATTACCTGAGGAAAACACAGACCTCCCAAGGTATCTTCCTGACATCAAACAACAATTAGCAGGACTCTTGTTTTGTGACTGCTTTTCCTGAGAGATCACCTCTTTCCCTGCGGACTCGCTGCCAAAGTCACAGCTCTGCACCACCCTGAGCTGGAGCTGCTTCAATACAAACCAGCTGTCTGGCAATAGACCCTCTGCCCAGGGTCTTCTGCTTCAAAATGTGCTCCTTTCCCTCCTTCTCCTTCCCTGAAACCCCTATCTATTGGAATAACCTTGCCCAACTAAAGCATAAATTTGCGTCTGAGAGATATGGTCCAAACCATTTCATTTTCATTGATGCCAATAATTCCACTGACTTCAAAACTCACTGCACTGAATTTGCTGGAACCATAAATCTAAGGAAAACGACAAAGATTTGGCCATCATCCTGTTGTTGTTTAAGAAGTCTGCAGGCAATGAAACCCTGAGTATGGTGTGCAGATTTACACCAACACCAGTGGTACCTCAAAAGACAGGGACGGACTATCTCTTCACTCCATCCATCACCTTAAAGATGTGCGCTATTTTAAACTTCCCTCCTAATGAATGAGCTCTGAATGAGAAGATACTAGAAAGAAGAGAATCAGACAGGCATTACACAGGAAATTCTGTACTTACATCAGCATACAAAATAAAACCAGAACATCATTAACTGCCTTAATTAGAAGGTTATGCGATACTGCTACATCTACTGTGATTATGTTCAGAAATAAGAAAAAGTATTTTGAGATGAGAAAATTAGTAACAAAACTACAAAACCGTAGTGCTGCAGAGCTGAAAAGCAAGCGTTACTTGAAATATACTAATTGCAGATGACATATAATGACGTATTTTTCACTTTGGTATCACACTGCCATGTGATTTAATCCCTTTTGCCATCTGCTTTAAACAAATGGCAGTGTTATTCCCAAGAGGAAAAAAATGCTTCCCCTGTGATTCACTTCCACCAAGTATCCCACAGTCACTGATGTCTTATGGCACGGCACAAAACTCAGTGTTCTGTGGTATGGAGAGGAGGCAAAATTGCTGTTATCTGTTGCAGAGTTAAAAGCAAGATCTTAATTGTTTTAATAAATCAATGCGATTTTGAACTTCGGAGATGTGAGCGCTCAACTTCATATTCTTGTATCTTACCATTTCATTTTATTCTCATTATAACTTATGTTGAGTACTGAATGGGCTGTGTGCTCACCTATGCAGCCACCCATACTAAGAGTCGAAGGGATATGTTGAACACAGAAAGGGCAATTTGGAATTAATCACATGTTCTAAATTTGGCATCTACTCAATTAAAGAAGACAAAAAGCTTAAAGTAGCTCAAAATGTCACATCTGCTCAGGAGACTTCCTGACAAACCGGGAGCTCCATGGTCATGTCATCCTCCCTCCTTCACTCTTCTCAAGGGGAAGAAAAACAGAAAGAATTTGCTCACTGCACAGGACAAACAGTGAAAAAATGGCGCTATTAAAAATATTGTGAAACACACCAGAAAAACTCAAAATAGGCCAAAAAGCAACTTCATGTGCCATTACACAGCTAGTAAGGGGTTGGCCTGCAGTTGGCTATGACGGATGCTGTTCAAATGGGAGACATGTAAAGTGTGCATTGTACGGGGCACAGTTACGTCCCAGCTCAGAAGACAAGCGGGTCAGATGTACTCAGAAGGAGCTCACACAGCAGCAACATACAGAAATTAACTCCCAACGGTCACATATGCAGAACTGTGATGACTTTTCTTGTGAGAGCTACTCATTATTTGACAGGTTGCAAGCAGTGAAAGCAATCTTAATCAAGAAAGTCCTCAATATGGGATCCCATTAACCACCTCCAGTGCTGGCAGCAGTAGCTATGCTCATTTGAATAAGGCCCTGAGTTACTGAGCTTTGTCCCTTGCCAAAATCCTGTGCTGACTTGGAACCACAGGGAAACAGCTTGTACGTCTTCAGATGGCTTTTTAACACTGTAGCACAAAGTACATTTCACCTGGTTTTTATCACACTTGCATCAGCTTTACATTGTATACCTCCTCTGACTGCAACATATTCACCTTACATAAATAGAAGAAAAAAGCCAGGCGCATACAGCACCGTCCTCAACCTCCCTGATGCAAACATATGCAGGTACTTTTATACAATGTCATTAGGCCATAACTGATGTTATGGTAGCCAAAAAACATGTTGTTCTAAACCTCATCTCAATTACTGATGGGAAACTAAAACAAATGAATCTAATGTACAGCTTTAAGAACAGGTTCAATAGAGCAATCATCATTAGCACAATCTGCCTTAAGGAACAGGAAGGGAATTTCTTACAAAGAATAAGGGAAAAAATGGAGTTATAGGATACTACACATTGTTTCTGGGTTTTTTCCTTTTTCTATTGCAAATTAAATATTTTACATCCCTAGAAACCACTGTCTTTCATGAAAACCACTATAAATGTATTATTTTGCCAAAATCAATCTCATTTTCTTATATGCATATATGTACAAATTTTTGTCCTTTATAAAAGATTAAAATCACATTAGTCAAATAGAGCCCTATTTTTGCTCCCTGGTTTTGCATTTGGATATTTATGAAGATCACAGATTTTTCTATGTTCCCCACAAAGACTTAAACTGTACTTTTCACTACATCATGCATAAAGATCCTTCATGCTAACACTGCAAATGTCTGGGGGAAAGAAAAACCTCCCACAATCAAGTTTTATTGCAGTTTTCCAGACCTATCACTTTTCAACTCTATTCCCATAGCTACATCATCTGAATAAAAGAAATGAAAAGCGAACAATGCTGTGCACTTCAAAGCTTAAAAGAATTAAAATTGCACTGATTCCTGAAATGAAAGAGGTGAATCCATAGGTAAATCCTTAGGCATCACTTTGGCTAGTTAACCTGACATGTCAATTAAATGCAAGAATAATTTATTCAATTCTCAGTCTAGTCTGACACAAAACCTATACTTCCCCTGATTCCTAATTAGCCAAAGTACTTGTCTTCTTTCATGCAGATAATTTCATAACCATTAGTGTAAAGTATTAACACATTTTTCTTTCAATCATATTTTCCTCCTGTTGACTGACACACCTTTTCTAGCGAGTGTACTTGTGCCAGTTTCAGCTTTGTGGGAACTTGCCCCAAGGTCTTTAAGTGAAGTTCCCTCCCATACACATAAAACAATGATATATAATCATGATGCTAGCTATGTGAAGAGACATATATCTTACCTTAGAAAATATGAATGGAAAATTATGCACTTGGAGGATTGTAGCCTTTTCCATTTGAGTACATTTATGAAGCTAAATTGCATAGTACTTAACATAGGGTAGAATGCAGCATGATTAGCTCCTTCACAACACATTCAGGTGGTGCTTCTCATTAAATAATTTAAGGTTTTTTTGACAGATCAGACTTCTTATAGGATGCCTAAAGATTCTAGGAAAATTAATCAAAAACCAACCATACAGCTGGTTGAAAAATGCAGGAAAATGTCATAAAGCATTCATCCACGTGAAAATATTAAAAGTTTCAGGTAACTTTCAGATTCTTTCTAGCCTTTCTCTCATTGCATCTCTGTTGGTTTTCTTTCACAGTGATCAGAACTGACTACATCCTGCAGAGGTGTCAGGAAATGGAAGCACAAGGTCACGAGATCTCCTTAAACTCTGCTAAACTCACCAGCGAAAAAGTATGGCCAAAAAAAAACAACAAAAAGGAAATCAGCTTCCTTGTATGAAACTTCTGTACTGCTCAGCTTGATTCACATTGCTTAGGAACAAGTGATTTACTTCACTTCCCTGTGCAGAGCCATTTGCTGGTGCTTCGGATGCCATCTGTCTTTCAGGGGGAAATTTAGCGTTCCTCTCATTCCCCACCCCCCATACAGTGGCTCCTGATGCATGACAGAAGCAAGTCTGAATCATGCAGACTCATGCGCTGCACGATTGGAGCACAAAGTACTTGTCACCCTTCAAATCACAAATGCGACTGTGGAATGTGATGGCACATCTCTCAGGGGGTAGGCTCCCAGCCCTGCCTGCTCTAGCAACGTGTTGGGGGTCTTCACGGCACCATCTGCACCATCAGGATGCTGCAAGGATTTGCTGCACTGCTTTGCCAAAGGCTCCTTGTCACTCAACCAAGGCAGTAACTGCAGGTTTTACAGATATGACTTAGCCAGAGAGACTTACACTAGCCTCTTGGGCAGGCTTTGTAGCCAGTGCTGGTTCCTGGGTTGCTGGCTCTTCACTGCTGCCCTGTTACAGGGTAAAATACGGATGTCTATATAAAGATGCGTTGATAGCAGCTGAACACAAAGCTGGCCCATTGTAGGTGAAGGGCATCTTTACATACAGAAGCTCCACCAGCTTATCTTAGAATCAGTGCAATTAAACTGGTACAAGCCAGTTTAATTAAACCAGACGCTCTCATGTGGGCTCAATAGAAAGTATCCTGGTTAGCTTGCATCTGAACGTTTGCCAGTGCAAGCTAATCCACTTTTGAGAGGTTTAAACCCACATATGTGTTGCTTTTCAAATTTGCACTAGCTTAGCTAACCTATTACTAAAATGACAACTTCGGTCAAACTAGAACAAGTTTCACCACGCTAATTATTTAGGCATTTTTAGAAATATTAATCTCTTTTACTAATCAGCTTGGTTTGCTGATTGTGGTGATGAGACTAGCTTGCCCTGCCTTTGATTATAAAATGCTATTTTGGCAATCTATGTACCAAGGACTAGTAAGGCTGTAGCGGATGCCTGCTTAATACATTACACGGAGTACTGAGGAGCAAGTTCCTGAATCAGGACTTTTTTATTTGAACAACTTCAAGATCTGACCTAAGACAATTAAAAAACCATCGTACCTGTTTATGATTTCAACTGCAGATCCCACTGCCCACTGGCCTTTGATGTGACCTGACCTACATGCAGCTGGTGTGAGGACAGAAGTCATCCTGCACAGCCAGCTGCAGAAAAATGGGACTCAGGCACTGCTGCGGTGTTGACTTGCCAAGTCTCACCTGAATTTCACAACTGTGCAGGAAAACCCCACCAGATTACTTAATCTATTATACCAAAAGCGCACCATTGTCCCCTAAGACTTTTTGCTGTTGTGGTTTTACATGCTACTCTACAACTCTTACAATAATGAAAGAATGAAGACACCAAGTCAGATCAAAACTAGCATTGTGCAACACAAGAAACAAACCCCAGATAGTTTAGAGTTTCTCATTAGCGTGTTTTTAAGTCCTTCAGGGAATTTTCAGTGCAATGGAGTGCTCAGAAAGCTGGCCTCTTCCACTTATTTTTGGTAGCCACGGTTAATAACTGCCATGCAATCTACATATCGTTCTAGCAAAATACAACAATAAAGAAAGGTAATGCAGTAAGAGTTATTTTGTCAAAGATTATATTTTTCCCTTAGAAGTGATGTAATTTTCTTTCCACAACTACGGTCTTTCAAGGTATTTTCATTTCATTCTCAATGAAGAAAGAAGAGAGTGTTTAACCACTGATTATCATTTTAAGATGGTGAATCAAAAGCTATTCTAACTAGAGATAGTCCAGTAATGCACATATGTTCTAAAACGGCCAATAAAATGCACTTGAAACAGCAAGAGTGACTTCAGCTCACAAAAAAAAAAAAAGTCAAAAAGAATTGGGAAAGGATTTGGAGGGAACAATACTCTGAGTACTGTTATGCAGACACAAACAGGTTTTGGGTTTTTTTTTTCCAAAGTTTTCTGTGTTTCTGTTCTGGTCATTTTCTCACCTACCGTCAACAAGCTTGCAAAGTGAGATGCAATTGTTTTAGCAAAACTATTGCTTCCACTGCTACCAAGCTGTCTTCATACCTAGGACCATTCATTCTGAGAGGTGGCAAACTGCCTATAATAGTTGTTAATTAAATGAAGTGTTAATTACCATCATTAAAGGTATTGTTGCTTTTGCAGGAAAAAGACATCTGCTGGTATGGATCAGCGGGTTTCCACAGTGAACTGGTCAACATCCGCTGAGAAGTATCCGGTTTGAGGACCACACGATTTTCAGTAATCCTTGGTATAACAGCATTTGAGATGTTCAGCCCATACACACCAGCGTCATAAAAATTAGAAGAATCTGATCTGTTGAGACTGCTTAGGGACGTACACAGTAGAGCTTCATTTAAGTAGAATCCACTTTCATCACGTAAGCTGTCAGATTGATTATCACGTGTTATCTGCAGAAGGGGAAAGAAAAAACAGATAATATCATTTTTTCACCTTTGTCCAGCACCAGAATCATAGAACACAGAATATCTCAAGTTGGAAAGTAAAGTCTCAAGTCGTCAAGTAAAGTCTCTCTAGGTCTGCAGTCAGGGATATAATTACAGCAAGGAACCACACACCTCATAAGTGCCTGTGGATAACAGGCTACTTTGTTGACTCTGCTTCCAGTGCCAGATGAGCTGATTCTGAATTCTCACTCTGTTTCTTTCTCTCTCCAACATTGTCTGGCCCTCCTGGAACCTCTGCAGGCTCTGCTGGTAGTCCTGCAGCTGCAGCGCCAGGTCCTGTCGGCTCCTCTCCAGCATCTCCTCCTGGTACCTGCACTCCCTCTCCCGCTGCCCCAGCCGACCCTCCCTGACCTCCTGCTCCCACTCCCGCCTCTCGCATTCACGCAGCCACCACTGCTGCCCTTGCTGAAACTGCTGCCTCAGTTTGGGTATGTTGGCCAGCTCCATCCTTTGTTTTTCCAAATTCCGGTATTTTTCTTGTTCCAAAAAGAGGTTTAGCCGAGAACCGTGGCCCCGACAGCTCTTCTCACTCTCTTGCAGGAGTAAACTATGGAGCTCTCTGCGACTGTCCTGGATAGCTAGTGCTGCCTAGACACCACAACAAAATCAGACAAATGTTTAAGTATTAGCATTAATACATTTCTGTATTTTTACACAGAAGCATTATATAAAAATACTTTAACCTCCCAAAGTATCAGCACTTAATGCTTTTTGGAAGGTTATTCTGCACGCAAGTCAAGAAAATTCTGTGTTCATGCCTTTAGCAATAGACGTTTCTAAAAGCGCTCAACCATTTCGAGCACTTTTAACACAGCTTCTGGTTTACACATAGTATTATTATATATGTTTATGTTACAGCTGTGCATATGCACTTCAGTTACAGCTGGGGTCCAGTTCTGTCAGAGGATGTTAAGAGACATAGGAAAAATGATTTTTCATGGTTAAAGAGAGCATTAAGGCACTGGGAATGCTACACTCAACAAAGTATTCCTAACACAGATGTGGCTTATACAGATAAAACCGTGTTGTATGCAGTACAGCTTGCTCCAAACCTAAGGCTCTCCTCACTAACTTGTGACAGCGCAGTCCTACTAACACCACTCCTGCAGGCACCTGCCACCATATCCAGGTCAACAGCACCATACTGCTACATGCACCTGACCGAGATATCTGTGCCAGCAGAAATCTCCAGTATAGTAATGATTTCAGTTTTGATGTTTCAATAGTTTATTTAACAACTGAGAGTGCTGTATTCCATCCTTCACAAGGACGTTGTGACATTGTTTGCATTAAAGATTGTGACATCCTCCAATAACACAAAAATAAATAGCTGGGATTAAGAAGAAAGAAAAATAAGAAAGCCCTAGATCGGCTGAGGCACTTAGTGCATAGCCTATCTTCAAGAGCTGACATGGGAATCTGCTTCAGCAGACATTCCCAGAGAATTCCCACAGCCCCGTTACCCCATGCCGTCCACCCCAGAAAGAGTTTGTAATCTTATGCAATGTGCAATTCCCACTTTTCTTGGCTCTTCCTCCAGTATTGGGATAGTTCCAGTGATGCGTAAACAGGGCAAGGACAGGATCCTCTGCTTGTTTCTCTGCACCTACACTGCCAATTCACAGTCTGAACGACTAAGGCCTGATCCCACGCCTTAGTCTACTGCCTCTCGGTGTTAAGCTATCTGTTTTTCAATTTTTCAAAATTTTTGCCTGAACTACAAGCTTTTTATTTTGCTTTTGCATTGCTTCAATATGCTTAACTTCTAAATCCTAGGTTTCCCACATTATTATGAAATAAGCTAATGTCAAGAGGGTCTTAGGAAACCAAACCTCTAGCTCTTCAAGGAG
>VYZM01007056.1:22218-63267 GCA_013398915.1 Dromas ardeola
TTTCTCAACTTGCATCACAGTTCTTGTACTGCTTTCAAACATGGTTTGTATTGTGATTCCTCTGTAGCGCAGTCACCGTGCAGAGGAGATCGCGTTTGAGATTTTGCGTCTTATCATATCTATTATGCAGACACTTAAACTACAACCTAACTGAGCAGCAGAACGGCGAGCAAGCCACGTCGCAGGCGTGCCCGTGCCTTAATTCCTGCGCGATCTGCTTTGACCTGAGCAGCCAAGTGTCTCTCTGCCCGTGTAATTGTCCCGAGTAGAAAGTAAGCTGTGTATCCCATCACCCGTACTAGCATTGCGTAGCTCAATAGTCTTTATCTATTATTATCATTATTATTACTATTATTATTATATCCTACAATTGCATTGGTCATTGTATTGCTAACGTATGGTAGGGTGCTCCGTCCCGGACAGGCTCTGCTCGCTAATGGGGTCGCTGGTGTCAGGGTGTGATGTATGGATTATGTTTACCGTGGCATGTTTTGTTGGTCAGCGAGGCTGTGGGAGTGGGGCAGATGATGAATGAAGATAACTCCATGGTTTTCAGGCTTGTCCCTGTGGTCGCAAACCTCCAATACAATAAAGAGCTTCTTGTGATGGAGAGGTATTTATGTGCCCATGGCAGACATAGGCCTGTGACTGAAGTTGAAGGTGTGATAGTCCACTGCTTTGGTATTTTTGGTTAAAGCTCTTACGCGACCCAGATAAATGCTTGGGATTTGTTGTGAAAACCTTGGGAAGCGTGTGAACCATCCAGCTACATGATTTGCCTGGTTGAAACATGGATCTGTTTTCCATCTCTGGGTCTCCACATATCATTTGGGTGGTCTTCATCGCCGAAACACAAACAGACGAACAGGTGTGTGCATGTGGGCTGCCAGGGACCCCAGTGATGGTTGCCTTCAGAGGCCTTCCTAGCCCTCTAAGATGCGTGTACAGCATTGATTCTCTTAAAAATCAAGGCTGCCCTAGTGCCTTCGCGCCTCGATTGGGCAAGTGGGCTGCAGAGGTGGGAGTCATGGGCATGACAAGGATGGCCTCTGCCCTCCGGGCGGCTGGCTTGTCACTTGGCAGAAGAATGCTCAGAGCTTCTCGCTGGTCTCTCCTGTGGGTCCCGCGTTCCCTTTCTCCTCTCTGTGCATCTGCTTAAATGGACAACTGTGGTCTGCACGCGGGTTCTTCTTACTTATTTTATCTCCTGAAAGAGACGGAGTCCAACAAGCTTTTACCCACCAAGTCTATAGAGAAAACGGCCAGGCAATTTTTGTTTCAATCTAAGCGTCTCTCCGGAGCGCTAGTTCCAGAGACTGATCAATAGGTTTTATTGTAGACCTCACTGTCTCTAAAAGCACCGTGACCTTATCCCGTCTAAAAATAGTGTTTGCTCTTGCTGCCTGCAGAACCTTGACCTGTGAAAACCCATTTGGAGCATAACTGACACGTGCAGTCAGCTGTGCATCCAAGACCCTTGTGCTCTGTGGGAGAGAGCTCCCCGCGCTCCACGTAGCCCTTGTTGGGAGGAAAGAGAGAGGGAATGGTGTGGGGGTAGATGAGGTGCCCTGCTCCCGGGGAATCCCAAGACGGATAAAGGCTGGTCTTCCCAAGGTCCTGAGCAAGCGCTGCTCCAGCCGTGGGCAGCACAGGCAGCGGGAAGCACGCTCCTCTGAGCATCCATCATCCCCTTCTGTTGGGAAGAGCCTTGCACACAAGCCCAGAAACACATCAGCACCATGTGCCAAGAGCATCCTTTCTGTGAGACGTGGCTTTGACGTTTCTACTGGGAGAGTTGCTGAGCTCTGGAGGTTTTGGGAAGCGCTGCTATGGAAAACATAGTCTCCTTTTCTTCTGAACTCCTTTTAAGGTTGGACAAGGGAAAGTCACCTGAGTTAAAACCAGTTCCTTGCCGGTGGTGGGTGGGTCCATTTTATTCACTAAGGCAGTTCCTAAAGACAGAGTGAGGAGGGAGAGCTCAGTGTAGATTTTGGTGACGTAGTGATGCACCCGAAGGGCTTGAAGTAGCCACCAGGTACTTGCTGCCTACGGCAACATCTGGCAGAGAAGAGCCCTCTTGCGCGTGTGTATCCTCCACCAGAAAGGGCTTATTTGGTGTTTTCCATGCAAATGAAGAGATGTGGGAGAAGAGGAGCCCGGGGACCCTGCCGCTGCGTCTGGGCTGCTTGGCAAGGGTTAACCAGCCTCCCCGGTGAGCAAGGTCTGGTCCTGAGCCTCTGGGAGATGAAAAGGGAAGCAGCTATGATTGCAGAGCTGTAAAAGGTGGCATTTTGTTCTCCTGCTAACAAAAGCCAGGACTATTGTTGCCTCCGAGCTTGAAAGAGAGGTCACCGGTGGTATTAGTGCAGCTAATCACATAAGAGGCCGGGTGGGCTCGGCGTGCGGCGTCTGCTGCTGGCGGGGCTGAGACCGGCCACCCCGGGCTGTTCCCAGGCACAGGTTCCTCTTTGGTTACACAAAATGTCCGCTCCCGCTCTCCTAATGCGCGGGCTATTATTAGCCGGTGTCACTCAGTTATCTGAGAGTGGCGCTTTTAGCTGCCATCTAAGTGCCTGACACTTGGGCTTACAGCAGATTAAATTAAATTTTAGGCTGGTTTGGCTTTACTGGGTGTAGACAAAAAGGAGCAGCTGCCGTGGAAATGTAATCTGGCACCGGTGAGGATGGGGAGCCCGAGCTGTCTTCCCCTCTGCCCGGGCTTGGAGGGTCTCGACATGTGGGTGACTCTTTTGGGAGTGGGTACCTAAAACACCATCCCTTGGAGCGTGGGCACCCTCATCTCCAGCTCGATGCCGGCCCCTGTCCCTACCAGCCAAAGCGTGTTGAGATGGAGAGCGTTTAGACGTGACCAGCTGGCAAGCACGCGCACCAAACTGGCGCTTATCTTTAGAGTGTCTGTCCAAACGCTGTAGGGCAAAGCCCATGATAAATATTATTTACTTATTGATGGGTCTGTTGGTGCAATCCATTCCTTTGGCTGCTGGGCACGTTTTTTGTCTTACGTATTTTTGGCTAAAAGAGCGGCAGGCCTACAAGAAGATTCTGTATAAGTTTATTCTGCCCTAAAAGCGGATCAGGTCAAGGCCAGGTCCAGAAATTTGTCAGAGATGCGACCACTTTAATTGCCAACTGTCGCTGAGGGTGGGTGGCACAAGGGGTGGTCATCCCAAGTGCAGGATGTGTGGGGTAAGGAGTTCAAAAACAAGGTCCGTGTCAGAGACCGGGTTCTTCTGGGCCAGCTGTGCGTGGAACAATGAGCTGGTAGGAGACCTCTCCCCGCCATCCGCTGCTTGAAGGGCATTCTTAGACATCGGATATAATATCACCTCTATCTTTAAAGTTAGATTGATAGGGATCAAGGACACCTTGCAAGATCAAGATGCGGCTGGCCCTGCTCCAAAATTGCTTTCTCAATAACCTTCCTCAAGAAGGGGAGGGTAGCGGCAGGCTAGTAGTCGACAAAGCTGTTCACGTCAAGAGGTTTTTTCTCTTTAGCAGGACGATGCTGTGCCGGGGCGGCTGGCACCTTGCCCTCCTGAAGTGAGGCGTCAGACCAGTCATCGCCCCAAAAACTTGAGGCGATGGGCTTTGCGGGGCAGGAAAGCGAGGTTCAGCCCAGAGCTGGTGGAAGCAGCCGCTCTGCACGTTGTGTTGAGTCAAACTGGGTGGAACTAGAGGTAATTGCCGGATTAAAACGCAGTTCGCCTCTTGAATTTATTGGCATTTTTTCTTACGGCTTTGGGTTCAACAACTGGCATAAGCAAATGTCGTTTTTCTTGTATATCTTGGCACGGACTGGCGTGCAGCTCCGGCAGGCTGGCCTCCTTCCTCCTGAATCCTGCACCCCATTCGTCATCGTCCTTCCCATTTAATTGCCTCCCGGCGTGGGAGAGTGTCTCTGGCTGAGGTTTGTGTGCAGGGTGTATTTCAGGGGAGCATGCACAGGTGCCGTAATGGGCATCTCTACACCTATGGAAGGAGGTATGGTCTTGGAGGCTCTGGAGCCAAGGTTTTCATGGGCAAAGGACAAAGTGGAAACACCTCTTCGGTTTCACTGCCCAGCCCCGCTTTTGGGTTTGAGCTAGGCACCTCTGATTATCACATTAAGTTCGCCACCTTTCAATATGAGATTGGGATGGTGGTGGGAGAAGGGATGGAGCTGTGATGCAGGCACTATGCAAGTCTTGGTGCAGGAGGCTGGTTGCCCCTTGCAGCCTCTGGCAAGTCGAATACCTCCTTGAGCAGCCCACAGGGACGTGCAGCGACTCCGGCCAAGTTTTGGTCCTAGCGCTTTCCCTCATTCCCCTGAGGGACTTTAGGAGAGTCACAAATAATTCAGCTCAGCGCGGTGTTTGTTTAGGCGCAGGAGTAGGATTTGACCTCTTAATTTCAGCACGTGGTGGTCTGTTCACCTGAAAAATGAGAACTTTTTTGGGGCAGGTAATATATTTGCTGGAAGGTGTGGTTGGGTGAATTCAGGTGCAGCTTCAGCTAGCGAAAAAGAAGAGAAGCTGAGAAAACTTTTGGTCCCTCAACGAAAATCTGTACATCTTCTATTTCATTTCCACGCAGTTTTTCCCTCTGAACTTTCTGTTTGGAAACCAAATGGAAAATCTGTTCTATGTCCTGCGCTAATTATGATATGGACCTCCTGTGAAGGGGGTTAAGTTTACGTTATTAATGACTGCGCAACGGTTTGACAGCCTCCATTGAAAAATAGTTATCTGCTCGCCTTGGCTTCTTTAGAGTTTTGTTTAGTGTTGTGGCAAGGTGGATTGCCCTGCGCGGGTCTGAGGTCTTGTATGGATTTCTGGGCACATCTATAGGTATGCCTCACCTGTACGTTTTGCCAATAGGAGTTTTGCAACGAGTGGATAATGCGTTTTAATCATCCCGACTGACCAACGGTAGCATTGCTTTGAAATGTATGTTGTTAGCATTGAAAATCCCCCGTTGTCCACGGTATTTTGGGACTCTGGGATTTAGGAGGAGGGTTTTACCACATGCTGACTGTGCCGCTCTCTGTCGCAATGGGGATGTCCCCAATGTCCCATGCCTCTGCCAAGGGGCCGTGTGGCTTGGCTTTGGGGAGGGTGATGGCTGCTGCTCTTTCTAAGAAACTCTTGGAAACCCGGTGTTTGATTCCATAACTCTCAAATCTACATTAGTCATTGGGGCTACAGTATGTAAATAACCCCGTCAAATTCAAATCGTGTTTGCATAATTCACACCTCATGTCTGATGGGGAAAAAAAAGTGAAGTGTTTCCTTAAATTAACAAAACCCTGTAATTATTTTCTTCCACGTGTTGAAGTTGGAGAGAAAGGCATCTCCTTGAATTTTATTCTTCATATAATTTGTTTTTGCTGTTGTTTCAGAATAATTTAGTAATGTATTTGTTAGGAACTGGCAGCATCTGCTAATTTTCAGAGCTATCACGGTGACGGTAGCATAAAAACTTGAGGCCAAAAGTGGGGCCAACACCTTATTTGCAAGCATTCACGTTTATTTTGGTGCTAACACTGCTCTGCTAGCAGAGGCATACGGTGCTCAGCATAATAAGAGTGTGAAAATTTGGCCCTAAGCAATTGTTTCTGCTGCGTTGGGGTCAGATTGCGGAGCCTTTACTCATCCCGGTAAGTATTAACCTTCAGAGAACAAAGGCTGTAATGAGATTACCTGGGTAAGTGCTTATCCCGTCGGGAAGGAAGTTGAGGATTCTGGACCCACTCGTATTTTGGGAGCGATAAGGTCGCTTTCCTCTCTGTGCCGGCAAAGGGGAAGGTGTCAGGGCAGGAGGGGATGGCTGGGGACACCAGCCCGGGACGGCTGGGAGTTAATGCTGACGCCTTTCGAAGCAGTGCTGTAGCTGTGTGTTGTCTTTCCTGGATTAGCCACGCTGCGAAAGGGAAAAAAGGAAAAAAAAAAAGAGTCAGTGTTTGAGTGACGTGAACAAAGTAATTGACTATCAGTATCAAGAATTACTGCACAACCATGCAGGGGACAAGTCAGAACATAACTTGACAAAACCCTGCAACAAAGGGCTGCTCAAACACACCCTTGAGTCTAGGGAGCTGTAAATTGAGCTTCAATTCCGATGAAATACTTTTAGGCTTTGTGTGTGTTTTTGTATCTACTCGCAGCCATTCAGTGCCACACAGGAGGTGACTGAAGCCTCCAAAAAGAAGCAGCAAGCACCACGCTCTGCCGAGCACCGACATCAGCGCTTCGTGTCGGGCCGTGGCAAAGGGGCTTTAGTCTTCAACAAATCACAGTGGGTTTCTCTTGATTCCCACCTCGTTTTCCTGACCAGCTGTGTGTACTTCTCTAAAAATCTGGGGAGGTGGAACAGCTCCTCGATCATCTTTTAGTCGCTGTTATTCTCACAGGGGAGAAGCGAAGAGGGGGGACCTTGTGCCCTGCCATGTGAGTGCAGTGATCTTTCTGTGAGCAGCTCCACACCCACTTCTTCCTGCAGGTTAGAGACACATTTTTGGCACTGGACACGGTAAGCGTTCCAACATGTTTTTAATCTGCAGCTCTCACGTCTTTAAAGGTCTGGTGTCGTGCGTCTTGTTGCGTGCACATATTTCAAGGTACCTGAGTAGTGCAAAATGCAAAGTGTGGGTAAAATACGGTGACACAAATTTAATCTGTTGGCAGAAGTTTGGTTGGTGTTTGTTCTGCCTGTCCTTTGGTGATGCTTTCTCTGTCCTCAGATTTTGCCTTGTGACACTGAATGCCTCTTCTGGAGTTCTAGGCGTCTAGCGAAAGGCTAGTGATAGCGCCCTGTGATTTTTTGCATTTATTCCTAAATGCTGAAACTGTCAACTGCATTTGCTAGGCGTGCAAAGTCAAATGCCTTCGGTTGTTCACTTTCTAGCCAGTGTACATTTAAATGATGAAACATGGCGCCAAGATCCACCGAACTCTTTCTGTTGACTAGGGTTTTGGATCAGGCTTCAGGTTCTGGTTTCATTCCTTCCCCATTTGCCGGAGATGTTGCGCATGGCAATTTATTTTTCCCTCCTCCTCTCTGGATTGCATTGCTGCAGCATGAATTCAAGCAGCCTCTTGATTTCTCGGATGTTTTCTCCGATGGGCAAAGCTGTAGGAGCAAATGGCCGGGGGGGATGAACCCCCAGGTCACGGGTACGGGCTGCGGCTGTCACACAATACCTTTGACATCCAGAGCTGCTGAGATGGCTGCATCTCTCCTCGTTTTGTGTTTTACTCAAATAGGCTGAGATGCGAACAGTGCCTGTGGTGGAGCGGCGGGTGAGGAGGAGGGAGGAGGAGATAGATGATCCCTCTCTTGTTCTGGAAAGATTCAGCGGTTGCCCTTGGTCCTTTCACCTCTGCGGGGCCGTGTAAGGGTTACAGTATTTTAGACATTTCCCAAAGTGTCAGCGTTTGGAGCACCATTAGGAAGAGACTAGATGAATGACCAAAATGTAGGGGCAAAATAAATTAGGCAGTTCACAAGCTGCAAACAAGTCATCTGCGGGGAATAACGAAAGCTTGCGGTTGCGAGGCAGTCCCTTCTCCTGCCCATTGCGGCGATGTTTATAAATCAGGGTAGCAAAACCAGAGCCCATATTAGGCCTGTCTGACATTAAAGGTGCATTTAGCTGCAAAGTGTAGCGCTGGCTGCTATAAAACCAGAGGGATGCTCGAGCTGCAGCTGGCGTGGAGATGACAGCAGGGCTGTGTCGTCAGGACTGGGTCAAACCCTCCTTGGGTGTCGCGTTTCCCGTTCCGCAGAGAGGGGCTGTTCGGCTCTGTAGGTTCAAGCCATGTTTTTCCCCATTTGCGGCTCTCTCTAGTTCTGCCTCCTGAGACGTGGCTCCGTCCTCCTCTCCCTGCCCAACATCCCCTGCCCTCCGCTCCCTCTGGGATAGCGACTGTGGTACCCGGCACGTCCCCTTCGACCGCTGGCACCTCCTGTCCCCCGTAACCCCGTCTGTAGGGTCCCTGGCCTTGTCGAAACCCTCCTGGTTATCTGCTTCATCCATCGCACGCAGGGAAACCTCGCTGGCTGGTGTAGGTGCTCGTAAGTGAGTGGTATTATATTACTCCACATAAATGTCACATTAATGGTGCATTATAACCAAAAGATGCTCGTAGATCACTCTAAACCATTTTAGGCATCTGTTACGCTTCCGCCACCTGCTCTTCACCCATTCGTTTGTGTTTGGGATGGGAAGGACGCTGTCGGGAGAGTCTGGAGAGGACTCAGGGGGAAGGCGAGAGTGGGCTGGTGTGATGGAGCAGCCACCAGGATCTCCACCAGCGTGAAGCCCGGCTCCACCGGCCCATGTTGGCCGTGCCAGGAGAGGCGTAGCAGCAGGGCACTGGGAGGGCGCGCCGTGGCTTGGCTTTGAAAGGGTGTTGATAGAAAGTGCAGACTTATCTGAGCTGGCTCAACGCCTTCTGAAAGTCCGGTGTAGGCAAGGGGGGAGCCCGAGCGTCGGCGCAGCTGAAAGCCCACGGTGCCTCGTCTGTGACGGCTTTCTAGATCACACCATGTAACACAGCCCAACAAAGGGCCTTTAAATCCTAGTCAAGAAGACAGACAATAGAAGGTCAGAGTTTAAAAGAGAAAGTGTGCCTCAGACTGATGTAATTCCCCTTCTCCCCCCTTTTCTTAGTGTGAATCCTTTGATATTTGAGCAGGGAAATCCTCTTTATCGGGAAACTCCACCTCCTCTTATCTCATACTCCCTCGAAAATGCTATCTGCTCTCCCGCCTTTCGTGCCTCCCAACCCGGTTTGCGGTGGAAACCTCCCATCCCTCTCGCCCGGTGGGCGCAGCAAGGCTCGGGGCTCCACGCGGGGACTCACTGTAAGTAAGCACCCTCCTGATAATGACTCCCTCGGGGAGCCTGTCACCGTCAGCATCCTGGGAGCAGCGAGAGGATGAACCTCCAGGTAACATCGTTGAGGTGCCCCAGCCGAGCTCAGGTCAACGTGGGAGCAACCTTAGAAACATGGGGGGTTATTTTCCTGATCAGACCCCTCCGCTCAGGCCGCGTTTAGGTGGATCGGAGCCCACAGCCGCAAGCAAAGAGGCAAAAACTCATTTGCAGAGCAAGCACAGGGGTGCTGGAGCTTTGCAGAGTGCGGAGGACTGCGGTGTGCTGGGAAGGAGTGACCCCATGGGAGGAAAAGCCCATCAGACATCAGCCTGCCTTCCTTCACGTCTCTAGCCGTGCTGGAAGAGCCATTGTCACCTGCTTTGCATTTGTCACCTGATACACTGGTGTGTTGTGCAGCAGCACGCCTTGGGCGTATGGAGGTCTGCAGACAAGGCAACCGCGACCCGTTGTGACGCTACCCTCGCAGCAGTGGCAACCAAGTGACAAGGCTTAGGTGGTGGAGCCTGCCCGTGTTTATGCTTCAGCCCAGCAAATAAAGGTCTCCCTCACCTGCTTGTACTGTAGAGCAATCTTTTTCATAAAAAGTATAAAACCAGCCATGTTGAGTCAGAGCAGAGGTCCACCCGAACCAGTGTCCTCTTTCTGGCCTGGCCAGAGTGGGAAGGAGCAGAAGACATAAAGCAGGCAGGGAATTAGCTGTCCCCTGCTGTGCTCTCTTGTCTTTCTCTCCGGCATCGCAGGTTGGACTCGAGCATCCCTGACTCTCCCTTGAGCTTCTGCCCATCCCCTCTGGATACTCGTGTATATTTTGCCTGAACTGGGACTTGGGAGGTTGCATTACATTGATTATTGCATCAGATAAGTCGTGTTTCTTAACCTCCGTGCAATGGGCTCCAGTAAGACTTGTTAGCACTCTTTAATTTGTTGTAATAAACAATTGCAAAGCTGGGAGAAGGGAACGTCCCTGTGTGGCTCAATGCCACTGGGTATCTCCGTGGAGCTGCGACAGCTCTGGAGACAAAAGAGCGTCTGTTCTCCTGCTCCATGGAAAATCAGGCCATGGCTGTGACCCGTGCTGTTGGTAGTCACAGAGGACCAGGCTCTTCTTCCACACAAGCAGGTTTTCACCTGGTGTGACTCGGTGGGTGTCAATGGGACTATTCTCAATATATGCTCACGTAAGGCAGCGCAGAGACGTGCCCAGTGCATTTTTCATTGTTGGGTCCTGGGTGTCTGCGCAGATGTCCAGCTGGAGCCAGCGACTGCTAAGGTGATAACCAAAGAGTTTTATTCTCTGGCCCAGGTTGCCCAGAGCAGCTGTGGCTGCCCCATCCATCCCTGGAGGGGTTCAAGGCCAGGTTGGACGGGGCTTGGAGCAACCTGGGCTGGTGGGAGGCGTCCCTGCCCAGGGCAGGGGGATGGAACTACATGATCTTTAAGGTCCCTTCCAACCCAAACCATTCTGTGATTCTATGATTCTTTCCGCATCCAGAAGAGCCAGTGAATCATCTGTAGTCACACCTAGGGCAGCCCTTGGGGTGTAAATCAGATGGGACCGGCCTGGCCAATTTGCACCAGCCGATGTTCTCACCCTGAGGACTCATCCCTGAAGTCAGATGGGAATGGCCACCGAATTTTTTTCCTTAAGCCATGGAAAGTGACTTTCGGAGTACGTTGGATTTTGTCATTCACATGGCTCTCTCCCCTCCTGTCAGCCCTCAAAACACCATGGGGCTTGAGCAAGAATTCATGGCACTTTTCAGTAATGACTTACCATTTTCCCAGGCTACTTCTGTGCTCCTGCACTTCCAACTTCTTACAGCCTGGAAAAGAGCTTGGCTGGGAGAAGGCTGTGTCCACGGACTGGTGCAGAGTGGAAGGAAACTGTGTCATTAATTGTGCAGTTTATGTAGATTGTAATTCTTGCAGCCTTCAGGTCCAACCCAGATTAGCGCTCCCTTAGTTTAAAATAACAAAAAGAGAACTGTCAGAATCAGAGCAAAAATATTAGCATGATGAAACATGTTAACAGGTAGCCATTAGCACTTTATGTCTGCATGAATAGTGTCTTTAAGTGTTTTATTGGTAATAGAGCAGGGAGGATGGGAAGAAAATGGCATTCGTTTTCAAACTGGCGTGTTGCTTTAATTGCGTTTTTTTATTGTCATCACTTGTCAGGGAGGATGTCTTCTCAGTCAGGGTAAGCTCTGGGCTGGGGAGGTGGCCTTGGGACAGGGCTGGGTTTCAAGTTTCTTTTGCTAGAGAAAGAGGAAAGGAGCGGATTGTCTGGACAGGACCTGTTCTTACTCTTATTTTGCTGTTGTAATGCGTGAGAGAGACCCAACTCTGAAAGAAGGGTGAGGGGTAGCTGTGGCGTGCAGCAAAACGTGAGTGTAACGTCCAGGGAGGTGCTGGTCAATCCAGGTGCGTGAGATGTTCCTGCTGCCAAATCGTGGAAAAATCACAACACTGAGCTCGGCTCCCGGTTGCACCGATGCTTTGCCGGTTGCCGTTTGACTGATCATTGATGGTCATTCCCAAGCGGCAGCATCCAGCAGTTGCTTAAGGGAATGGTAGACATTTGCTTGCAGAATTAAATCAAAAAAGAAAAAAAATAAGAAAAAAAAAAAAACCAAACCAGGAGGGGGGAAACTGGCAAATATTTGCATCAGAAATTAAGAAAAAATCCTTTTGGCTTTGTTGATAGTGTTGAGGACTGTGGAGGAGAGGCCATTGCTGCTCCCCACCAAGCAGTGGCACATGCCAGCTCCAATGGCTGGAAGTGATTCCCACACCGCTTAAGCTGTATGGTTTTCCCAAATAACCCCGAGACCTGGCGCGGCCCTGCCCGTCTCTATTTCCGTCCTCTTTTGCCATCCAGTCGGCGCTTCCTCCATCGTGTGGAGCTCTCCTGCATCCGGCTTCTAACGATGCAGAGGTCCTCGGGGAAAAAAATAAGATGCATGCCCTTGCTGGCTCCTGTGGACCCTTCGCGTTGCATCCCTTGAAAAACATGCCATGTGGGTGTTTTGTTTGCGTCTCGGCAACTGGCGGCCCTTCTTGTTTGTGGAAATGTCAGACCCTGCTTCGTTATTGACTGCGCGGCTGGCTCTACGTGTCTCGCTGCTGGCGAGGAGCTGGCCTGGGGCGAAGCCTTTCTTCCACCCGCCTCTCTCTGCCGGTTTTCGAGCCTGTGTGTCAATGAACATGAGTTGCCCCCTATTTCTTATTTATTATATAAGGCGTTTTGGGGTGACAGCCCACTGGCAGTTGGTGTTCTAGGTTGGTTCTCTGTGATGAAGCACCACTTAGCGGTTGCTCAGCTACCTCTTCTGGTGATTTTGGGTCTCTTGTGAGGTTTTGCTTGCGGGTGCACATGCGGGCATGTGTCTGGCTGTGGGGAGGGACATTCATTGGTGCCTTCTGTGTAGCCTGAAAGCCTTGAAAATCTCTGCCCTGGGTGCAAAAATGTGCCTTTTGTGCATCGACTTTTCACCCTTCCTTCCTTTCTGCCTTCTTTCCCGGAGGAAATCTAACAGCGCTGGCAGTCGTAGCACGTGCCTTGTTCTTTTCTTACGGGAGCGCCAGATTAATGGCAAAAACATGGCCTGGGCGCTGCTCGACGCTCTTCAAAAAAATCGGTTTGTTTGTTTGTTTTTCCCCCTGCGCTCCGGTGTGGCTGGCGCGAGGACGGTTCCCACCTTCCTGCCGTATGTTTTCGGATGGCTGAATCCTTGCAAGACGGTAGCAGGGTTTGGGCAGCCGAGGGCCGTGGGAGGTTCCGTGGGTCCCATGCCGCCTTCCTGCCCAAAACCGTGCTGTGAGATAAAATATTTTCCTGCCCCCTGACCTTACAAGGCTTTTAACTCTATGCACTTCACTAGGTTTCAACTTTTTCAGCTCAAATCTAACCAGCTTTAATCAACATAAACACTTGTGGTGAGTGCAGGTCGCTGCATTGAATAAAGGGTGAGCTCCCCCCCCCCCCTTTTTTTTTTTTCTTTTTTTTTTTTTTTTCTTCCCTTAACTTACAGCNCCCCCCCCTTTTTTTCTTTTCTTTTCTTCTTTCTTTTCATCCCTTGTTTTGCATTCTGCTGCGCTCGATGAGCGTTTAATCCCTGCCCTTCTGTCTGTTGAGATATTATGTTTTTTTAATAGTGCTTGTTTATGACTAAGGTCAAAGACAGTATTTCAGAACAAAAATTAGAGTTAGTTCATAATTGAGTACATATGTATGTTACTGTTTATTTTTATAGTTTGCTAATTTATTTTTAAACAGCTCGGTTGAGCCAACATGTTTATAGGTCTGTTTATCACATGTCTTGCCAGTCGGAGTGCTAAAAGACACATGCTTTTCAATAGCACAGATCTGAAGTTAAATTAGATAATACCGCCAGGTAGCAATTTAATTACATTAATTGAATGTTTAGGTTGAAATGCAGTTTTGCAAAGGCTATAATGGAATACATTTATAAGTGTCTGCATATAAATCTTGGCATTTAAAATGTTACTCAAGCCTGCTGGCGGGGAGATGCAGCTCCGCCGAGTGTTTTTGAGGGAGAAATAGGGTACTTCGCCCCGAGTAGCAGGAGCGCATGGGGAGTTACCTGGCCGGGCGGAGAGATAAGGGCGGAGATGATGGACATGCTTGCACAAACCTGATGGAGAGATAAGGGCTGAGCCGGCGCTTCGCAGGAGGACAGAGCGTCGTACGTTAAGTCACCGGGGAGAAAATGTTGGTCCTGCTGAGACCGAGCCCTCTCGGTCGCGCACCGGGCGATTTCCCAAGCTTGCCAGCTGCCGTAGCGGATTGTACCCGCGGGCTCTGGCCGTGGGCTGCCTTCCCCGGCCAGGGAGCTGCAAAACAGCCTTCCAAAGCCAGCTCGGAGGAAGCACCGCCGAAGAGCAGAAGCTGTGAATGAACCACGCTCTCCAGCCCGGATGGGGATTTAATCCTCAGCGTAAACATTTTCAAATAACGTATTGTCAGGAGAAGGAGAGGGGAAAATTCCTCAGTTTGACGGTGCCCAAGAATAGCAGGCTTGGTTAGGAAAGGTCAGGAGAAACTGCTTTGGTTTTGCTTACACCGGCGGCTTCTGCATGCACCCATTTCCAAGCAAAATATTAAAATCCCGGTGTTTCTAGCGGGATTGGGGCTGGGCTCTTTGCAGCTCCTTTTTAGGAGCCAGAGAGCTGAGCGAGTCTGGTTTCCAAAGAAAAAAAATTATATAAATAAAAGGAGCAGGAGGTCATAGGTTGATGTTTATCGGGGCTCAGGGGTAGATAGGGGGTAACCAGAGGAAAGTCACAGCTTGTGCAACGTTCCTGTGCCATGGTGGGCGATCTCCTTTTGCGTGCCTGCATGCTGGGAGGGCTGGCGGAGGAAGAGGGGGGATATGCAACACCTAAACACACCAGGCGGTGGAAATAAGGTGGTGGTGAGCAGGACCCTGGCATTTCTCAGGCTCTTGTATTGCAAACAAGCCAGGAAAAATGCATCGGGCTCAGTGCTGGGATGTTTCTATCTGTTTTGTACATGGATTTGTGTGTGGGGACTCGGAGCCTCTCCCTGGTGCTTATCTGGCTTGGGATGGTGAACTGAGGTGTGGGGTTTTTCCCCAAATCCCACCTCTGCTGAGTAGGTGATCTCTCCAAATACTCATCCCCAGACAAAGCATGGCTGAGGCAGGGACCTGGGGGCAGCAGGAATAACTGTGCAGGTCCAGGCCACCACAGACCTTCTCTCAACAGCCCAAGGCTTTAGCAGGTGGCTGAGGAGTAGTCTTAGTCTTGTTCTTTTGCCCAGTCTTACTCATTGCTTTCTCCAGCATGTAGATTTTCTGCTCAGGCTTTGCTTGGAGCCAGGTTTCACCCTGCAGCCTTTTGTACACCTGGGATTAGCTCCCAGACGCTGTCTTTGGGAGCTCTACCACAGCCTCGCTGTGCTCTGGTGGCCCGAGCCAAATGTCCCCACCAAACTCGTCCAAGACTGCCTGCAGGACCTGTCGCTGCTTTGGGCTCCTGCGCCTGCGGCGGGGCTTGGAGCGTGTCTGGCACGCTCCGGGGTGAAGCCTTCTGCTTCGTTTTCCTTGCAAAGCACCTGATAAAAATGCACACAAACTCATCGCTGCACTGAACCCAAGCATGTTCAAGTGGGGTCAGCCGGGTCATCTCCTCCAGACGAAAATCCTCATGTAGATGCAGCCAGTGGTGCTCTTGGCTAATGCAAAGCACCCGCACAGATGAAAGGAAGGGATTTTTTCTGGTTGTGGAGGCTAGGTGAAGTTTCCTGATCCAAGCAGGAGATTTCCATGCCTGTGCAAGAGGTTTTCATGAGTGTGGCTTCATTAATGGCTGGGATTGAGGCAAGACATGAGTTCAGACAGAGCCTGGAGGAGCAGAAGTGGATGCTGTGGTCCATGCTTGCACACACCAAAGGAATTTGTAGGTGAAGAGAGTGTGTGTGGAGTCCGTAGGAACATTGGCATGGTTCCCGGTGACTGACCTCACCGTTTGGGCACTGGGTGCTTGCTTCTTCCTCAAGCTCAGACAGTTTTTGCCTCATCAGCTATACCGCGCCTCTTGTTTCCTCCTGGCCTTGAAGGGCTGACGCGCGCTTCCAGCCCCACGCCAAAGGACAGGTAATGTTGAAAGGTGGGTTCTCAAGTTGAGGTGCCCCAGTGAACCTGGCATTTGGGGTGGTCATGGATGGCGTTTTCAGAAAGGCCTAGAAAGGCCCCAGGATGGAAGAACCCATGAGCTCCAGTTTCTTCTCCATCTTTCAGATTAAAGCTGCGTTCCCTGTGCATCCTGATGGACCTCTGTGGTGGGGCCTGGCCTCATGGGCCAGCTTCTGCTGAAGAAACACAGCACAAAGTGATTATAGACATGCTTTGAAGCACGTACAAAAATATTTAACTGCATTTGCTTTCTTTTTCTCTTGCTTTCCCCACCAGTCTATAAACTGCTGGTTCTTTGAGCATGCTGATTTGCATGCAAACGTGGGGCGGCCGTTTGTCCCCTCGTTCGGGAACTTGTGACTAACTGTCTTAAAATGCTCTTGTCGGTGGGGTTTTCCCACCCCCTCTCTTTTTAGCTGAAAATAAGTGACTGGTTTTTTTTTTTTTTTTTGTCTTACAAAAGCTCACCTCTGGCCTGAGACCAACCAGGGAGAGTTTCTGCTGCAAAGAAAAAAATAGTCAAAACCAGAGGGTTTCAATGAAAGTCTCAACGTAAAACTGAAGTTACAGCGGCCACCACCAGGTGATTACCATAATGCCGAGTGCTTATTGCTCTGCTCAAGGTTTCCAAACGCTTGGGAACGATTCCAGCTTGTTTGGGCTCGGGAACAAAACCTCTCTGAGATGCCGCCGCCAGGGTGGAAGGGATCCAGGGAGCGGCGGGAAGCGGCACAGCACCGTCCCCGCGCTCAAGGCTTGTTTTAACGGCTGAAGCTGACAGACCATCCCGTAGCGTTGTGGTAGGAATGTTTGCAGGCTGAGTTCAAAACACTTACTTTAAAATGATCAGTCACGGCCTGAAAGCTGCCTTGCTTACTTGTTTTAGGAAGGAGACCGAGAAGTAGGACTGCTGTATTAAGAATGATGAAGCGGCACCTGCTTTAGGATCAGATTCCGTTCTTTTTACATTGTAGGGCATCTTCTTCCTTCACCCCTGATTCTGCTGGCATCCTTGCGAACGAAACCATCGCTGTCGACAAAGTTGGTGTCCTAGAGAACGGCTGCATACACCCTTTTGGGGTCCACAGGGGCTTGCACAGCCTGAGGCACGAGAGTTGAGCACAGGAGCAGATAAACACGCTCTGCCGATCGTCCTCTGCTCTTCGTTTCATTTGCAGTGGGATCTGTGTTTGCGGAGATCTTTTTTCCCCCCCTGGCTTTGAGGGCAGTCCACTTAAAGGACTCACGGAGCTGTATTTTCTTTACAGTAATGAGGCAGCGTGACATACCAGTCGTGGGAAATCTGATAGACTTGGGAGACCCTAGGAGGGTAGAAAATGACTTAATTTACTTTGTGTGCAATAGTCTTAATTTTCAACTATTTGAACAACTGATTGCTGGGGCAATCATCAGATCTTCAGAGTTAAGATGTTTCCTGCTGGAACGGAGCATTAGCTAAATCAACGATGGCTGGGGATGGCAAAACGGAGTGATTGCGCGCGTCCATCTGAGGGTAAAGAGAAGATTAAAGTGAAATCTCTGAACCTGAGCTGCAGTGCTTTTTATTTTCCGGGAAGGGTGAGGCAGGTGAAGCTGCTCACCTGGTCTGGTGGTTTAATTACCTGCGTAGCTCCGGCGGCGGCTCCAGCGGGTAGGAGCTGGGTCCGGTTTCCTTCTGAGCGGGTGAGAAGCCCTCTGCGCCGTGATTCCCTTGGTAGTTGCTCAGTGTGAGTAAAAGCGATAAAATCTAGTGGTGGAATTACGTTATGTCTTAGGTGCTTTCTTTCCAAATTAGTAATAATCCCGAGTGTCTTTGACCCATTTCACGGAGACGGGAGGGCTGGATTCTGCTGCCCTTTATTTCGTGAGCCAGCTGGCTGAAGCGAATGGACCTCGGATAAAGGGATTAGAAACTGGTCCTTCGTTAGGGTGAGGTGTTGCAGTCCTGGTGCTGTGGGCGAGTCCTTCCTTGAACGAGTTTTGCCATTGATTTGCACGAGAGATGCCTTGTGTAGGTACCTACTCATCAAGGAACTGGCGGTTTAGCTCACGGGGATGGAAATAACAGCAACGTCAGTGCCGAGCCAGGCACCCGCTCGCATGAGGAAGGGTGATGGGACCCCTGCTTTATCTGCCAAGATCGAGCTTGCACTGGAGCAAAAATGACACAGGACTTTTCCTTGTGAAAACTCTATATGCCGCTGAAAAAAAGTATTTGTAATTGTTTAGAAAGGAAAATGGGCATGAATATTAAGAGACCTTCTCCTGCCTTTCTGTGCCAGCGGAAAATGAAAAATTCAGTGTGAAAGTTTTTTTCTTATTAAAAAAGAAACAAAACTGGACTACTAAATGCAATACTAATTTCTGAAGGCTGAGAGCTGCATGAGCGAGAATATTTAATTACGGTGGCAAAGTACAAACATTTCCTAGCGAGCATTCGTTGCGTTAATAATAATTAATTAATTCCTCGGCTAAAACGGACATCCTGCTTGTGTTCTTTTAGTGGGCTGGGAATCCGATCCCGCTTTTTGTTTTATTTTATTTTGCCGACAGCAAGTAGGGAGGGTAGAGGATGGAGGCTATTTATATAAACAGAGGCTTTATGTTTCGCTGCGTAGCTGGGGTTGCACGGTTTTGGTGAGCAGATTCCTGCAAAGGGAGGCGAGGGCTGGAAGCCCATCAGCTGATTCCGGGGGACCGAGTATCTGACTGCTACGGCGATAAGTGTCTGCACAAATATTTATACAATCCCGATAAGTCTTCTGAATTGTGTTATTACAACACAAAAAGCTGACAGATTTCCAGGGTTTCCGAGGCGTACTTCTCGCGGCTCGAGTGGGTTTTGCCGGCGGACGCTCCGAGCTGGCTGGACCCCTGCCATCGCCCGGCCGGGAGCCGGGTAGGTGCCGTACCCCCGCAGCCACCCAGCCCCGGCTGATAAGCCCCGTGCGGAGCCTGGCTGTATTAGTTCAAGGCTTAGCACTGAATTTATGCAATCGCGTGGCACAGGGCTGACTCGTAGCAGCCGCGGAGGGAGATTGTGGGCTGAAACAAGCTCAGGGCCACTGGTGAAGGGGGGTGGGGAGGTGTCCGTCGTCGTCGTCGTCCCCCCCNCCCCCCCCCCCCCCCCCCGAATTTGAGAGCCACGTTTTAATGCCAGGCTGTAAATTCCCACCTTGTCCTGGCATGCGGCTCCTCCCCTGGGTTGCTCGCAGAGGGTCTGACCCCAAGTCTCCAGCCGATGGTGGGGGAGGCTGTCTATTGACTGAGCGTCGCATCAGGCCCCGTATAGGAAAATGGCAGTCGTCACCCAAAAGGAGCCATCAGGAGGCTGTGGTGGCTTGTCTGCAGGGGGGGTGCAGAGCCAGATGTAAGTGGACTTGGACTAGGCGCAGAAGAGAAGTCATCTTGTACCTTTTCTGCTGGAAGTCAGTCCAAAAATCCCTGTAGGTAGGTAGCCCAGCATAGCCAACATGTATGGTTTGATGGTGATCCACACCGCATCTGTGGTTTTTCTTAAAGCTTTCTCAGAGCCATGGGATTACAGGATCCTACTGGCACGCTGGGATAAAACTTGAAAATGGGACTTCAGTCCCACCTCAGATCAAATATACACAGACAAGGTTCACACCGCTTGCTGCCATGAGGCCAAAGGGATTATTCCAGATCTACAAAACCAACAAGAGTTTGAGTCAGTGCTAGGGAAGGCTGGAGGCTTCACGGAAGTTATTTGAATAGATGGAATGCCATCAATGGAAAGAAGCGTCTGTCCTGGAGCTTCTCCATCAGTAGTTGCTCCGGCCCTGCCAGAGAAAGCCCCGTGTTTTCACAAGCTGATAGTGGTTGCGTGCCCTGTTGCACACTTATTTGTAAGATTAGGAGTTTGGAAAACATTGGCAAGGTTGTGAAACCGGAGTCCGGGGCCGCTGTGGGCCTCCTGGTGTCCTTCAGCATCACAGCTCGGGGTAGTTTTGGTTTTTAGGGGTGGGTGTGTGTCTTGCAACAGCTGTGAGTGCATCTCCAGAGGTTTCAAAGGAGTGGGCTCTTTACTTCCAGTGCAGCGTTTGTTTGTTTTTAGGGCATGTTTTTCTCCAGGGAAAGAAAAGTAGCAATCCCATGATCAAAGAAACAAAGCAAATTGCTGCAAAATTTCTGCCTGACAGTATTTAAATAAAAAAACCCAAACAAACATGGTATATAATTTATAAATGAGTCACGTGCGCCTCAGCTCTGGCCTCCTGGAGCAGCGTCCGAGATGTCAGGTTCAGCAGCCGGTGTTTGACGTTGGGTAGCAGAGGGCAGCGTCTGTCCTCTGTGGTCACCCATTGCCGTAGAGCGAGAGCAAGGCCACCAGACGATTTCATCCACATCCCCAGCTGCAGCCGTCCCCTCCGCTGCTGCAAACACTCTGGCTTGGGCGGATGAGCCGGGTGCAAGAAAAGGATTGAGGGAGTCAGGGAGGGAGAAATCGCCCCCCGATGCTCCCGGTAAGGAATAAAGGCAGGTTTTCCATGGTGGCTGGTGAATTTGCTGGGACTGCTGTGTTGGCCCTGCTCCTGCAGCACCCAGCGCCGCAGCATCCCTGCTCGCCCAACCGGCCAGTATCGCTGGATGGACCGCGCACAGCGCAGCAATGTGGTTACCCAGATAACGAGGGCATTCACCCTCTTTTTTCTGACCGTATTTTAACAGGAATAGCCCCACTCCTGACGTTTCACCTGCACGCATTATGTCAAAATCATCTCATTTGGCCGTGAGATGCGGATTGCTGCAGTGCCTGGCTGCAGCGGATGGGATGGGGTAGCTCCTCTCCCTCTCTCTGCGCAGGGTTGTTGAGCTGTTGTGGAGCATCACTGTGCTCAGAGAGGCTTTGACGGGGCAAGAATGATTAGGGCTGGTTTTCTGGAAGTAGTGGGCTTGCGTTTAAAAATGCTTAATCGGCTCGGGGGGTGCTGTGTTTCCCTGGCAGCCTCTTTTAGCTTCCAGCAGGGATGTGTCCCGCGACTTCAGCATCCCAGCTTCAGAGGAGGCAGGCAGAAGCAGTAAGTGCTTAGGGCAAGTTTAAGGCGGCATTATTAATTTCACAAAAATAAGAAAAAGCCTGTGTAGTGGATTGCTCAATGGACACTGTAGCTCTGTGGACCAGAAACATTTTGTTTGGTGTCTCACAGGCAAGCGTAGCTGGAGCGGGCAGGTTTTGAAGAGGTTGCCGGTCCCCCTTGCTGTTTCCTATAGTAGCAGTAGCTCTGTCCCTCTCTGGATGGCTGCAGTGGCACGGGACATCCTCCTCTGGAGTGCCAGAAGTGGTGACTGTAGGGACACACAGGTTTGGTAGGCTTTTAAAAGCTCAGCTTTAGAGAAGATGGGAAAGTAAGTGCACAACTGCTTAAAACTGTGGGATGTACAGCACGAGGCACGTGCCCATCGCCTGTGCGTGTAGCCCTGCAGCTGGTTACACCCTGCACGGGTCTGATCCTGATCACCCACACGTCCTACTGAACACCTGATCCCCCCCACGTCCTACTGAAGACCTGATCCTGATCACCCACGTGTCCTACTGAAGTGGGCAGGTGCTGCCGGAGCTGCTGCAAGAGGACAGGTCCTACCCCTTGGCTCCCGTTCCATTGGCCTCCAAGGCTGTCTCTCATCCATGTGGAAGCTCGGTGGTGGTGGGGTCTCCATAGAACTGGAAGCTCAGGCAGCAGCAAAACTGGCAGGTAGGCAGTGTCCAGAGGGGCATGTCCTACTCCGACAGCAAGGGACCGGCAGTTTGCCCCGGGATCGGGGCTGTAGCCTTGGCGTTTGGTGAGCAGTACCAAAAGCTACATCTCACTTCTGTGGTTTGCCCCTGTTTGTAATAAGGTATCCCCACAGATACCTTATAACAGCACCTGCACCAGCACTCCTGCGGGGCACAAATAACAAATGTATACGTATAGTTGCAAACATACATATAGTTATTAAACACCGTGAGCGGCCTTGGCACCGAAATGGTAAATACGCTTTAGAAAATTGCGTTTAATCACGGCAAAAGCTTTCCTTCTCCTTAGATGGTGACCAGATCGTGAGTGCAGGGGGAAGGACTAGAGCTGTTTCGGCTGGTTTCTCCATCTCTAGCTGGCGCAGGGGATGGTGACGGGCACCAGGGGACATCTTGGTGGCGACTGCTCTGGGACGTGCCGTTCAAGGGCCGAGCATTACGACTTTGCGTGGAATTTTAATGTGTTTATTACAAGCATCCTCCAGCAGTAAGGTGTGCCTGGGTCGGACAGACAGAAGGACGGGCGGTAGGATCCTGCCTCCACCAAAGCCCGCAGCAAACCCCGCTGCTGCCCGACGCGTTGCCTAAACGGGCAGATGTCAACATTGCTCAACGCCACGCGGACCCGAAACGTCTGTTTATTAACGGATAAGATGGTCAGGCCCGGCGCACGGGGCGCGAGCCGGCCTGTGCAACTCCTGTGGTTTCCAACCGTACTTATCGAGGGAGGGGGCTGCCTGCCCAGGGAGGGTGTTTCCTCTAATCGGCAGCTTCACATGCCCATGGCGGGCAGATGCGCGGGGGGCAAGGGCTCGGCTTTTTCGTAACAGCCCGCTTTTGCCGGGCTCGGGGGAAGAAGTCATCTAAGGCAAGGCCGGGGAGTTCGGAAGAAGCATTTTGCTCATAAATAGTAAAATATACCTTGAGAGAGGTTAAGCAAGTGGGGACCTCGCAGCCCCACCCCCTGGGCCGTTGATTTTCACCATCTGACGCAGAAGGAATCGACTCATCCCAGTATTACCTAGCAATAAGTTTAGCTCCAAAAACCCTTCCCTGACTCCTTTAGAGGCTTCTTCTATTGTCCGCCCTCCCTCCCCGAGACGCTGCGAGTTGGTCACGGGCTCAATTTAACGGCATCTCTCCCGCTTATCAGACTACATAGTAAACATGGTTTTTTTTGGGGGGGGACGGGGACTTTTTGGGGAGGGCTGCGAGGCGGGCGGTGAATGGGGAGGCCAGACACCATTGTCTGGCAAGAATGCGAGTCCCTGGGGAGGGGGGGGAAGATCGCGCCTGGGCTCGCCTTCCAAATTGTCCCAGCATCAATCCCCCCCTCCTTTGCGGGATTTCCTCCTCCAGCCGGGGTTTTGTTTCGGAACAAGCGTTGGTCAAACAAGCTTTTGTTTGCGGTCAGTCGCTTGGCACACATACACCACTTCTGGTGGGGGGACAATGAGGAAGCTGTTTCGGGGGCAGCTGCGGTGGGACTGAAAGGGAATACTGATGGAAAAAGGGCGCAGGGAGGAAATAGCTGGGTGGAAATTAATTGGGAGGATCTTACAAAGTCCGGGTGCTGCAGTTCGGTTGGGAGGGCGGCAGGGTGTCCTTCGATCCTGCCGCCTCGCCCCGCTCGCCGCCTCGTGCTGGCTTCCATTGCTTTTCCCCCAGGATACCCCGCTTTGGACCAGCGAGAGCTGGACAAACTATTTGCGATGATGCGTCTTATAAAGCTTTCTTTCAGGAAGAAGTAAACTATTTACGGCAGTAACAGAGTTTAAAAGGAATTGTATAAGTGAGACTGACTTCTTTGTCAGCAAAAATTGCAGCAAAACCTGTTCATAGATGACATTACCTAAATGACATTACGTACGTATGTCCTTTCTTTCACATTTCCTGTAATCCTGTTACGGCATTGTCCCATTACCTCAAGCACTGTCATCTTTAAATGCTGTCAGATCTTAACTGGGTGGCCAAGGACATCGGAAAAGGATCGAGGTGAAGCTGATGGCAATTTCAGACCCGCTGTATATACGGCCGTCTCCCAGCCTGCCCCCAGACGGGGTGTTTTCTGATAAAACATTCAGGTAGAGTGATGATTCAAGGACTTTCGCGTCTTTTATGGAGCTGCCGCCCATCACCACGGCATCCAGCACCCTTTTTGTGGAGCATGGGGGTTTGGGTGCAGGCGGGGTGTTGGAGATGCCGGAGGTGGCAGGTACGAGCCATGTGCTCCCTGGGGCTTGTCGGAAAGCGCTCCCAGCCCCGAGAAAATGAGGACCCAGAGGTAAGTGGCTGGAAAATGCCCCTGGGTGATGGCGGGCCACGCTGCCACTCCTCATACAGCCTTCGTGGCGTTAACGGCCACTTGCAAAGCGTGCTGATCTCCTCGGACTTGAGGTGCGATTAAGTGCAACACCTTGGTGTTAATTGCTTTTAACGTTATTGCTCTCTTGCTGTATTATTGCTAAAAAATTACGTGAGGCCAATTTCTTTTACTCCGACCGCCAACGCGCCGCCGTGGTTTGTCAAAAGGGCGGATTGCGACTTCTGCTGTTTACCTGCTGAAATATTCAGCGCTCTCAAAGCCCGAGGAGTGGGAAGCGCTGGCATCAAAGCAGTAGCCTGTTTAAACTGGCAGCCCCTCTCGTCAGGCTATCGTAGCGATGGCGATAATTGCCAGCTCCGGGGGCAGGAACTGTCGTTTCGTTATCTCTGGGTGCAGTGCCGTGCTCTGAGGGGCTCCGGTCCCCGTCGCGGCCGCCGGACCTAGCTGCAGGGCAAATAACAGCAGCCCAGAACCTGAAATGCTTGCTGCAGGCAAAAGTCGTTGGTCAGGCGTGTGGAAATGTATCTGGTTGCCCGTCTTTGGCCCCATGGGCTGGTTTTCCCAAAAAGCGGAGCTGCCCTGTGGGAGACTGTGTTGGCAGCGAGGGAAGCGATGCCAGGAGGGACCGGCACATGGCTCCCCGATGAGTTGTCCCGGCTGCGTGGATGTAGAGGTGCTGCTGGCAGGTCACAGTGTGCCCCGTGTCCTCCTGTGCACCGGGATGTACGGCAGCATACGTGGGCTGACTCGGCTAGTGTAAGCGATGGGTGATGGAGGTCCCGGCCCTCTCATCCAGTGCATCGTCGGAGTAAATTATTAAGCGTTGGAACAGGCTGCCCATGGCTGAGGCACCATCTCTGGAGGTATTCAAAAGATGGGTAGACATAGTGCTTAGAGATATGGTTTAGTGATGGTTTTTGTCAGAGCTAGGTTGATGGTTGGACTGGATGATCTGAAAGGTCCCTTCCAACCTAGGCGATTCTGTGGTTCTGTGATAAAGAGGCGAAGAGCTGGAAAAGGAAGACCTTTGGCCTAACGCAGGGGCTCAGGGTTTAGTTCCGATGATGCTGAAGAGCCTGGATCCCCAAATCTTCCTGCTGCAAAATAACAGCGGAACAGCCCATGGAGTATGGGGGCATTTGTCCCAAGAAAGGGTATCACGATATGACTGTGTAGACTATGCAGAAGACTATTCGCTTAATCAGGTGAGGTTAGGGTTTTTTTTATTGCTATCTGTTACTGGTATCTGAGTGCTGGCAGTTACGACATTTAATTGCATTTTCCTGTAAGAAAATGCTTATCTTGCTAAAAGATGGGATTCTCTACAATCTCTACAATCCGTTTCGTCCGCTTAAAAACTCTTGTTTCTATTTCGTTCTTTACCATCAGTGCTGTCTTAATCCATCCTCCGAGGCCAGTCCTCTGGTCGTTTCCTCTGCCGATCCAAGGCCGTGAGTGGGCAAAAGTCTCCACGCCAGGTCTTCCCAAGTGAGTGCCGTCCTCGCCTGCCAGTGGCTCTGCCCTCTTCTGCATGGGGCAAAAGTGACCCTCAAGGTGTGCTGGAACCATCTCATCTCCTGTTGCGTCCCACAGCCCCCAGCGGGGCTCTCCCTGGAGAGGTCTCCTAAACTGGCCACCGTTTGCGCATTGCTGCCCTGTCTGGCTACTAAACTGATGCTTTTTTGGATGCTGGAGGAGCATTTTTCTCTCCTTTCTAAATCTCTTAATAACTGAAGGTTTAGGGTGTAAAAACACCAACCGCACTCAGTTCACTGGGTTTTTTTTTCAGTCATAGCTTGGCTTTTTTTCCCCCTATAGGCACAGGAACCATTTATAGCCGAGGTGGGCCGAGTTTGCAACTTATTAATCTCTCCCTTGCATGTGGGTTGAAAAGAGACACCATGCCTTTATCAAAAGCCAGGCTAGCACAAAAGCCTATGCAAAATCATCATCAAATCCTATTAGAGGTGGAAAATATCTCTTAGATCATCTCATTCATTTCCCTGCCAATGCCAGACTGTTCCTGAGAGTTAATTTTCTAGTGTCTGCCTCCGACTCCCTGTGTGACGGCAGGTCTGTCATCTTGCCTTTGGGTTGCCGCTGTGACTTCCACTCGTTTCCTTGCATTTCCAAACAAGCCTCATTTCGTTCGGTGGTTGCCTGTGTTAGTATTTGCCCCGCGTTACGTATTGTCGATGGTTTCTACTCGGAGAGCATCATCAGACCTTGCTTGTGGCTGGGAAAGGCATCCCCATAGGATGGGGCGTGCTGGGTGCTCGGGGGAGCTCGGGGAGTCAGGAGACAGGGGCTCCATCCCCTGCAGCCGCTGCTACCTGCCACAGGTATCGGGGAAATGAACATCTCAAAGGGAGGTTTCTCTCCTGAAATCGCGGCCGTGGGTTCAATGAGAGCAGGTCGTCCCTCGTAAAGCACTTAATTCTCTTCTCCCAAGCTCTGCAGGCACCGCCTTCCATAAATTCCCACCCCTAAGTCCTGGGCTGGCTGTGACATCCACGCGGCAGGGGGAAAAAAATAAGAATAATTCAAAGCTGGAGCTATTTATAGCATTAGAGCAAATGCAGATTTCATCAGGGTTTGTTTCAGAGGAGGAAATGGCACGTAGGAGCGGAGTAACCTTACTTGTAACTTCCTGCTGGTGCTGGCGGCGGTGATTGAATTCCCCGACACGGTGAGGGTCTGGGCAGCCCTGCCAGCGCCGGGAAGGTCAGTCCGGCAACTGTCACCCGGAAAGCATCAAAAGCCTGAGCTGTCGATAGGCACCTGCATTTGCAGAAAATCTGAGGGCTTTCTAATTAACTGAGGATCTCTAAATTAGAGCGAAGCCGCTCGACAAGCCCCCTCGTACGCCTTAAGTGTCAGGGCTCAGCTGATCGCCACATCTAACAAGCAGCTGATTTTTAACAGCAGCCCCGAGACTCAATCAGCTCCTAATGGCTCCGTTTCAAAACGTTTCGGTGCATTTTTCATCTCTTACTCTGGAATTTATGCTCTTTGTTCCCTGCTCAAATATGCCGGCGCTTTTCCTTAATTTCAGGCTTCTGCCTTGCGATGGCTCCTCTGCCCTAAGTAGGCAGCGCATCCCTCGCTTTTCCCCGCACACAGTCCTCTGCCGCGGCCACTCGCTCTGCTCTCTAATCAGTAAGTTTCAGAAATTCCCCCCTTTCTCTCCCCCGCCCCGTTGTATAAGCAGCGCTGCGGGGTCTGGCACTTCATAATTAGAAGGAAACCCACGTTTAAACAGACCCCTGTGTAATAAGAGCTGAAAAGTGGTTTTATTTCAGCTTTAAACCCTTTAAGACAGCGAATGCAGTTCGCAAATGCACCTGATCTTGACCTCCCTCCCGCTTGCTTTTCTGCAGCGCCACAGATTTGGGCGCTGGCGCTCCTGATTTACACCACGGCAAATGCAATCGGACCCTCATTTCGGCTGCATTCACGGCAGAGTAAGAACATGCACATTTAAATCCAGGGCTTGGACCTGCTGGGAAAAGGCCGGGGGGATCTTTCCCGACGTGTAACTCCCGTTGTCGGTAATGAGGCGCACGCGAGGCGTCCTCGGGAAGGCGGCAGGATAAACTCCCACCTAAGCGGTGATGAGGCACAGATAAATACCGTTGAGGAAGGTAGAGAGTTAATCAACCACTCTTTTAAGACTTCTCCGTGTGTGTTTATGTTCAATCGCTTTCCCATATCTTGGCAATTATTCACCTGAAATAGAATATAAATCCCGATGCCTAATTTTTCTTCGAAAAATTTCACCAGGTAATCAAATCCTGAAGTGCATATTCTATTCCGGTGGTTTTATCAGTAAATCAAATTTTTATCATTTATCAGCAAAAGTTAGATTTAAGCATCCTCACTGTAATGTTTGAAAGATGAACATTTGTTTCAGCGGGTACTGTGCCAATCAATAATCTTCCAGCTTGACTCAGCTATCAATTATTGCTGCAATTATTTGTCTAGTTGGATATTTAAAATGTCATCAGAAAGAGATGATTACATATTCCAGAAAGCAAGGCACTGTATAATCAGATGAACTGAATCCAGTTAAATGTAGTGTGGTACTAACCTGTCCTTCAAAGCTGAATTCTGCAGCCGCCACTGAAACAACAGCTTTCTGCATTATTGTAAGGAAACAGATCTTAACCTTGGAACAGTGCGTGTTATTGGGGTCGGGTAATACTCGGCAAGAGGAGACCTTGCAAGCCTGGAAATTGAATCAGCCTTACTGACATAAAGGAGGCAGGGTTGGGGTTTTTTTTTTGGGGGGGGGGAGGGCGGATTTTGTTGGATTTCATCTGCAAATCTATAAATAAGAAAATCCACTCTTTATCTGCCTTTCTGGGAATTTAAGCTCCTCAGCTGGAAGCGCCAAATTTTCGTATGCCCTTTTTGCATTCCTTGACTTGATGTATGTATGGTAAATACTCTCTGTGCCCCGAGAATGCAATAAAGCTGTAGCAATTCTTGCAAGTCTTACATCCTCCAAACTCCAGATATTTGGAGTATTATATCATTTTCAACTTCAAGGATATCTCAACGGTGGAGAGGAGGCAGAATAAAACCGGAGGAGACCGGGCAACTTTATGACACCTTTTGGTGCTATTTGCAAAGCAGGGAGGGGAAAATATATATATTATCGATTCTACTAATACTCGCTTGTGCAAGTTATGAAACTAAACGTCGTAGGATCTGGTTCAGCACTTGCTGTGCTTGCAACTCCGTGGTGACATTGAACTTGCTCAGGGACAGAATAAACCTTTGCCTTCCTGGCAGATGATTTGCAGGCGGAGGTGTCGTTTGGGGGGACCTGCAGTTCCCCTGACCCACTTTGTCAGGATGGTTTGCTGCCGGCTAAATATCATTAATTTGAAAGCGAGAGGAAAGCGAGCCAAAGGGGAAGGCTGGGAAAGAGGAGAGACTGAAGAGGATCCATTTTGGGAAGGAAAAGGTGAAATAAGCCTCTCTCTGGTGGGTGCAGGGCTGCTGTGGGATGGAGAAGGGGACCTCGGCAGTGCCTGGCTGGTGAGAAGGGCCAAGGGGGGCTGGCAGGGACCACCACATCTCGACAAGGCGATGGTTTAAGTGTATGTGCTTTGCAGAGCCGGCCACGTCAAATAGAGATGCTAATATGCAAAATGCAGTAAAAAATAAAGCCAAACCATAGGTGATGAGGAGACTCTGTCTGGTGAGCAGTGGTGGGAAGGTGCCAGACCCTGTTTCTCCCCGGGAGAGGGCTAGCAGATGTTTCAAAACACCACTGCACTTTGGTCTCTCCAGGAGCGCCCAATGTGGTAGAGCCGCTGAGTCCTCCAGCAAGGTCCCATAGCGCTGGTGGGGTCACCAAGCGTTGGCGGCTCTTCTCAGGAAAGCAGCATCCTGGCGTCACGGCTGAGAGTCACAGAATCACAGAATGGTATGGGTTGGAAGGGACCTCTGGAGATCATCTAGTCCAACCCCCCTGCCAGAGCAGGGTCACCACCTTAGAGCAGGTTGCACAGGAACGCGTCCAGGTGGGTTTTGAATGTCTCCAGAGATGGAGACTCCACCACCTCTCTGGGCAGCCTGTGCCAGGGCTCTGCCACCCTCAAAGAAGTTCCTCCTCATGTTTAGGTGGAACTTCCTATGTTCAAGTTTGTGCCCGTTACCTCTTGTCCTGTGTACAGTGTGCATTGCAGAGCAGCGTCCACAGCGGATGCTCACCCGTGCCGGGTACCGGCTACAAGGCTGAGTGATGCCGAAGCTGCCATACAAACCGGGAGAAACACCCCACGGCTGGCATCTGCCAGGGCTCGGGAGTCTTGTGCCGCAGCTCGCCCCGCACCGGCAGGAATGACCTGGAATGTCATGCGACAGCATCTCCTTTCTTTCCTCTGCAAGAAACTTTTTGAAGTGCGCTCTGCGTTTTCTTCAGATGCTGCTGGCCGGGGAGAAAACAGGAAAAAAGGAAGCAATTCATGGCGTAGGTGTATGAAAGTGAATAAAATGATTTGGAAGCTCTCTGTAGCTGTATAATTACAACACTGCATTTAAAAAGTGAATTATTGACTTGATTGTCCCCAGCAGCCACTGGGTAAATGCGTAATTACGGACCGCTGGAGCAAGGCATTGTTTACCGGATAGTCGGGTTAGGCTTTGAAAGGGCTTTGATGCTCTTCTCAGGGCAGGGCTTAGATGAGGCTTGGTCCTTGGTGGGTCACGGCCCGCGTGGACCTTCCAGCAGGGGACACACCACGTGCCAGGTAGGTCCAGAGGAGCTGATTTAGCACATTTCATCCCAGCAATGCCACTCCTGGTTTGAGTCCGTTGATTCAGAGTCCCCGTGCCCGTGCTGGGAGAGGCAGCCCGGGAGAGCCGGGCGGGGAAGCCTGCGCACCGGGGATGTCGGTTACTTCACTAATGATATTTTTAGAGAAATGAGATGGTATCGGTGAGGAGTTCCTCCTACGGAGGGCTGACAACACCGTGAGGTTCGCCCTTTAGGTCCCGCCGCTGGTGTTTGTAGTTAATGGAGCTATTCCCCATGTGATGCTGCAGCCTGCGTCTCCTGTATTTCTTCAGCCCCGTGGCGTTGGTGAGTAGGGTGCATATGTGTGCGTGATCAGGTCTTCTTTGCTTGAGGGGTTTCTTTTTAAAACTTCATTCAAAGCTGAATTTGAAGCACAGCGTTATTTTCCGACGGCAGGTTTCTTCTGTTCCTCGCTAATCAAGACGCGACAGATTTCCACCCCCCTCAAGTTTTAAAAAAGCACAAAATCAGTCGCAGCCTGATACCTTACTTGCCAAGTTGGAGCTCGAAGCAGGTTTTTTTGGTGTCCAAATCGTAATCGCCTTGAAAATGGCGACAGACGTTGAGGTCAGGCCAGTATGCCTGGCAGCACTGGCGAGCTCCAGCGGGACCCTGGCACCCCGCTCCACCCCGCCGAGGCTCCAGAAAGCCAGACCATTCGTTGCTTAAAGTTAACAAAATATTTTTCAGGGAGTGTGTGTGGGGGAGAATCTAGGTGTCGTGTGTTTGATTCTGCTTAGAAGAACGCGTAAATGCACAATATATGTTGAGGCTACAACTAAAGTGGTCACCCAGGAAGTCTGCACTTCTGCAAGGGCCAGATGTTCCCCGGGGTTACCAGGAGCTGTGGATGGAGCCCCCCCAGCTCCCGCCGGCGTCCCCCACTGAGGATGCTGCATGTTGGTGCTTCTGCAGGGAGGAACTGGCCTCCCCCTTTCCATCCCTTCCCACTCGCTCATTCCTAAGGCCCAAAAAAACCTTGTTTTGTGGAAACCTGAGCAGTGCTGCGAAAGCTGATGAAAATTTGGCTTTGGGAGAAACAGGTGAATTCCCGTAGTTCCTAACTCCAGGCTAAGTCTTTGAATGGCAAGGCAATGCCAGCTGTGGCTTTGTTTTTATTATTGCTGTTGCTTGGGTTTCTTTTTGAAGTTTGGGTTATGGCGTTAGCGTTTTGGCCCGGTTCTTCTTTTAAAGAGGGGCTTTTAAAAGGAGGTGTGATGAAAAAATGGCATTATTGAGACTTGGTTTAGAAAATATTTTGCCAGTTTTATTAAGATGATTTCAGGAAGATTTGAGTTTGCGGAAAAAAAAAGAATAAGCAGAAAAAATAGTTTTCAGAAATGTTTTCAGTAATCATCACTATACCTGTATCAGTAAGTCATAGATAAGGAAAGGTCGGTAAAGATGGGAAATGGGGTGGTGAGGATTCTGCAAAGCAAAACATCTTCTAGATTTTTGATGGTTTCACAACTCAGCTGTTCCCAGGACCCGCCATCAGGCCTGTTCATAAACAACGTGGACTTGATTTGCAAAACTTTATTTTTTGAATGCACACCAGCAATGGTGCTTCTCGTTTCACAAGCGATGCCACGTCATTTCCTAGAAAGTGTCGGGGACATTTTCGGTGTTTCTGAATCCGGTTCATCTAATGATAAAGAGAAAAGATTAGAGAGAAAGTACCCTGTTGTACACATAAATGCAGCTACTGCTGTTATTTATTATTATTATAATTATTACGACAACAACAGCGACAATGCTGATGCTAACAGTGCTAACAGGTGTTATAAGCGGTTAGTGACGGGCCAGGTTAATGACGAGCCTTTTGCAATCTGGAGAATCGGGAGGAGGAATTAGTGCAAGAAGGAAAAAAAATATGTTTGGACAGTTACAGTTTCTCATCTAAACTGATGCTACCAACTACCAGGAAAAGGTGAGTCACGGCAAAGCAGCTATTTCTTACCAAGGGAGAAGTGGGCTGCTGCAGGCATGGAGTGGACCCACTTATCTCCTGACCCTGCGACGCTTCCTGCGTCCCAACCGTTTCACTTCTCTAGTTTTCCGTTGAAAGGAATTTCAACAGAATGGATTTCCAAAAGAGAGAGAGAGAGAGAAAAAAAAAATAAAAAAAGGAGATATTTGACAGGCCAGATGGAGAAGAACTGAATCAAGTACAAGTGGTAACAATTAACTCCATTTTTTTTCTTCCCCCCTTTAAATACCATAACAACTCCAAATTTATCAGTCCAAAAATCAAGCAGTCAATTGACATTAAAGCTGAATAAAGAAGTTCCTGGGTTTGGCTCAGGCTGTTCCTCCAATAATTTATTTTCGTGGTGAGCAGAAGAGCAGGGGGGTGCTTACTGCAGGTTGCAGGTGTTTGAGTCGCTCTTAACTTTTGTTTTCTGCATGTTTGATAGCAGAAGGTACATGCGTGCTCTGTAAGTGCAGGTAGCCCGGTAGAGACACCTTGACTTTGCTTACACGTGCGGGTTTTTTGGGGAAGGTGAAGGAGAATGCGTGAGCGAAGCCATCAAGGTTGGTGGCTCTGGCTTGCAGAGAAACGCTGCCGAGAACAAGGGCTGGACCATGCGAGCAGCGAGGGCCAAGTCCTGGTCTGCTTGGAGATTTCTCTGGCACGGGGATTTCTCCGAGGGAGTGAATCTGCAGCTGTGAATGAATTCCTTGCAAACACCATTGGCACGTACGCACTCACTGCTTACGCCACCGTTTTGTTTGTGAAAACACTGGGAAAACTGGGGTGTCTCTGATGCCGCGTGTTTGTGTGCAGCCCGTACGATGCCCTGCGGTAAAACACACGTTACCGTAATACCTCGCTCCTTAATCTGTTGGTCCTTCTCGAGCAGCGTCCTGCACTATGGGCTGCCCGTTTCCGATGGGGTCACCGAGAGGCTGCTGCACGAGGCGTTTCAGCGTTGCTCTTCCGTAAAGCGCTGGTGCGTCCGGCGAGCAGCTTTCCTGGATCCAGCCCTGACTTTTGAGAAACGAAGGAAGCTCTTCCAAAGCACATTGGCACACGCCTGCAGATTATTCCATTACTCACTTGGCAATGCCTGATCTTGCATGCCTAGCTCCAGAAATCCTTTTTTTTTATTTTTCTCCCCCCTCCCAGCAGTGGCATCTAGCTGACAGCTTCTCCTCCCAGCTGGTCTTCTCCCCAGCATCTTGTCTGGCTTCGCTGCAGGTGGACATGGCTGTGGGTCTCGCTCGGAGCCAGCTCTATTGTGCCTGGAGTTGTTGGCTTGCTTTGACTCGGACTTTGAGCGCCCCAGGTGTATCTGTGAGCACAGAACAGAAGAACCGGCGCTTTTTTGATATAAAAAAAAGCCCCTTAATGCGGAAAGCAGCCATCTCTTCATATTTTAGTGAGTAATTGTGCCAACTGCCCTTAAAGGCACTCAAATGCCAATATCCATCCCACTCATTCGTTAACATTTTTCGGATCAGAAGCTAAATCTGTCACTTGTGTGTCACTGGTTAAATCACTTCTTTTGGGGGTATGGCAGGCAAGAGCTGTTCTGCTGCTTTTTTTTTTCTCAGCAGGAGCCAATAGCTTGAGAAACACTAAACATTTGTGCTGTAGTGAAATTCTGTGTCTTCTCAGTAGTCCTTTGGTGGCCGGGATATAGAAAAGGAATAAATAGGTGATGGTGGGTGCAACCTCACTGGGTGAGGCCGCTCAGGTTTCATGTTGGCCCCATGTTTGAATTTTTGGTACATGGTATCCCCGTGTAATTTTCCTAAAGGGGTAATTTCCCAAATACGAAGAAAATGAGCAGTAGTAAAATTGAGAGGGAAGAAAAATGTCCAGGCAAAAATGCGAATGGTAATTGGAAGCTATTTGTAAAGAGCTGATGAGCTGTCCAGGAAGGAGAGGGCAACTTTGGCCCAAATCCAAAACCCACTTCACCCGCTTCAGTGGTGAGATGAGAACAGCAATTAGATACTAAAAAAATCAATATATGACAATTAAAAAAATGGAAAATAGATAGCAATCAATCGCAGTGAGAAACCACGATGGGTAGAGAACTGGTCAGGGAAGCTGAAGATGCCGAGGAGAACTCGTGCCTGGCACGGGTGGGGAGAAGAGGAGAGCTTCTCAGGGTCCTGGAGAAAAGAGAAAACCTAGAAGTGATGGATGGAAGAAGCAGTAAGGTAGAAATTTTTAATAAATATTTCTGCTGTAGACCTGTGAAACAGCGGTGTTGTTTCTGTGTCATAGGTGGGTGATGACGTTTCTTCTACCTCATTAGTAGCCAAGGAGGATTTTATACAAGGTCCAATGGAGATAAATATTTTTAAATGAAAAAGGCCCTGACAACTTGCACCCAAGAATCCCTAAAGAGTTGGCATATGATGCTGGTTTTTAATAAAGCTTATGGACTGGGAAAATGGCATCAAGAGCTGGTTGGGGTAACTGTGGGAGAGTTGGCAACACTTTGCTTATCTCTTCTGGGCAAAATAATTGAAGAGCCAATATAAGATTCAATTGATAAAGAATTAAGGATAGAAGTATAATTCATGCCACTCAATTTAGATTTATGGAATATAGATCTTGTCAAATAAACCTGATTTCATTCTTCCAGATGACAACTTTGCTTGATAAATGTAGATGAAATAGACTCTGCAAGGCATTGGACGTGGCGCTGCATGACATTGTGTGTAGGAAGACTGAGCGCTGGGCGGTATTGCGAGCACGGGCGATTGAGAGCCGGCCAACGGATCTTGGAATGCAGGGGCTTGGCTGGAGAAGCATCGGTGGATGGGAGAGGTCAGCAGGGGCTCGTGGGAGCCGCAGAGGTGGTTAGCGTTTCGTTGGTGACTTAGAAATGAGTATGCAATTGCAACTGATGAGCGTCGTGGATAAAGGGTGGGTGGGCTGATGAAGAGCAGCAGGGACGGGTTTGTGGGGTGGTTTGGAAAGGCTGTCAAGCGCAGGGTGTGTCGAGAGCGCGGTTGGGTACAACCTGCCGCAGGTGCCTGGCTAGAAGAGGGGAATCAGAGCCATGCGTACAGATCCAGGGTGCTATACCCCAGAAGGCCGCAGCTCTGCGGGAGGCTTAGCGCAAAACCAAACTTTCCCGGCACAATGCTGTGCCGAGAAGGGCTAGGCTGGTCCTGG
Source organism: Dromas ardeola (assembly GCA_013398915.1). Classification (NCBI taxonomy): domain Eukaryota; kingdom Metazoa; phylum Chordata; class Aves; order Charadriiformes; family Dromadidae; genus Dromas; species Dromas ardeola. The sequence goes on from VYZM01007056.1 coordinate 57,335, forward strand.
AGCAATGGAGGAGGATGGAGGGGTGGCTTCAGGATGGAAAAATAACTGTATTTTGAAGCATGCCTTGATTTCAGGGTGCACAAGTACCCTTGGTGTGCGTGGAGGGTCACATTGCGTACTAAGGGGCTCTTCAGTGTGTTGGCCAAAAGAAAACTCAACAAAAGAAGAGAACAGGTTGAGGTTGGAGCCAGAGAAATTCAGGTGGACCCCAGTACCCACCTGTGAGTGTGGTTAGCTGTGGGAACTGATTGCGGTGGCAAGCTGTGGATGGGTGCTCTTCTTGTCTTCTGAGCTGGTTTTCACTGGAGTTGCGTGATTTACCCTAAAGACTATTCTCAGGGCTGGGGGAGGTTACTCTTTACCCAAAGACATTGTATTGGTCATGGCACAAGGACAACTGAGCGACACGTAACACAGGAGGGGTCAGAGAGTGGGAGCTCGTGGTCCCTTCGCCCTTAAATTCCTCGATGAGAAGCAGCCAAGGACACGGGCTCCAGCCCCGTTGCTGGTGGCCGAGGAGGGCTGGTTCAGCAGTGGCCCTCTTCGCATCTTGATCTGAGGGATTCCTGCTAGCCTCTTGGAAACTGGCTGAAAGCTCTGCTGGCATCGCAACCCTGCTTTGGATAACACGTCCCACCACATTGCCCCCATGGATGATGAGGCACCAAGAGCCCCCTGGGACCTTCTCCAGCTCTGTCCTTGGCCACCACTTTCCTTGCTTGCCCGTGGTCTTGCCCGGATGCTTTAGCTGGGAAGTCCGTGTGGATGTAGAGGCTGGCCCATAGCTAGGAGACATCAGTGGATCCACAGCCTTCGGGTCCTACAGTCCCGTCTGGCTTTTGGGGGGAACGTGAACGCTGAACCAAAAAGCACGGTAGTGGGACGGGAGGAAGGGAAGGCGAGTCCCTCCCAAATCCAGGGGTTGCTGCGGCGGTCTAAGGGCCCATCTCGCCGCTGGCGGGCAACGCGTGGATTAGTGCCATAATTCTTGCAGTTTGGCAAGGCTGCATCAGACTGGAACGTATCTCTAGGTGGTGATATGGTCAGTCAATAGCCTTCATAATTAATCAAGCACTAATAGACAAATTAGAAATCTTGTCTCTTCAAAGCAGGAGGTGGAGGCAAATGGCTGGCGGATTTTAACTGTTTCACTGCTTTATTTTATTGCCTGGTTTTACAGTGCTCCCTTGAAAATGGTGGGTTGTTTAGGACAGTTTTGTACATAAACATGATTCTAAATTTAAATTATTATCTTGATTACCAAACTCGGATAGCGAATTGAAAACTTGTTTTTCAGACAAGCAAATGAAGAATAATATTACATTTTACACTCCACTAAATCAATGTAGCCCTAATTTTGCCGTGCAGGAAATCAATTCCAGTCTTTATAACAGTCGAAGATGTTATGAACAAAGTAATTTTGCAAATTATGGCAAGTAACGCATTTATTGATGACTGTAGTTTAGGAATTTAGAATTTGTGAGTGCTGTAATATAATAAGGCCGTACTGGCAGGAGCTGAGTGAAATACAGATTATATGGTGAAACTGTAATGCATCATTTGCTATTAGTGGACTGGTAATAATTACCAGTTTCAAAGCAGCTTTTTCCATGTAATCTTTAGTCTCAGTCGTAACAGCCCTTCTCATTGACATTATGATTACACGAGCTGCCCTTATGATCTGGAATATCTAGTTGATGGGAATACTAAAATGTGGTAGCAAATGCTCGATGTTGTATCCTCATTATAAGATAAAATGCTATTTTCTCTGACCTGATCTATAAGGTAGAGAGGCGAGGTAGCGTTACATTGTTAGCTCCTACCATGGTGTTAAAAACTTCCACTTCATTATGGCGAAGCAAGGTGAAATTTTCCCATTTAAGATTTTATTTTTCCCCGAGCTCACAAATGAGCATAGCAATGTGAAAGTCCAATTGAATTTCCCTCTAATTTCAGCAGATTTAAGTATTTATCTGAGCTCGCATGCCTGGCACATACGAAACACCGCAGTGCATTTTACTCTGACGCCGGCTTCAGGATGAAACGTTAAATATTATTCCAAGGGCTTTTAAAGTGATTAAAGTGTTAAATGCCTGCTGTAGACGATCGAGTCTCTTTTTCGCTCGCCAGATCCAGCTTCTCAGGCCAAACGTAGGATAACCGCAGAGCCGAGAGGCAGGGAGGAAGGCTGCGCTGGGGGGGGGCACAACAGCCAGCGCTGCGGGCTGCCTGCCTCCCCTCGCCCCAAATCATCGTTCAGCTCGCCGGATAGCTAAAACGCCCACAGGAAGCTTTTCTTCCCCTCCTCCCAAGTGAGATGGGAAACAAGACGGGCGCAGATAAAGCCATGTTTTCTTTCCAAATCTCCTTATTTGTTTGTTTTGGGTTTTTTTTTCCCCGCGCTTTTCTTCGTAATAGGCAAATAGGGGGAAACCTAATGGGGGCAGCTCGCAGTGCATCTTGTAAAGAGCTTTACCCAGGAGTGGTACCCAGGGAGCAGATGCCTCGTAAGGTAGATGTCGGGTCAGGGCAGGGGTACGCGGTGCGGGCAGCTACCACCCCACGCACCGCTGCCTTTGGAGGGCTCCTCTGGTTTATTCAAACCTCGAGAGCATTTTTTATTTTATTTTATTTTGTTTTTTTCTAAAATATCAGTAAACAGCAGCTCTGTGAGAACTGCTGGGCAGGGCTGGAAGTGAATTTTTATCCTCCCCTTAGCTCTGGTTTCAGTTTACCACCATTTGGTAGAAAACATCCATAGGGGGGTGGAAGTGAATTATTTGCAAAATTACAGTGGTCGATAAAAGCACACTCACCTTCGCCGTATCTCACTCCACTCTTCCCTTGCGGACAGCCCTCAAAAAGTTATTCACCCCCCTTGTTTTGCCATATATTAGAAGGGGCTGCTTTCTGCTGTCATTATTAGCCGGCTTTTTGTTTAGTTATTTATTAGTTGGTTGCTCTTTTATAATGTCCGTGTTATCTCCAAAAATAAATTATCATGAAATAGAGTTAGCTCGCTACTTGCCAAAGTGGCATTTACCATCCTCAGCTTCTTTTCAGTGCGAGGGAAATAATGCGGCTCCGGCAGGGCGCTCGGCCAGGCCTCCTGGCCACCCTCCAGCTCTTCCCCTGGCGGAGCCGCCGCTCTCTCTGCCTTCCCCTCTCCCTGTCCCGCACACTATTTTATTTAATTTTAGTTGCCAATTTTTTTTTTTTTTTTTTGCTTTTTTTGCCCCAGAGTCGAAGATCTGCTAAGGAGCAGGAGGCGCTGCGTAATTTTGTGCGCGTCGTTAGCCTCTCGAAATAAGGAGGAGGCGAATAACGTGATGTTGCCCAGGTTGCTAGCAGTCGTGATGCTTTGGGTTCCTGCTTTGGACCGATGTGTGTTTCTCTGGAGGGAAGAGGACTTTATTTATTTATCTATCTATCTGTTTATTTATTTACTTACTTATTTTCTCCCCAGTTCAAACATTTATTTATTTATTTATTTATTGACCGACCGACTTACTTATTTTCTCCCCAATTTAACCATTAGCAGCCTCTTGCAGCATAAAGTCTGCCGAGTGGTAGCTGGCACTGATTGACGTAATCATCTCTCTTTTTTTCTTTTAATATATATAGCTTTTTTAGCCACGGTTAACTGCCGGGGTTCGGTTTGGAACCCATGGCTGGGGGACGGCGGGAGGAGGTGGGTGCTCTTCGGGTGGGTTTGGACCTCCCCGTCGTGCCCCTCGCCTCCTCCTGTCCCCCGTCCCCTGTCCCCGGCCCGAGCTGGGCTGTCCCTTCTCCATCTCCCTTGTGAGCATCCCGGAGGAGAGGAGCTTAGGCGGGGAGGCGAGCTCTCGCCCGCCGGTGGGCGGCCGGAGATTGACGCTGCTTGTTGTGTTATTTTGCAGGTAAAGACGAGCCCAGCAGCTACACGTGTACGACTTGTAAACAGCCTTTCAACAGCGCCTGGTTCCTCTTGCAGCACGCACAGAACACGCACGGCTTACGGATCTACCTAGAAAGCGAGCACGGCAGCCCCCTGACGCCACGGGTTGGTATCCCAACAGGACTAGGTGCAGAGTGCCCTTCCCAGCCACCTCTCCACGGGATTCACATTGCAGACAATAACCCTTTTAACCTGCTCAGAATACCCGGCTCGGTCTCGAGGGAGGCGTCGGGGCTGGGAGAAGGGCGTTTCCCACCCACGCCGCCCCTCTTTAGCCCTCCCCCGAGGCACCATTTGGATCCGCATCGCATTGAGCGCCTGGGTGCGGAAGAAATGGCTCTGGCCACCCATCACCCTAGTGCCTTTGACAGGGTGCTGCGACTGAACCCCATGGCGATGGAGCCCCCCGCTATGGATTTCTCCCGGCGGCTGCGGGAGCTGGCCGGCAACACCTCCAGCCCGCCCTTGTCCCCGAGCCGGCCCAGCCCTATGCAAAGGTTGCTGCAGCCCTTCCAGCCCGGCAGCAAGCCCCCGTTCCTGGCCACGCCGCCCCTTCCTCCTCTGCAGTCCGCTCCTCCTCCCTCCCAGCCCCCCATGAAGTCCAAGTCCTGCGAGTTCTGCGGGAAGACCTTCAAGTTTCAGAGCAACCTGGTGGTCCACCGCCGGAGCCACACCGGGGAGAAGCCCTACAAGTGCAACCTCTGCGACCACGCCTGCACGCAGGCCAGCAAGCTGAAGCGCCACATGAAGACCCACATGCACAAGTCCTCCCCCATGACGGTGAAGTCGGACGACGGGCTCTCCACCGCCAGCTCCCCCGAGCCGGGCACCAGCGACCTGGTGGGCAGCGCCAGCAGCGCCCTCAAGTCCGTGGTGGCCAAGTTCAAGAGCGAGAACGACCCCAACATGATCCCCGAGAACGGGGACGAGGAAGAGGAGGAAGAGGAGGAGGAGGAGGAGGAGGAGGAGGAGGAAGAGGAGGAGGACTTGAACGAGAGCGACAGGCCGGACTACGGCTTCGGGATGAGCCTGGAGGCGGCCCGCCACCATGAGAACAACTCTCGGGCCGGCGAGGAGGGCCGGTCGATGCCGGACGTCATGCAGGGCATGGTGCTGAGCTCCATGCAGCACTTCAGCGAGGCCTTCCACCAGGTCCTGGGGGAGAAACACAAGCGGGGCCACCTCCCCGAGCCCGAGGCGCACAGGGACACTTGCGACGAAGACTCGGTGGCCGGCGAGTCCGACCGCATCGACGAAGGGGCGGTCAACGGCCGGGGCTGCTCCCCGGGGGAGTCCGCCTCGGGGGGCCTGTCCAAAAAGCTGCTGCTGGGTAGCCCCAGCTCCCTGAGCCCCTTCTCCAAACGCATCAAGCTGGAGAAGGAGTTCGACCTGCCGGCCGCCGCCATGCCCAACACCGAGAACGTTTACTCCCAGTGGCTGGCGGGCTACGCCGCCTCCCGGCAGCTGAAGGACCCCTTCCTCAGCTTCGGCGACTCCCGACAATCGCCCTTCGCCTCCTCCTCCGAGCACTCCTCGGAGAACGGCAGCCTGCGCTTCTCCACGCCGCCGGGCGAGCTGGACGGAGGGATCTCAGGCCGCAGCGGCACGGGAAGCGGAGGGAGCACCCCCCATATTAGTGGCCCGGGCCCTGGCAGGCCCAGCTCAAAAGAGGGCAGACGCAGCGACACTTGTGAGTACTGTGGGAAGGTCTTCAAGAACTGTAGTAATCTCACCGTCCACAGACGGAGCCACACGGGCGAGAGGCCGTATAAGTGTGAGCTTTGCAACTACGCCTGCGCCCAGAGTAGCAAGCTCACCCGGCACATGAAAACACACGGGCAGGTGGGAAAGGACGTTTACAAATGCGAGATTTGTAAGATGCCTTTTAGCGTGTACAGTACCCTGGAGAAACACATGAAAAAATGGCACAGTGATCGAGTCTTGAATAACGAGATAAAAACTGAATAGAGGTATATTCGTTACCCGTCCCCCCCCC
>VYZM01007056.1:68687-107421 GCA_013398915.1 Dromas ardeola
TAGGTTTGGGAGGGCTAAATCAGGGCGCCGGGCGCTGCTGTGCCCTGCACGCGGTGCTTTGGAGGAGCTTCAGGAGAAGCAGCTCCTGCGGCAGGAGACGTTGCGAACAACAACGCGCTGTCGCCTCAACGCCAAGGGGGAATTGGCTAACGTTGCGTTGTCCTGCCGGTGGCCATGAGTTAATGGCACGATGGAACCCGAGGCCACCTTTGTTGGTTGGGGCATGGACGTCCAAGGCCCCACCGGGTGCTCTGGAGCCGCTCTGGCATCCCGTGCACATGTGGCCTGCACTCCCCAGAAACTCCTCTGTTTCTGTGCAAAAAGATGTCTCTATGAATAAGAGCGATATTTGGGTAACAAGGTCTCTATTGTTAAAATCTCAAACCCCATCGACCTTCGAGGAGGAATGCGTTTTTATGGCACAGACCCCTTTGCCGTTCGTATTTAATCTCCTCCAAATTGAATGATTAATGCAATGAAGGCAGTGAAACAGTATCCAGAATTTAGACTACAGATGTTTCATATTTATTATGTTTCCAAGAGCGGAGATAAATACAGGAATAAGCGATACCGTGTCTTTGCTTGACATTCAGGAGGCTTTGGCGTATCTGATGACATAGTTTCGGGGTTTATCTAAGTGCAGAGTTTGTACAAAAACAGAGAAGAGATACCAGCAGCTCTTTTAGCTCCCTCCCTCTGTTTTTTTTGTTTTTTTTTTTACTCCCATAAAGGTTGAAAACCCTTTTCAGGGGGTGTGTGGCAAGTTGTACTATTGACTAGGGGAGTGAGGTTTCCTGGTGGGCTCTTTGCGGGAGTTGCCGTCGAGCTGCCGCTCCCCGAGCCCAGATATTCGGCTGCTGGTTTCAAAGGGCATCCAGGTGCGGGGTCCCCTGCTTGCCGAGGGAAACCCCCACCTTGGTTCCATGCCTCTTGGTGGGACATAGGGTTCGCGGCGGTGTCGCGCTGGTGCGGCTCGTGGCCGGGGTGGATGGCCGCGGCGCCCTTGGCTCCCTCGAAAATCTCAGCCTGCTTTAACGTCAGCCTGAAACGTGTCGGGCTCAGACACCAGTGGCAACGAGCCCACCCTTGGAGGGGGGGACCGGGAATGTGCTCTTGACTTCGGAGGAGCCACCCCAGTTTACACCCGCTGAAGATCGGACCTAGATCTGGCTTTTTTAGTCTTGATGGCAGCTCGCGGGTAGCCCTTCGTCCACTCTCCGAAGTATTAATGAAGCGATTTCCATAGAAACTGGCGCCCCGGTTGGGATGTGGATTTTAGGGGTGTGCTGAGGATGCGCCGGCCTCGCCATGTGGCGTAGCCCGTGGCTTGCTGTTCTTGGTGGTCAGCCTGGAGCAGGGGCTCGCAGCCCCTCTCCGTCTCCATGTGAGCAGAGACAGGGATGTTTGCTGTCCCGCAGTCGGGTTCCGCTGCCACCGGCGTCGATGGCGAGTCCCCCGGGCGCCTGGATGGGGCTTTGTGGCTCCACCTTTGCAGTGTGAGATCCAGCATCTCCTGAGCTGGGGAAAGCCCTCTGTGAACCACCCGGCGCGTGGCGTGTTAACTGCACCCATGGCTTTCAGAGGGTCTTTGGCACCCGGAGGCACCGTGGGTGCTGGGGGAAGGGTTTTGGGAAAGAACAGGAGGAAATTTTCAGACAGGCTGGCTCGGTCCTTGCCCAAACAGAGCTCCTGGCACAGCGCGGGGTTCTCAGGAAAGCCCAGAGATTTCTCCTCCTAAATGATCCCTGTGGTTCCTGCGTGGTGCTGAGCGGTGCCGGACACGAGCGTGTGTCCTGGGAGGAGGAAGGGCTCCATCCTGCCATATCCCTTTGCGACAGTTGGGTGTCCTAGTTGTTAAAGGAAAAAAAAAAACAAAAAAACACAACAAAAAAAGTAAAATAAGAGAATAACTCGCACCGTGGGCCATGTCACACCTGTTCTCTCCTCTGTCCCATGCTCTCTGTAGGTTCGGCGTACCCCCCCAGCTGGCGCAGCGCCCAGGGAGCCCCGGACGTCTGGCAGTTTTCGGATGGAAGTTCAAGAGCACTTAAATTCTGAAAGGAGGTGAAGCTGGGGCGAGCGGCCGGCGGCATCTCGGCGTCCGGAGGTGGCCTCTTGTCCTGCTGGCTCGCCGCATCCCCGGGAGAGCCCGAGAAGTCACCCGCTGAAGGCAGCGCTCCCCGGGCTCCTCCTGCCTGCAAGACTATCGTATTTATATTTTGTAATAGAGTACAACACTTCTTTGGGGTTGGGTTGGGTTGGTTTTTTTCCTTTCTTTTTTTATTTTCTAAAAACAAACAAAAAAAGCAAACCCACCCACCAAGGTCAAGGGCTTATCGATGGCTTCGACCGGCTCCTTTCCCCACGGAAAAGACTTGTCTTGCTCTCGTGGACAACCCGGCCTGTTGGTTATCTCCCTGACGTGCCATTGCTCGGAAGGCGCATCTTGATGTGACGAATTAAAAATAAAACAAAACACAGTGTAGGTCTGCGGGTGGGTGGGAAATTGCCATAATAAATGTTGGAGCTTTAGGTTTTGTTTGCTCTGTCTTTAATTTTTAATGCTAACGAGGGCCAGGCGGCTGGTATGACTTTGTGTGACCGTATCGGCTGCAGAAAACCAAGTGCTGAGTTGATGGAGAGGAAGCCGGGGCTGGTGTCCGCACGAGGGGCTGCAGGGCCCCGGTGGGCAGATGTTTCCTGCAGGGCTAGACCAGGCGTCAGGCTTACGGCCGCTGCACCCCGAGTCGCGGCGAACCCCCGTTGGCCTTTGGTGATGCGGAAGCGGGGCGTCTCTCCTCCATCGCCCGCCTCCTCTTGATGAATGCTGGCGGTCGTATTGCATTCCTGCTGTTAAACCTCCTACTTTTGGGGCTGGTGGGATCCGTAACGTCCCTTAGCGCCCGCCCAAGGAGAAACGAGGCCAGGCGGTGGGGGTCGGGAGGAGCCATGCTCTTGCTATGGAGATGCTGTCAGTAGCAGGGGATGCAGAGCCCTGCCCCGAGCCGGGGTACCAGGGGGAATGCTGCCAGGCTGGCTATCCCGGTGTCTCCCGCCGCGGGTCCAGCCCTTGGACAGCTTTCCCCCTTGCCAGTGACACTCGTCCCTTGCCTGGAGCTGAGCCCCCACCCCAGGAGTTTGCTGGTTCGGGGCCCAAGCGCTTTGCTGAACAGAAGATGGGTTAAGTGCGTGCTTGCGTTCTGTCTCCCATGGGATTTATAGGCTGTAGCTGCTCATGCCTGTGCCAGCGGGCAGGAATGGACCTTATTTGGTGACAGAACCCAGGCGGGTAGCGAGCAGAGCCGCTGGCCGGCTGTGTCGGGCTGCCAGGGCACCCGCTGCCGGTCGCAGGGGGACGGAGCCGAGCCGCGGGGCAGGGGCCAACTGATGTATTCACTTCGTGTCTTAGCTTCGTTCTCCCGGCTGGCTTTACTCAGCTCCGTTCTGAAAACCCGTGCGAGGCCCCCGGCTGGGCTGACCCTCTTCTGGCAAAACGGCCGTAGGGGAATCGATGTTGCCTTTTCGATGGGTGGTGGTTGCTCTTTTGTTTTTTTAAAACCCCTAGCACAAGCACGGACACTTTTGTACCTTAAAGCTCGGCAAGGGGCCGGGGTGGGCGGCAGGAGCACCTCCACACACGGCTGTAGGGTCAAACCAGGGTGCACAGGCGTGGGTTGACCCAAAGTGAGCTATTGCTGCTTCTTTTAAGGCAATTTTGTGTTTGAGGTCCAATTACCCAAAAGCCTGCACACACCCTAAGCTTTTTTTTTAACATTTGGAGGTGTTTTTAAAAGGTTCTTCCCATGTTTTTAAAAGGTTCTTCCCATCCCAGCCTGTGCTACCACCTCTGCGTCTGCTTATAAGGGTGTTTTGGAGCCTTGGAAGGGTGAATCCTGTTGCATTAAGCATCCTATTGATTGCAAGCACGCCGTGGGTAAGGAGCTGGCAGCTCCCAGTAGCTCCTGCCCTGGGGTATCTCTGCACCAGGCAGCTGCATCACATCGGGGTAACGGAGTTGTTAATTGCAGAGGGGGTTGCTCTGCTCTCTCCTCCAAACTGCAAACCGGGGATCACCTGGTACCTACCTACAGCAGGTCTGCAACGCTTGTAATAAAGGGCAACTGGGGGGCTGCTTTCTAAAGGTTTTTCAGTGTGGTGGCCAGTTCCGGGGATGTCTTTACCCTCACTTTGTCTGAGCACAGGCAAAGCTCAGTGCATGGGTGGCTTCTGGTCATGCTTTTGTTGCTCTGCCGGGTGAAACAAGCGTGATGTCCTCTGCTTTCTCTGGCCGTGGCCCATCTCTCCTCCGGCAGCCAGCACCGGGCGGGTGTTTCTCCCAGGGAAAGCAGAAAACGACAAAGCAGTGACAGCTGAATGTGCTCTGCCGAGCGCAGGGGGGAAAAGTTATGCCTGTCCTTTCCTGAAGTGTGGAAGGTAAAGTGAAATAGTCCTTAAAATGTGCTTTTTTTAATACAGGTGTTAAACCTGCCCAACTCTTAGGACTTTAAAACATCCGCAGAATTTACGCGTTGCCTTAAAGTTACCAATGGACGCGATGAGGGTGTTGGGAGCCTCTGGTGAGCGTTGGGGCTCTTCTCCCCAGCTGCAGGGCTGATCCTGCTCCCGGGCTCCGTGTGGCTCTTAAAAAGCACCAGGGCAGCCCCAGCGCCGCTTTTTGGTGGAGCTACAGGGGTTTCCGCCACCTCCTCCGACCTGGGCTGCTGTGTGCATTAACTAGGGGTATCGTTAGGATCCTTTTTTGTCTGGCCAGGACTTGGCTGCCGCAAAGCCCTTCTGTGTATCTGGGTGCGCAGAGGATCACCAGCCACGGCGTTACAGCGGCTTAATGAGTTTCTGCCAATTAACAGGAGTCAAGGGTTTCCTGCGAGGGGAGAGCTGGAAAACTGTCAGCCTCAAAGCTGGAGGTTGCTCTGTTTTTGGTGCAAGAGGGGCGATTTTCCTAGGGATTTTGTGTTCTAGCGTATTCCCGGTGTGTCAGTCTGTGCATCAGAGTTAAAAAATGAATACACTTTGTCTTTATAAAAGAACCAAAGCTCTAAAGTTTTAGAGTTTTTAATAAGCAAAAGAAAAGCTCTTTTTTCCTAGTCTGGGGGCTGAGATGGGCAAGATACCTGGGAATTACCTAGTTTAGCTTTGATTTTTCGGGTTTAAAAAGCTGCTTTTAAACTTGAAGGCAATTTGACTGTGCAGTGTTTTATTTCTAAGCACACTTTCACTACATTGCAATGCAGCAAAGGTCAAGTCTTTTGTGAAGTTTAACTTAAATTTTGCTTTCAAAACATCGTATGTGTTGGGTTTGCGATGCGTTTGGGCCGTGTGCTTTTCCAAGGTGAGAAGAGAGGAGCGAAATGAGTGTGTTAGAGGTCGCTTGTCGAGCGCTGTCTCTCCAGAAGGGATCTGAAAACAGACCTAAAACCCCACAAATGGGATTTCCAGCATTTTGTCTCAGCCCCAGCTTCGTGTCGGGCCCCACTAAGCTCCCCCTGGGACCAGCGGCAGCATCGGGCTCGTGGGCAGCAACGCGGCTGGGGGAAACGTGGACTGCTGGGGGCTGTTTCACCAGCTATGCTTTTGTTTTGCATCTCGCTCAGTCCGTGGCTGTGTGTGCCTGAGCTGCCTGGATGCCGGTGAAACCCAGGGGTGAGCCTTTACCTGCGGATTTGTTGGTGGTGAGGCGGGGGACCTGCTAAATGTAGCTGCCTTTCCAGGGCTCCCTGCTCTGGGGTGACATTCCGCGTGATCCCACTGTAAATTATTATCGAGGAGCAAGCTAAACACCCCTTCCCCCCCGCCCCCCCATGAGGGTGGTGCATCATTTGCTGCTTTTTTTTATGCCCTGCTTTCCGCCCACCCCAGTTTTCCCATTTCAGGCGTGATTAGGCATCACCGGTCAGTTGTATGTTGTGTCTGCTTCAAGTCGATAAAACTTTGTTGCCCCTCTATCCCAACACCTCCTGAACCTCCTCTCCCCTCCCAGAAATCACCCTCTGAACATTCATCTTCTGCAGGGGTCCAAATGGTCAATTATTCCTGAGGAAAGATGGAGTTGGGAGGGGGGGAACACAACACCAACACCCCCACGACTCCCAGATATGGCCCTTACTCCTTAATCTCACTGGATAGAGTTACACATCTGGTAGGGGCTTGCTCGTTGTTGCTGTTACTTTTATTGCGTCTTTAGCAGTGATGAAGTTCAGATGGCAGAACCAGTGGGCCCCAATTTAATTTCGCCTGGCCTCCCGTAAGGAGGACGCCGTGATCCCCGGGCAGCTCCGGCGGGCAGGAGCTGGCCTGCTGTGGGGATGGGCAGCGGTGGGGCGGGCGGACGGACAGATGGACAGGCAAAACCCCACGGCCAGGGTGGGCGGTGGGGGGAAAAAAGAGGAGAAGTCTGGAAATAAGAGTGATAACGGGTGGGTGGAGGTGTCTGTGCTGTGTGAGCTTCAAACGCTGCAGTGACATGGATGGGTGGGTGGATGGACGGACAGATGGACAGACAGCTTTTCATGTCAAAACCCAGAAGCAAGATCAGGAGGTGGATTTCCACCTTTTTTGGTGGCTGGGGTGTGCGTGCCGTGATGCTTTCCGAGGTTGCTCTAGCCCTGATGGCTCTTCCCTGGCCATTTCCATGACCCTCCGGGTTTCCAGTGGCAATGTACAGAAGCTCCCACCTCTCCCCGATGTCTGCAAATGCATGTGTCTAAGGGCTATACAGGATTCATTTACGGGCCTCCCGTTGGTGGGATATGTGCATGCAAAATGAAGGTTGTATTTGGCTTCTAATATTCAGATCTATATTCCATATTGTGTTGACCAAGAAAAGCAACTCAGCCCCCGTGCTGAAGAATGTGATGGACTGATGACTTTCAGAAACATACTGTAAATCAAGGAGGCTAATAAATACTTGCTATTAATAAAACAGGGCTACTGCCTTTCAAGTTATTTTCACATTTTACATCTTAAAATTGAAATGGAATGAAAAAGGCAATACTTCTGGACCTTCCCTCTTCCCCCAGCACGGTTGTTGCTAAACTTAACCTCCTCAGATGCCCAGGCAAGATGAGTTTTTCATCCATGAGAAGGTCCAGTAAGACCCCTGCCCAACCCCATGGAGCTGATGAGGGGCTGACCCCAGCGACAGGGTTCCCTTGGCAAGTGGTGGCCTCTCACCGGGTTGTCCCTATGGGCTGGCAGAAGGTCCCCAGAGCTTGTCCAGGCCCATGCATCAGAGCCCGCAGCCAAGAGCTGTACCACCTGCACCAGCTCATGCTGAACCTTTAATGCTTCCCAGTTGCGAGCGAAGCTGCTCCAGGTGGTAAGTGCATGGGCAGAGCATCCGCAGGCTGCTTAACCCTTTCCCTCGGGTTTCTCTGGGTCTGTACCCCATCTGTTGCAAGCGTTGGGTGAAGGTGTTGGTGGCCAAGGGCCTCCCAAGGGACACACCTGCAGGCAGCAGAAAATGGGCTGTGAACTTGCTTCTTGAGTATCTGTGGCAGAGCTCGTAGTGCCTATGGGGATGCCAGGTCAGACTCTTTAAATAGCTGTGCCCTTGCAAACCCGGGACACGCTGGGCAGGGAGGGAGTAGAGGATGGAGCCCTAAATAAATCTTTTTTTATTTTTTTCTTTACGTGTGTGTCTGTCCTTTCCCTGACCTCAGCCCTCCACCAGCAGCGCCCGGGGCTGTGACACTTCGGTCCCCCTTCCCCGCGGGCCGAGCTTATCCCCTGGCAGCCCTTGTCCCACGGCTCATTGCCCGAAAACCCCCGTTGGTGGGTGGTGTGGGCTCTGTCTGCCCCGCTTTTCCCAAACACCTTTGCACCCCTAATTCCAGTATGGATAAAACTTATTTATTTTTTTTTAAATATTTTCCTCCCAACAGATGTCTTCTCTGCCTCCTCCCTGGCTCGTTCCCCTTTGGCTTTTCCGTTCGGAGGCATCGGGGAGCAACATCCCTTTGGGAGCTGCTTTGCACCTGGCTGCTCCCGTTGGCTTTTTGCTGCCTGAAATCCCCTTTTAACTTTTGTTCCCCGCCTTCCCTCTCTCCCCTGCTGAAGAGATAGCACTTTCTGCAGCTGTAGTGATTAAAGGGGAGGGGAAAAAAAAAGCTTATTTAAAGTAGAGCCTGGCAATATAAAATAAGGCGTGGAGGTGATGAATGATCCCGGGGTATATTAAAGCAGGGGCTGGCATTTTCGACATCTCTCCTACCTGCAGCGTGTTTGAGCACCTCGGAGACCGGCTGTTTTGAAACGCCGAGCATCCGCCCCCGGGCCCTAATTCGGGCAAGTTTAAAAACGTCCTCTGGGATTTAGTCAAGTCGCTGCTGTTTTCCTCTCCCGGAGACCCCGGCGCCGCTGTGTGGATGCGGGGCTGGACGGGGACGGGAGGGCAAATCCCACTCCAGCCCCGCTCTGCCACCCGAGGGGATCAGAGGATGGGCACCCCTGGAAAGGGGGGAGATGCGGAAAGCCTCCCTGGCTTTTAAAGGCTTTTTGGCAGACTATTCCCAGCACCACTGTAAGAGGCAGGCAGGATAAAGTGGGGAAAAGACGAGCTCATTGCATGCGACGAGCGGGGCAGGCACGGGGAAATTATGCATTTTTCCGGACTGTCTTATTCCCTTCTGTGTATTAAACATTATTTTAATATTCGAGTGACAATGTTTTATAATTAAGCTGAATGTAAGAGAGACGGAGTGCGCTGGAGAGCTGGGCTCGGTGCGAGGAGGTGAGGACGGTTTCCACCCGTGGCTCAGGATTAACCCCGGGCTGCAGCGTCCTCCGCGGCCGCGCTGCCACGGCCCGCGCCTGGCTCTCCAGCGCCAACGCGCCCCGCGCCCCGGCAAGTTAAAAACCTTTAACTCATAAAGGTTGTAATGTTAATACAGAAGAAAAGCCTTTTAAAAAATTACATTAGTTCACAGACATCTATTGAACTCATGAGGGGAAATCTAGCCCCTGAGAGATAGAAACTAAAGAGCTGAGCCATAAACCAGTACGATAACATCCTTATTATAAGATGCAAATTAAGGGGCCCAATTCACTTTAAAAAAGCATTATGAGTATTTAATTTTTCTAGTGGGAATATCTCTGAAGTTGGCCTGTGTGTGGTTTTTCATGCTGTGTACTTAAAAAAAAAAAAAGAAGAAGAAGAAGAAAGTAAGTCAGGCCACGAAGAAGCTGCTGAAGGCAGAGCTGAGGATGCCGAGCGGTGGTTTGGGTGTCGGAAGAAGTAGCCGGTGCTTGTCGCGGGCAGGAGAGCACGTGTTCACACCAGATTTGGACGGGGAGACCGTGGCTAAAGTCAGCAGCGTCGCGGTGGGTTTCTGAAGGTGTAAAATGGGGTCTGAGCCTGCCCTGGGATTTGCTTTAAGTGTTTGATCTCTGGAGCGGCTGGCTGGGTCCCTGTGCATCTCTGGCCGTGGCTCAGCGCTGACACTGGTCAAGGAGACAGGACAAGGACAAGGACACTGGCCCTGCAGGTCACGGAGATGCCCTCATTTGAGACCCCATCTCAGTTCTTTGGGACTTTCTGGGCAGCCCATTCCCTGCCCTGGGTGTTCCATCCCCTTTTGGGCGGCAGCTGGGCTGTCGTGACGCTGCCGACAGTGTTATTGGTTCCAGGTTATAGAAAACATACAGTCTGGCAAAGGGACCACAGGGCTTTCAGGTGCTTTGATTGAGGCACGCACTTACGCCAGGCATGATTTGAGGCTTCATCATATCTGCCGAGTTTGTTTTTTCTGGCCATTCCTTGTTTCCTGGAGCCTTTTTGAATTATTTTATTTTATTTTTTTTTTTTTCTCCCTGAAGTTGGAAGGCAGTGTAATCGCTGCCCTTGCCTTTGCCGTTTGTTAGACGCTGGAGGTTGAAGTCCCGAGCCAGAAGAAGGACTTGGCACGCAAGGTGGGGACAGCTGGGATAAAAGGGAGAGGGCCTCCCAGTGCTTGCTCCGCTCTCCATCCAGATTTGGGGTTGAAAGGTCGAGACTTGTTCAAAAAAGCAAAGAAAAGGCGCTACCTTGAATTCGCATCCTTAAAGACAAAAGGCCTGGTTCAGCCGCCTGCGTGCGGGAGCCATCGGGAGGCTGGAATTGCCTTTTCAAACCTAGAAAATAAACCCCTGCCCTCAAAGACTGCATTTCAGGCAGGCATCATGCAGCTCTCCTATACAATGCCCAGAGGTCAAGGGTTGAGTAAAATAGAGAGACCAGGTAAACAGGTTCATTTGAAACCCAGGGATTAGATAATTTTATTTATTTTTGCGGAGTTGCAGAGCATCTCTCCCATGATGGAGATGAGAACCGGGATGGGACGGGGGCTGACAGCTCCAGACCCAGCCCTGCAGCCCCAGTTTGGGATCGGGCTCTGCTCCCATGCCGCAGCCACTGCCCTGGGCTCGGGGCATGGAATAACGGGGTTTTCCCGAGGTTGGTTTAATCGGTTGAGGAAAACCCCGGTCTCCAGCTGGACCCTGACGGCTGAGCTCGGACCGTGTCTGAGCCGTGCATTGAAACCTGTTCCTCATCCCGAGGCTGCCTCCCTATCCCCTTTCTGGCAATCGAATACTTACTTGTTTCCAAACCACTGTTTACAAGGAATATTGCTCCTTTTTAAAGCTGCACGGATGCACGTGGCCAGCAAAGACCATAAAATAGCAGTAGGTAATGCCTGCTGTCAGGCACTGGGCTGGCCGAAGCCTTAGAAATACAGACTCCTAGCTTTGAGTTTGTTTTTTTTTTTAAAAAAAAAAAGAAAATAAATCCAATATATCCTTCTTTTATCTTGTTTAGGAATCATAAATTTAGCACGTAACAGGGTTATCGGCCCAGCTAGGCAGCTGTTCGGGGCCATGGGTTAGTTGGGCTGGAAGTATTTATAGGGCTGTCGCTCGGCTGATCCCGGGGCGGGGGGGCTCATCACCTGTTGCACATTGTATTAAACACCTATTTAAAAAAAACAACGACATCCAAACTAAACAACCTTTTCTGACAGAGCAGTGCCATCTTCCCACAGATATCTATACAAAGAGGTGTTTTATAAGGGTTTTTTTTTTGACTTTTTTCCTCCCTTCCCATCCTGAACCCCCATAGGAGCACCTGGGGCATCACATGTACGCGTCTGGCCAAAAATCGCCCGGCTGCGGGGACAGATGGGGAATTTTGCTCAGCGTTTACAAAGTGAACTTTGTGGGAAGGTGGAGGGTCGGTATCAGGATGATATAAAGCTCATGGCCAAACCCTGGCGATATCTTTCAGCCAGACATACGCGCGTTTTTCCATGCTGTTTCCCGGCTCGCCGTGCACCCCTAAACCTCCCCCTCCCCTCGATTTAGGAATAGGAGCCTCGTAAATCCTTCCAACCCGGATGCTTTATCGGGTGCCCCAGCTTCTCTCTGCGAAACCGCGGCAGGGGCGAACATCTGCCCAGGGGAAATCCTCCTGCTCCCGCTCCGCGGCGGCTGGCCGCTATCGCCGCCGGGAAGGCGGTTGTGGTTTCGTAGCTTTTTAGCCGCGAAATGAGGAAGGATGTTCCCCCTCGCGGTTCGCAATTACGGCGTAGAAAGTAAAAACTGTATTTGTGCATCCCACCCTAGATTGGCTCTCCGGCAGCCGGGCTGAGATAAGGGGCGATGCGTCGGGAAGCAAAACCCCGACAGCGAGCAAGTTATGAAAGTGATTGTAAAAGCTCCCTGGGAGATTAAACGCGTGGCTCCAGCGTGGAATAGCGTTTAATAAAACACAGTATCTTGCTTTAAAAAAATAAAATAAAAAAATCCCCCAAACCCAGCCTCCCTTTGTGCTGGGGTTGCAGCAATCAGGATCCTGATGCCCTAAACCCACCATCCATCTTTAACCCCAGAAAGTCCTCAGCTTTTGGGGGCAGGTGATGTATTTGTGTGTCACCCCCCCGCCCTGCACCCTGATGTTTGCACCACCAGAGCCTAGAAAGGCCCCAGGGTCAGCACCAGCGAATGCAGGAGCTGGGCTGGTCCCTCGCGAGGATGGTCTGGAAGGGCTGTGGGGACGCTTTGCTCCAGGACGGGGTGATGCCCAATTTCAGGTCTGCCGTCACTCCAAAGATGGGTCCGGGTCCCGCTTGACAGCAGCTCCTTGGGGATGGATGAAGCTGGAGCATGCTCCCTATGCGTGCCTGAAGTGGTTGGGGATAATAAGTTGAGAAAAAGTGAATTATTGATCTGCGAGCAGCACAAGCGGCTGGCTCGTACCCAGCTGTGGGTGCTCTCTGCCAGCCGTGTGCCGACCACGGCGGGACGGTGGGCAAGGGCTCCCGAGCACGTCCGGCTGCAGCGAGGGTGTTTCTGGACACACGTCCTTCTGGAAGAGCGTGGCGGGGGTCCTGCTTGGGGCCAGACATATTTCCTGAGGTGCCCTTTAAAGCCCCCACTCCCCTTTACACCTCCTGGCCATGAAGGCCACGCAAGGTCTGATTTCTCCCCCACTGATAATCGCTGGTGGCGGGGCTGGAGCGGCAGAGCTGTTGGGTGCAGACCAGGGCCACCGCCGTCGTGCTTTCATGAGGGCTTATATTCCACTTCCTTAAAGGAAGAGACCGACTTCCCCCTTGAGTTGCACTGGGGTGGATTTAGGAAGTGAGAAAGGGCAGTGGGATTCCTCTATTACCTGATGCTCCAGCACTTTTTTTCTTTTTTCTTTTTTTTTCCTTTAAATTTTAATTTTGTTTTTTTGCACTGCGGCGAGAAGGTAGAGGCGAATCCTCGCCAGACAGGGAGGTGCAGGCGGGAAGGGGACGATCTTTGCTGATGGCCGCGGCCATCGACGTGCTGCCCCCCCACCCCAGGAGCCCCCGTGGCTGGGGCCCTTCTCCCCGCGCCGCTCGGCAGGTTTCGGCATGACTCACCCCAGCCTGGGACGAGGTGGGGTGTTTTCTTCCAGGTCAGGATTTAGGTGGATTGGCAAAGGGCTGTGGGAATGCTTTTAAGGTGTCTACTTGCATGGTTTTATTTATTTTTTTTTCCTTTCACCTTTTTGTTTCCCTGCAAACAAGCCTTTCCTTGCAGTGTCAGGCTCTCCCGCTCTGCCTTTGCCCGGCAGATGAGCGAGGAAGGGCTTGGGCTGCCGGAGATGCACATTTAGCAATTCCCCGCATCCCGCCCTCTACCTCGGCTCAGCATCTTTCCTCCCCTTCTCCCCAGCACCCCCCCAAAACTGCTCCCCATCTCCAAAGGGGCCGCCAATGCACCCCCATTTCCTCCCTTCTCATGGGATGCATTAGTGATGGGAATCCACTCACGCTTACGTAGGCATCGCCGTACTTTGAATAATAAAAATAACAGAACCAGAGCACTGAAGCAGCCACGGGTCTTTGTAACACACAGCGAAGTCTTTGAAGACCAGGAGCTCCAAGGCTCGTGGCGAGATAAATAATAAGTAGTAATTAAAGATGCACGCACCGTACCGCTCTGAACGGCAAGAGGTTTGCAACGGATGGACGCGCCATGGCGCTGGTGGAGGTCCTTGCTGCGGGAGTCTGGGCTGGCCGTGAGGCTCTGCAGCTGAGCAGCCGCTTCCTCGCGAGAGGTGCTTTGCATTCCTGTTACTATTATAATTTAACGTGCATTAATCACCGCGGCTCCCGCTCTGCCGATGCGGGGGTTAAAGCCCGGCTACTGCCCACCCAGGGCCAAGCCCGGCTGCACCTCCCGGTACCCCGGCTGCGGCAGATTAAAGATCTCCTACCACCAAGCTGGGATAAACGTGAGGTTTTGTGCCACCGGTTCCCATCGTTAATTATGTATCTGCATGGGATAGACCCGAGGGCAAACCGTCCTGGCACTCCATCAGCACTTTCCTACATGCGCTTCTGGGAAGCGGAGGGACAGCCACACATGCATGACCTGTTCTTCTGGCCTCTCCTCAATCACATTGCAGCCTCAGGTGCATTTTTAGCTCCTCTGAAATATTTTTGGGGTGTTTTTTCACGTTACTGCCTTAATCACTTTTTTTTTCCCCTTCTTTTTTTCCCCTCCTTTGACATGTCCGAACTATTTCATCCCATTCTTAGTATTGACATAAAAATGCAGCTGAGAAAACACTGAAGCTGTTTCAACAACTGCCGTGCTAAGAAGTAAAGTAAACCAGAAAGTAGTTATTACACTGAGAGCTTCCTCTTTAAATCAGCTGGAGGGGTGGGGGGGGGGAGAAGTGAGATTACTTGGTAATTAGATTCTCTCCCTCATCCTAATTGCATTACCAATAAATCAGCTCTGAAGATCTGTTTCTTTTTAAGTTTTCCTGAATTTAGCCTTTGTCTGAGAGTCTTGGAACAACAGAGCCGCAGTAAGTATGATTAACCTATAGTTAATTACTGGGGTATTTCAGCTCTGCCCGCCATGGTTAACCATCGGCCCCTCGGAAACCAGCCCCTGCCAGAGGCGGGAGAGCTGAGCGGGGAGAGCCGGTCCCTCCTTACCCACATTGTTTAAGTAAAAGTGCAGGAGGCTTTACATTAAGGGATAATTTGGCACACACATGAGTCTGATGGAAAAAACTAACTTTTCCGCAGCATGCCCTTTTGTTCTGCACTTTCTCCCCCTCCTCTTTCCAGGGTTGCTAAAAGGCCAGGGAGTTTTAGTTTAGCAAATGCCTCTGATAAATACCTCCTATAATTTCAGAGTCCCGGACCCTGAATCCATTTAAGCACCAATTAAACCATATGTACATTGTATATTTTCCTTTTTAGAGGAAGAGAGGATGTTTAGTGAATATGTAATTACATTCTGGGTCCGCAGGCTGCGGATGGGCATGGGGAGAAACCCACGAGCCAAGAGTGGGGAGGATGAAGAAAAGGCCTCCCGAAACTGTGCTCAGTGTCCCCTTTCCTTTAATTGAGGTCAGGGCAGATCTCTTCCATTAAAGAAGTGAGCAATGAGGGCTTATCGGTGACCTTCCACCGAAATCTTGCGCTGTTGAAACCTGGCGGTTGCACAAGAGGTGGGTGGTGATGTTCGTAGCAGACGACGGCTCCCAATTCACCGGCGGTTCGTGTACGCTGTTCGCTTCGATGCGCTCGTTCACACGCACCAGGTTACATCCCTACGACCCACGGATGGCCAGATGGTGTACCAGAAAAATCAATGCTGATGGTTTAAAAAAATAAATCCTTGGTGAACACAATGTAAATTCTGGATCGAAGGAGTACATCTTCCTCACCGCTTGACTCAAATCCACACTTTGCAAAGCTTTATTGATATCACACATGAGACAAGGAACGTTGCACTGACAATGCAATCGCCTTCAGCAGGAACAAGAGGGAGTCATGGCCCCCAAACACAGCAGCCCTTGGATGATTTTAATTGGGAAACTTGGGTAGGAGGGACATTGGATCACACTACCTCCATTAGGAGAGCATCAGTGGGACTGGAGCTGCTCCATGATGGGGGATGAGCCAAGGGGATGCCAGCGCTCGATGTGACCTCACTGATGGGGCACTGTCCCATAGGGTCAGACCTAGGTGGGCAGAGACATGTATAGGCCACAGACTCCACTGACAGACCCAGGCATGGCCAGGGGATGGACCAGGGCCAGGAGCCATCCAGGGAGCGTAGGTAGGACCTGCAAGAGATAGGGGCAGGGATGGAGAGGATGGAGGAGACAAGGCTAAATCCTTTAGGATTCAGAAATCTGGGCCGCTAACCCTCTTTTGCTGCTCAGAAAGTATTCAAGGCTGACCTGCTTGGCCAGGGACAGGAACAGGAACGGCCTTCAGCTGTGGCCATGCTACCCCCTCTGCTGATTGCCCACAGGTGGAGACACTTAGTCCACTTCTCCAGCTTTTCCTGATTACAGAGGTCTACGAGGCAGTTGATAAAGGCACAGGCTAACAGCAGGCTCAGGGGTAAAGGGCTAGAGCTGAGCTTTGGAAAGAGAAGTGGCAGGTTGTCCTCCTGTGGTGAGAGGTTCATGCTTTTTTGGGTTTGCCTTGATGCTCTCTGGATGTTATAGAGGGTCCCCTGCACTGGTGGAGCTGCAAGTGTGTAGGGGTCCCAGTGCTGTCAGCGCTGCGATACCAGCCTTTGCCTGGGGTCTGCTTTGGGCACTGCAGCCTCGTGCTCGCACCTCAGCTGGCTTGGTTTCTTTGGCTGGACCTGGGGCGGCAGTGCCTGCGGTCTTCATTTGGGTTTGCCTGTCTCAGAAAAACCTCTTTCTGGGCTCAAAAAACCTCTGGGACTGTGCACAGCTCAGAAGTGCCAGCTTAGCGCAGGTACCCAGTGCGCTCTGGACATGGGGGAACCAAGCTGCGTTGACTTGGGATAAAAGAGAGGACGTCCTTGCCTAGCTGACAGAGGATGGAGGCTTCCACGAGGTCCTTCCTGTTGAACCTCACTTGTGTGCTGTGCTGAGCCTTCGGTGGCACCTCACCTCGACTTGCTCATCTACATGACCACCTCGGGGTGTTCCCGATGGGGAGGACTGGACGTTCACCAGGGAGCAGTTCTCCATGGGGCAGGTGAGTGGTACCCGCGTGCTGCTCTCTGCTGCTGCTTTTAAAAGTCATCCTGTCTTTAAGATTGTAGCTCTTTGCAAATACATGTTATCTCTCGAGGATCTCCCTGTGCCAACGGTATGGCATCTGCAATATATGTCATATTGTGCTGTCTTTCTTCCATGTTTGCTGGAGGGGAAAGCTTAGCATGGACTATGCATTGGATTTAGAAAGCCTCTATATTCGCTGGCACCACGGGCTCCCTGGCACCATGGGCACAGCTCTTTGTCTGTGCAAGAGAAATATATTGGGTATTACGAGGGTGCGGGACTGTGTAGTGCTTTTTTGAAGACATACCTCTAGAGCTGGAGGCATGCTCTGTGCTGGTGTATTAATCGTGAGAAGATGTGTTGCTCCATTATCCTGGCAGAAATACATTTTTCTTCCCCGTACTTGACAATTCACGTTTCTGGGAAGGGCTGTATTTTAGTGCTGCAGTGGGCAGAAGACTTGAGGTTTCCGGCAGGTTTATCTTGGGGGTTTGAAGTTTATTGGAGGTCCCTAAGCACTGCTAAATTAATAAAAATCACCAAACTATATCACTTGGGGACAGCAGCATCATCTCTTATTATTGCTGAAAGGGAGGTAATATTCAAGCTCTCCAATGAGCGGCTTTGTACCACGATGAGTGTTTCCCTCGCTGGTGAGTCAGGGATGAAACCACGATGGGTTAATTCCTGTTTTCCTTGGGGAAGCAGCTGGGGACCCTGCAGAAACAAATGTGGTGACTGGAGACCAGATGATGTCAAACCGCTAGATTTTGCCATTGAAATGTCCTCCCTCTGCAGTTCTGCAAGGGGTGTGATGAGGCTGGGGCTGGAGGGAGGTGGGCAGGAGCATTTGGAGGTGGGCAGGAGGATTTGGAACTGGGGGCCCTCCACAGCTGCTCTGGCCTGTAACTGGGGTGAATGAAAGGAAGTGCAGCAGATGCTGGTCCTGCACCAAAGCCAGACCAGTTCCTTTTTATTCCCTTCACTGCAGGCAGGAGAGCCAGTCCAGGGGACACCTCTTCTTCCTTTTTTTTTTCTCATCAGAGCAGCAGTGGGCAGGCTTATCCAGTGCCACCAGCTGCATGCGTGGCGTCTGTGTGGTGCTGAGCTCAGCCCAGGTCTCTCGGGACACAAGGGTCTGTCTCCAACACCACCAGTCTTCATGGTCCTTCCCCCTCCCTTGGTGGGGTTGTATCGCCTTGTACTTCAAGACACCACAGCCCTGGCCTATCCCCCCCACCAAACTACCCTCCTCCCACCTGAAAACCACAGCAAAGGTCAGCTTTATTCAATTTTTTGGCAAACCCATGCTACAACTGGCTGGACTGGTTTGAAAATGCCTGGTGGCAGCTGCGGCCTCGTGCGAGGTTGCTTCAGGATTGCGTCTCCCAGGCGCAGGGCCGTTTACTGGGATGGTGTGGCTTGCACTGTTAGGTGTCCGTCCCGCTACACAGCCAGCCAAGGCAGCCCGGCTTCATCCGTCATGGTCCTGCCATTGCCCACTGGTGGCCCGAGGTGAGGTTGGTGTTGACAGCTTGGAGGAAACATAAGGGTATCTTGAAATTGTTTTGGCCACCCCTTCCTCTCCCCTTGCATCTCCGCCTCTGGCACAGGGTACCTGGCGTTAGCTTTTGAGTAATTCCAGCAGCAAGAATTGCAAGATAAAGACTTATCCATTGAAACATCATCCTTGGCTCCGGCGGACTCTGAGCTGCTCGCATCAGTTCTTGTTTGAGCGATTAAGGGTTGCGCCATTAGTCTACTGCTTAATGAATATTGAAATACTGTCTGGAAATGAAAAGGCGTATGTTTTCTGCAACTCAAAAAAACCCAGAAATATTTTCCACTGTGGTACGGTCCTCTAAGTGTTGGGTGTCACCCCGCTGGAGCTCTGGCGGTGCCCTTGTCTTTGAACTGTATTGAGAAGTGGGGATCTTGTGGCTAGTAATAGCGAGGCCATTATTTTAAGGATACAAATGTTTAATGTACAATAACGAGTCACATAATGAATGTCCAAATGAGTGATGTTTTCTTCAGTTTTACATTCCCGGAGGCGCAGAAAGTATTGGTCACTTTGACACAGAAAGCAGCCAGGCAATTACACTGGCGTGCTCCAAAATGAGGAGATTTTATTTCATAACGCAAAACTTGAAAAAAGGCCCAGAAACACCCTGTGCTTCCTGGTCGCTGCTTTGAATTGGATTTGCCTCCGCTCCACGTTAAAAAGGGACGTGGGGTTTTGGACTGTATTTAACTCTGAGCACCTCTGAACTAGCGGTAGGTCTTTGGGAAGTGAGGACGGGAAAAGGCGAGCAAGAAAGCATCTGTAAAGGGTTTCTTTTTTCCATGAGAAAGAAAAATTAAAACTAATGAAATGTGGTTCCCCTTTGCAGCACGGGGGATGCTGTGGGGGTTAGAGGTAGGGTACCACCAGCCAGGAGCAAGGCTGGCTTGGGTGGGATGGGGTGCTCGCTCTGGCTTTCTGTGTGCCCGTGGATGTGGTGGTTTGGGTGACGGTCTGACCCCCTGCCTTACTGAAACTCCCTGTGGCTTCGCCGTAGCAGGGTTTTGCCCAGAAGCTTTCAGTACCCTCTTTTTTTTTTGTCTTATTCATAAACAAGTTAATGAGAGAAGCCTCGCAAGATATTTTGAGAGCTTATGACTTAAGGCTTGATTCTCCCCTTACTGAAATTTCGGGGAAAGCAGTACCCCTGTCACTTTAGCTGGGTGGGACCAATTAATTATTTGCCATGCTACAGAAGACAACGAAACCTGGGTAATTTCAGCAAGGGCGGAAAATCAGTCTCATGCATGTGTGTGCGGGGGAGGTCTCAAATGAAATGTTGCCTTAGAAAGCAAAGTTCTAGTGTTCCAAAGAAAAAAAAATCCAGGTTTTATCTATTTTACCAAAGGCTAAAATGAATTCTTATGTATATTTTATAAGAATATTTGTTTTGTTTATAGCCCAGCATTAAGGATACTTTTTTCTTAATAAGCTCATGTCAGAGCTCCCATAACCGTAGCCCGAAGGATATGTTTTGCGAGAATGAAAAATGAACATATTATTTACCTATCAATACCACGCAACGTTGATCAATGCAAACCAGCGGCGCTCCCCCCTCCTGCTCCCAGTGTTACGGGAGGCGGGTCACCCCGTCTGGGCAGTGCTGGGACTTTATCTGTAATACGGAGCTTTCAACCGCCGGGCCGACAAAATGCCTCTCTGACAGCCAAGCCATTAATTACCATCATCTGAGCCTAATTCATTCATCCCTTTCCCTCTCATGCAGAGGGACAGGGAGGGCTGAGGGCACTTGGGGAAACGTAGGCATGATTCCATATTCGTTATGCGGCGAGCGCTGCCTGCGACTTTGTTGGTTGCAGTGGCTTTAATTGAATTGGCTTGCCAATAAAGCTGTTGTCATTCAGTAAGTGAATTTGTTGTACTACTCGCACCACAGCTGCTGCATACAACCAGGCGTTTCCTGAAGGCAAGCCAACCGTGTGCTACCCTGGCTGGAGATATTTTTTATTTTTTTTTTCTGCCTTTCCCCCAAAACTCATCCATAATGTGCTGCGTAATATCCTCTAGGTGTTGTTTCCCACCAGGGAGAAACGGGGCGTCCCCTGCCCCAGTCCCTCTTGAAGGGGAACGTCGCAACCCCAAAAAGCGGTGGCTGTGGGCTGTGTGCTGGTAATCCATCTGGGTGTGGGATCGGCCGGCCAGACCATGTGTTTTTTCAATTAAGGGGCTCTGACCTCCGTTACCCTGCGCTGGTCATGATAGAGCATCATTGTTCCTCGCAGTAAAAATAAATACAGAATATGACAGACAATATATTTTGTTAGTCGGGAGCTTAGAGTCCCATTAAGAAGTCTAGCAATATTGATAAAATAAAGCAACATTAGGAGAGGCATTTATTATAGGATATGTAGGCTGTTGGGCCAAAAAAATACTCCAACTTTCTGCAGTTTATAAAGCATTAGGGAAGGAGAGGGGGGGACCGCTTGATTTATGGTGGCTGTAAAGTGATACTCAGATGAAATAAAATATCCGGAGGTCTGAGAAAGCATTACTTTTTGTGTTTTCGTGCGTGGGATGAGCATATAGGTGATAGCCCAGAGAGCGGTCCATGAGGCAGCTCGGTGGTGGCCGAGGACCAGCGCTCCCCACACAAACACCTCATCCTTCTCACGGGGGAGCTGAGGGACAGACCTACATATGAACGCTACCTCTGCCCTCTCTTCTCTGCCGGGTCAGAGCAAAACCCCATGTTTTTTCACCCCAAAGAAGGGGGGAGAACAGATCTGGATCTGTTTCAAGACCAAGTTGTGGCCAAGTCCTAAGTCTGATTGGGATGAATTACTTTTTCTTGGTGCTACACTGAGCTGGGGGACTGACTTTGAGGAAAGTTTTCTTGAGAGATTTCATGGTTTTTTTTTTTATAACCTCATAAAACATTGCATTGAAATCTGAGTTCATTCCATCAGATTTCCCCAGATTTATGCTTATTGTAGGTTATTTTTAATACATCCGAAATATGGGTAGGTAGGGTATTTCAACCTCTCTCCTCAAATTGTATCATGCTTGCTGGATGCAAAACTGAAACTGCAGGAGCTGAAGTAATATTTTGGGTGTCGATCTTGCTTGAGGTGAATCATAAATTTGAGGAGATAAGCTGGCAATTAGATGGTTAAACTAGTACATGAATGCCTGTTTCTAGAAATCCAATAAAGAAATAAATTTAGCCCCATATAGGCTCATGTTATTTGAGTAGTAACTCATGAAGAGAAGTCTAAAATTGATTGATAATGGTAAAACTTTCCGTGACTTCAGCACCAATGGATGTAGCCAGTGATGGGGACCTGTTGCCTTCAGCGCTGGGATCCTGCTTGTACAAATCCATAGAAGTGATTTTGGCAAAGATCGTGGTGCCTATTTCCAGGCTGGGAAGAGTCACCTTTCCTGTTAGCTTGGGAATAAAAGTATATCAGGCATAACACTTGAGGGCCTTAAAGTACTTGGCTTGTCTTATCTTTGTGGGGGATCAGCTCTAGGGGTAAAACCCTGATGGCAAATGTCCTACTGATGTCTGTAAGACCACGATTTATTATTTTTTCCTCCTCACTGTTTCTTGGGATGCTTCCTAGAAATTGAGGTGCTGATCTACAGCTCTAGGACATACCTGTGTGGTCAACCTAGATCCACCAGCCAAAATGCCTGGTTAGGGAACGGGTCTGGAGGCATGGGGCAGCCAGGGTGTATCAGAGGGTGCATCGGTGAAGCCTGGGATTTCGAGGCAGGACCATGTGAATCCAGGGTAGCCAGCTCTTCTCGTGGTTTTGGGGTGTTGCTGGGTTCCAACAAGTCTGTCTGGCAAACAAAGTCTGCACCATTAGCAACCCGGAGCTGATTCAAAGGCAGCAGCTGGGTCGGTGTCTTTCCATTGAATTAGAGTCCTGAGTTAGTTATGTCAGAAGCGCGTGGATGATGTTAAATAACTCAGGCAGGATCTGTTGTTTGCTGCTGAGGAGATTTGTGATGCCCGGAGGAAAGAGTGGCAGCCCTGGGGCGCTGGGTCTGGGTTTCCTCCTGGCTTGGGAGGGTTGGAGGCCCCAGGGTACAGTGAAGCTCCCCAGCTGTTGGTGGGACCTGCAGGTCTCTTCCCACATTGACGAGTTTGTCCCCTTTTCTGCTGCCCCAAAACTCACAAGTCTGGGTGTCCATGGCTCAGCTGTGGGCAAAGAGGATGGGGAAACCTTAATGGCGAATAACCTGTGGTTTGGGTTGCTTAGAGTAACACAATTTAGCTTGAACACTCCTCTTAGAGCAGTAATGCTCAGTAAGTGGCTGTGTCAGTCAATTATAGACTTACGGGAACTGAAAACTTATTCTCCTATCACCTCTTCCCACCACTCCCCAAGCCTCTGCCAGAGAGGACAAGCCCAATGAGAGCAAGCACACATGAACCTCAGTAAGTTGTGGCAAGCAGCCAAGATAAAAGTTCAGCATAACTTCATATTGTCTTGTCTTTTCTTTGGGTCTACTGTTATGTACGTGGAAGGCAAGTGCATTATTATTTTTTTTAAGAAGACCAAGCTGACAAGAGCTTTTGTGTGCCTGCATCTCCCACACTATTAGAAATAAATATTCAGTATTAAGAGCCATGTAGTTCTCAATTAGCACCTAATAAAGCAGGCTCTTCTTTATTTAGAAGGGTTATATTTTTCTTAATTCTTCTGTGCCCTCCACGTTCATGGTTTAAGAAAACTACGCAGGCTTACTGACCTTCCTTTACAATGAGATTTCTGTACAGAAAACACAAACAAAGCATAATTTTTTGGAGATTGAGATGAATGACTGGGGGAGCCATGACTTGAAGAGAGCAGACTCGAGTGGAAGAGAGCTGACCACTGAAACCAGACCCTAGAAGCGCCATGAATATAGGTTTGTAGTAGGCCAGTGTTTATTTTTCTTCCTCCTTGGCAGGCATTGCTTTTGCTTTTAAGCTTAGTAGGGTCGGCAAAAGCAAAAAGTTCATCTGGAAGTACAGCATCTCAGGAAGGGAAGAAGAATGTGGTGAATAAATGGTCAGATCAGAAAACCTGGTTATAACTGAGCGGCTTTCATTGAAATTGGAAATAATTTTGTGCACCCTCAGCTCATTGACAGTACAAGCTTGAAAATTTTATTTCATGTGCCAAGTTTGTGTCTAAATAACCTATGCAAAAAAAAAAAAGTCTGTGTATGTGAGCTCTGGAGTCAGGAGGGAAAAAATGAAACACCATTAAGGTTTATGAACACCCAATCTGTAAAAATTAACTTGTGTCTCTCCCAGCTTGTGATACTGGGCACTGATGGGACGTTTATCCCGGTGCCAACTGGTCTTCGTGTCTCTGCTAGCCGCGGGAGGGCTTGGATCCTCTACACCCAACCCTCCGCTGGCTGTCGAAGGCGTGATTAACTGCGTGGGTGGTAATATGGCCCAGGGCTCCCCGTTTGCATTTTGTGCAACTGGAACGTACCCTCCTTGTTCAGGTAACGTGGCAAATAAAATCCTAGCAGGGCAGCGGCGAGTGTTGACGAGGAGTTTTGAAATAGCATGAGAATGGGTTTTATTGCAGTATATCACCTGCTGAAACTGCAGGGCTGGTGCAAATAATCTATTAAGAGAAGGCTTTCGTGAAGCTCTATGGCTTTTTAAAGAGGTTTATGGCTTGGCTAGCAATCGTTTGCTGTGTGAAAGTCTGGAGCTACGAGCCTTCACGTTGGCACAGGCGCTGCCTTGGGTTGCAATGGGTGTGGAGGTACCTGCAGCGGACACGATGGGGCAAGATCCCAACCCTGCTGGGGCCGAGCGCCGGCACGGGGGACACCAGCATGGCCCAGGCTCCCCCAGGCTGTTACATGACCCTGCCTCGGGTTTCCTTTGCGTCTGCAGTTTCCACCTCCGACACCCGGGCTCATGCTCCAGCGGTGAACTGGATGCTCGCACCCTGCTGCGTGCCACGTCAAGCGACTTCTTTGTGCCTAGAGTACTTATAGCCTTTTTTTCTTAACTTAAGGCGCTGCTGTAGGCAAGGTTTGACACACATGCTCTTTCATGGATGAGGAAGGGGTCCTGACTGTTGCAACTCTGCTTGTGTCGCAAGGGAGAGCCGATGGGCTCCCTGCTGTGCTCCCCAGAGGCCAGGATTAGACCTTGCCTCTGCTCCCCTGCCTGCCCGCGTGGCCCCAGGTGCCGCCTGAGCTTTAGTGGGACAAACCTGCTCGCTCTAGAGGAGCAAGCCAAAAGCCAGGTACAGGTGGGAGAGGATCAGTCGAGTGTAAGGCTCTGCCCCCTGACAAGTTTGTCCGTGCTCTTTTGCAGCATCTTCATGGGCTTGGTGATTTCAAGCCTTGCTGCGTGCAAAGTTTTATCTGCTTTCCACGGGTTGCCTATGCTCTCGCGTCCTTTCTGGAGGAGAGTTCTAGGATAATTCAGACTTTTTTTTTTGTGTTGTGTGTGTTTGTTTGTTTTTTTTTTTTTGAGAAGCATGTTGCAGAAACCAGCCCCACTGCTCTTTTCCCTGCTGCCCTCCAGCTTTTTACATTGTCGGCAGGGCAGGGAAAAGCCCCTCAAGGCCTCCTACGGGCATGCCCCCTTCCTCCTGGGCAAGGAAGACAGTGCAAGGAGGACCGTCTCCCCATAGTCTGGCATGTAGAAACTGCCTTTGTCTGAGAACACTCTCTGCATGGTAGAAGACCTTGTCTGAGGTCTCCTATGGCCTTAAAGGAACTGGTTGGAGCTTGTACATGGGCCCTGGTACACAAGGATGCTTCTGCCTATTTAAATGTGTCAAGTGGTCAGTCCTGATGCCAGCTGCAGCTTCCATAGACCGGTGCAGTACCGGG
Source organism: Dromas ardeola (assembly GCA_013398915.1). Taxonomy (NCBI): domain Eukaryota; kingdom Metazoa; phylum Chordata; class Aves; order Charadriiformes; family Dromadidae; genus Dromas; species Dromas ardeola. The sequence continues at coordinate 93,620 of VYZM01007056.1, forward strand.
GAATGTGGCAGTGTCTCTTTAACAAGGTGATTTGATGTCAGTAGTTAGAGACCCGTGTTTGGTTTGAGTCTGCAGTGAACTATATGCTTCCTTTTACTTTTGCAATCCGTATTTAAATTCTGCTGGGTGCAAAGCCCTTGCTCATGGTCGTTTTTAGTCCCGTGTCCAACTGATTTGTTGATTAGGAGGTATGGCTATTGATGCTAATGGCTAATGGAGTTGCACAGCTGAGACCTGGGTTTTGCTGGAGGACGTCTTGCGTTCACCCCAGCGCTAATCTGAGCTGGATGCCCCACAGCTCAGCGTGGGACAACCCCCTTCAGAGCTGGTGTTTGCCCTTCTCCAAGAGGTCTTTCTTGGATAGACTCGGTGGTCCGATAGGAGTCTTCACATAGTTGTGCCCTGTGAGAGTAGCTCTCCTTTTTCATCTGTATAAAGGTTATTCTCTGAGGTCCTGATCCAAAACCCTGTGAAGCTGACGACAATCTTTCTGCTGGCTTTAATGGACTTTGCTCCAGCTCTGCAAGTGCAGAGAGTTCAATGAAATCAGAACCTGCAAAAAACCCACGTGGGTGAGACGCAAAAAGGCTGAATTTAGCCCTAGACAAAAAAGGGGAAAACCCCCCAAACCCAACAAAATGTAACACAGGTGCCTTTCTGAAACTTTCTCTTCTGTTTATTTCAAAGTATTGTAAAAATGTGTTTTCAGTATTACAGGGCTTTTCGTGGAGACGATGCTTGCTTTGAACAATTAATTTTCAGGTGATTGATTCCAGTTTGCCCATGATCACCGGGAAGGGAGGATATCCAGTTTAAAGCAACCGGCCTGTGTGGAATTTACAATGATGGGAAGTATTCTGGAGCTGGGAGTAAGGCTGAGTACAGTGCTTCACTGCAATCCTCTGCACGAGCTGGTTATCGCCTTTTCTAGTCCAGATCCTCCCTGCAGCTGAACTACTAGTATTCAGTCAGGCGGACAGGGCTAGACCTGCCTGCAGTGGAAGGATGGGCACCTGCAGCAATGTTATTGAAGTTGAGAGGTGCTCTCGATTTACTGGGAAATGACCAAAATCCAGCCTTGTAACGACATTCACCCACAGCCCTGAGAATATTCTGCAAAACACAGAAAGCATCATTCGGCTTATGTTGCTGTGGAGGACACCACGGCACGAGACGGGAGGGCTGCGAGTGAGACCTCGGTTAGGTCTGAAGGTCCCAAATGTGACTTAGCTCCGCGCATGCTCCCCCGGCTCCCTCCCGTCGCTACCGGGCTGAACAAGCGAGGACAAACCCTGCCTCCAGCTGCTGCCAAGCTTCTCCGGCTCTCTTCACCAGTTTGCCCAAGTGCTCAGGCGATCAGATTTGTCCTGCCCCTGTTTTTGCAAAGGGATTTGGTGATTGCAAAACGTGTCGCATTATTGACTGGAAGTTGTTACCATCTGGTGGCTGTTTAGATGGTCTGGTACTAATGAGTAGGTAATCTCAGTCGAGTTTCTAGGGGACAGCTGTCCTCTCTCGCTTTCTTCCTCACGATCATACACATCATCGTTGTACTGGACACTAATTGGCGTTCTTACTTGCAAAGATGAGTTACGAACGGTTGTGGAAGCACTTTCCACAAGAAATGGGTTGCGGTGTGCGGATGGGGTAATAGGAGGAAAACTGCCTTTCCAGCAGCTGCGCTACGTGTTTTATGTATAGAAAGTATTTCTAGCAATGTTATACAAGCCTGAAACACGCTCTAAAGAAGGAATCAAAGGATGTGAGCTATCGTAGCTGAAGTAAGGCGAATAAAAACGCACAGCTACCCCCTTGGCTTATTTCCTAACCCTCCCACAAGTCAATAGGTGCCTGCTCCAAAGTGCCTTGTCTTGTAAATGCATGCCCAGAAAATGCAACTTAAAAAAAAAAAAAGTGAAGTCTAGTACGTATTCAGAGTTGTGATCAGGTGGAAGCTGTCCAGGGGCAGAAGCACGTAATGGTTGCAGTGCTCATCATTGTTACAGGTTTGATGGTATTCGAAATGTTATTCAAAATCATGCAGAGTTGTGTTCTGTGCTTGGAGACATGGAGATGGGGAGACTGGTGCTGCAGGGGATGTCCCCGTGGAGGGTGGAGTGGTGGGGAGAGCATTGGAAATGACGTGGGAGAGTAAACTCTGCTCTGATATAGCCTGAGACGTGTCGTGGTCTCCCACTGCACAGAGGGAAGCGTGAGCACAGAGCAGTCACCTCTCACTGCTGCTTCAGCGCCCCTTTGCCTGCCCTCTCGTCGTGGTCCCCATCCGTCTGCTCACGGAGGTCATCGTGACCCCGTGCAAGCCCTGGGTTTGGGTGGAGGGTTTTCTACTCATGTGGCGGCCTCCAAGGGCCATGTTTGCTGAAAACCGTGGCACACCTTGAGGACAGAGATGACTAAACCTTATTTATAGCAGAGCATGTGCTCTGCTCTGGTGCTCCCCTGCAGACCTCAGCTTCTAAGGGTGGAGTTCGGGTCGTCTCCTTTTGCCGTACCACGTCTCCAAGCGCAACTGCTGTCTGAGGCCTCGAGTAGTTTGTGTCTGGCTTGGACTTCCTTGCCGGCCAGTCATTCATGATTGCAGGTGGTTATTTACTTGCATGCGGTTCCTCCTATCTCCCTCCTTATCTCATCCTGTCTGTGCTGACTTCAGGCTCCTCTTAATTCTGAGAGGAGCAGCGGTGGCTGCGGTGGTGATGTGGTGTTAATTTGTCTGCGTGTGCTTATTTCGAGTTCAGGTCAGCAGGCGCGATATCTCAGCCTGTTGGAAATTACTCGTGGTAGCTGGCTATCGGTGCGTGCGCTGTGCTTTCTTAACAGCAAAATACAACATTAAATACAATAATAATGACTGTCTAAAGACCTTTTTTTGGAAAAAATATGTAATTTTAAAGCATTCTTTTGTTCAGTTGTGGAGCAGGCTGGGGGGGGTTGAGGGTGAAGAGGAAGGTAGGCTCCATCGTCATTGGTGAGCCATATGTTTTATTAACACAGTGGGTTGATCCATTAGGCGCTCTGCGTAGGCGCGGTGTGAAGGCGTACGTGTTGGCCACAGATGTGCACGTGGAGCAGCAGCAGTGGATCACCTGTCATCCTGTACGGCTGGGGTGAAAGGGGAAGCTATTTACATAAATTATTGGAGAGCAGTAAATATTATTTCATGATATCACATCCAGATTACCTTAATCAAACTTGATATTAAGAGGCAGAATGATTTGCTCTTAGTCAAAGACACAATTAGAGAAGGTGCTTGAGGGTAAAGGAGAGTGCCTACTTAGGAAGATTTTTATCACACAATGGGTGATGGGTTGGGAAGCTTATAACCAAGATCTTAACTTCTTTGTGGGTTTTGCAGCAACAGCCCTCCTAACTTTAGCAGCTGTTGCAGTTTCAGGAAGGATAACACAAACAGAATGTAGGTTTTTTTTTTTTTTCTTTTTTCCCAGGAATGGAGCTTTGACTTGAAGGGAGAGGCCTCTTAATCTTTTAAACACTTCTTCCTCATTTCAAGGGTTTCTGGAATTTTTGCAAAGATTCTCTCAGCAAAATTCATCCAAAGTAAGGGCAAAACAGTTAACGCATCCCAGATGGACTTGGGAGTCTCTCCGGCCTTGGTTAAGCTGTATGGCAAGACACTGCCTTTTGCTGCCTGCAGTCTGTAGAGGGTTAACACCATTTTAACCTCTTCTTCTCACTGCCACTTTTCTCCTGGCCAACAGATCCACGTTGTTGAATAAAATAATGTTGCTTATTTGCTAGGGACATGGATTCCTTTATTATTTAGGTGACCCGAAGTCAATGTTTTGAGTTTCCCAATGTATCTATAGCATATGAAGTGCTTGTAACTCATCCTGAGGTCAATGGATGCTTTAAGTGGGCGCTCAGTTCATATTAGCTTGCTGAGAGAACAGATCCCTTCTTTGTTTATTGCCTCTAGAGTTGGCTGTAAGTTGATTACTCTTACACAACTTATATATTTTTTTTATAGAAAAGTAAAAGCTGATCCATTTGGCCAAAAAAAAAAAGTCCTTAGGTAAGTCCCTACTCCTTTTCCTTTCTGAGGAAGGCTGAGCTTTCCCTTGCTCTTGATGTAACTTTTTTTTTTTTATACATCAAGAACCAAATTATCAGTTGGGGGGGAGCTTAAATTGAAAAATCTTTGACAAGTCTGAACTGCGCCTTCTCATTGTGCGAAGTGCGTCTTCCTCGGTTCCCAACAGCGTCAACAGCGGCTGGAGGAGCTGGGAAAGGTTAAAGATGTGCTCAGCGCATTCCAGGATTAGGACCATTGTTTAAGTAATAACACTCAATCTCACCAGCCCATGTTTACCACAAAGTCTTTCTTTTTTATTTTCCATCCAGTCCTTCTACATGAAAGATGTAAGAGCTTTATTTTTCTATAGCTCTTTCCCTGCCCTTGCCTTCCTGGTGTTTTCATAACCCACTGTGCAGGGTTATGTGGCTCCTCTCCCTGGGGTTTCAGGTGACTGAGAGCAGAATTTGGCCCTGGACATGAGTGAACTACCCTGTGCCTTGGTGGTTGTACATCCTTGCTTCATCTGGCAAGCTAGTTAAGATTGTTCATTGGCGCTTTAATGTTACTCTAATGCTGTTTTTATATTTCTAGAGCAGTCTTTAGTCCTATAATATTCTGATTTGATGCTGTATGTCCCGTATTCCCAGTACTTAGCAAATAAACCTGCTGCAGACATGAAATTTTCCATATGTAGCTTCCTCTTTCCTACCGCTATGGGAGACCTTTGCTATCTCAGCTACTTGAACTCCGCCAAAAATTGTGCACCTTCTGGAAGTGCCCGTTTCTGCCAGGTAGCTGAAGGGGAAGAGGGGTGGCACCCACATCTTCCTTATTGAGGCTGAATTTTTGGGGTCCTCTCCAGCATTTGGTTGTACCAGGACAAGAGGTAACAGGCACGAACTTGAACATAGGAAGTTCCATCTAAATATGAGGAGGAACTTCTTTACTTTGAGGGTGGCAGAGCCCTGGCACAGGCTGCCCAGAGAGGTGGTGTAGGCTCTGTCTCTGGAGACATTCAAAACCCGCCTGGACGCGTTCCTGTGCAACCTGCTCTGGGTGACCCTGCTCTGGCAGGGGGGTTGGACTAGATGATCTCCAGAGGTCCCTTCCAACCCCTACCATGGTGTGATTCTGTACTTGCTTTGCTCAGCCAACTGCCGCCTGTGGCAGGAGAGATGTGATCTGGGCTCAGCCTATGTTGAAAGAGAAGTTGGTGAGCAAGTGGCCTGATCGCAGGGTTGGAGATGGTTTAATTATTACCTGATAAATCTGAAATAGTAATCGTGCTTAGATCATATTCCTCTTTTATCATTAGGTAGCCTTAACAGTAGCTTTAGCTGTGTTAAATACCTGATTTGTCATGGAAGGAAAAAAAGCTGGTCAATTGTTTCCTTTGCATCTTAATGCTTTTGGGCTCAGGATCACCTGAGTAACTATTTTAATGAAAAGACTTCTGGTGAAATGCAGGTGGGATCTTAAAGACTTAAATTGCTCCTATGAGAAGTCAGTCCAGGTTAAATAATAGCGCTCATTGGGGTGCAGAGCCCTTGGGAGCCAGGGAGGGGGACATCTCCTCTGGGGACACCTGGGGAAGGAGGTGGAGAAACGAAAAGCAATGGGCAGTGCTGGTGCAGAATTACTTCATATATCTGCTTTGGGGTCACTGTGATAAGTATTTAGTGGAGACCTTGGTCAACAAGCTAAGTGTGGGCATGGCGAGGTCTCAACCTCGGGAAAAGCCAAGCGGTGCAAATCGAAGCACCTTGCCTCCGGCTCAGCTTGCTCGAACAGGGCTTACCTGTGGCTAAGGCATTCGTTCGAGATGTGGGCTTAATTCTTGGTTTTAGTCGAGTTTTTTGTCACATCTGGAAGCTTTAATCTGAGGCCCAAACCCAGGGATACAGCTTATTCCATGAGAGGATTGTACACATAAATTCATTAATGTTTGCGAAATACTTAGGAGCCACTTAAGCATATCAATAAGTTTAGAGTGCTATTACTGCATGGACTTTGATTAAATCCCTTTGTGTCAGATCTCCTCTTAAACATTTTCATCAAAACCTTGTAGTTTTTTAGGAGTTTTTTTTTATTTTGTTTGTTCATTGTTGCTTTCCATTCGAAGTTTGAAAAATCTGAGCCAGCTCTCTAGCTGCTTGGAAGTGTTCAAAGCTTTTTCCAGGTTTATTTCTTGAGTCAATAATATAGTTGTGAATTGCAGACTTGAGCTGTAGAGAGTTTTGGCAAGTCTTAATTTGGCCTTTGGCGGCTCTGTAGGTCTCTGCCCCCGCAGCCCTGGTGAGCTGAGGCTCAGCCTGCTCCCTACACGGAGTGCTCTGCGGGGGGGTTTCAAGGCAAGAGTAGAGCCAACCCAAGTGAAAATGATTCTGGTGCTTTGGCTATGACTAGGCTGAAACTGGGAAGTGCTTGCTCGATGCTAAGGACAGATGAACGTTAAGGATTTGATGTAATCCTAGACCTCAGGCATGAAACACAGGTTGACCTTTCCTGTCGGGTGCTTTTGTGCAATCCTACTGGACATTTAGCAACGAGAAAGGAAGCGGAGGAAGGATATCAGTTCAACCATATGTCAATGGTGAGACGTAAAGTGACAGGGAGAGGAAGGACTGAGACGTGCGTGGAGTCACCGGTTAAAATAAGAGCCTTTATAGAGGGGAACCGGGGGGCTCGGGGGACTGATGTTCTTGCTGGAAGTCACCAGTTCAAATCCAGTTTATGGAAGTAGTGACCAAAAATTATTGTTGTGTGATGGCTGATCTGCCTCCTATGTCTGATGAACTTCGCTCTCCTGTGGTCCTCCCTCGCCGGATCACCAGTCATAAAAGCGTTTGCCACAACGGGTCCCCATTAGCAGATTAATGGAGGGGCTAATGACGCTGCTGGGTGGGTTGAGGGGTCTCTTGTCCCTAAAAGCCAGCTCCATAGGGAAGGTCAGGAGCCTGTGGCAGGGCTGTGTGGTAAACCTTCTGTGCTGTGATGAGGAAAAATGGTGACTTGTGTGATTTTAAACAACAAAAAAAGACCTTCTTGCTTTCTTCCTAAAAGAGAAATAGAGATTTTGAGCTCCAAGACTTCCCCGCCCCACCCAGTAACTCTAAGTTTGCCCTGAAAGACCAGCAACCTGACACAATTTTGTTAAGCATTTAAACAAAACGGTCCTGGTCTTTCTCGATGCTGCCATCACCTCCACGGGGAAGGCTGTGTCTCAAAGCCTTACGCTCAGGAGGTGGAAGCCAGGTGCCTAAAGTGAGATGGCACGCTTCTAAAAGCTCCTGAGCTCCCTTGCTTGCTAGAGAAGGTCAGTGTCTAATAGCAGCCTGTTTGGATGATTTTGGCAAAAACAGGCATTAGTGGGACTATGTCTTTCTATGGGGTTTGCAGGATGAGGAGTGGAGATGAACCCATAGCAAGTCGTCTTCTGTGATGGGCAGCGTGTGTGTGCTGCAATGGGTGGCTCCGATTCAGGGAGCGTTTCGTCTGGTCAGGACTTGTAATTACACTGCGTAGGAAGCGTGCAGGCTGGAATGGGGCTTTGTACAGACTCATCGCAGGTAACAGACCAAAACCAGCGCTGAGGTGAAGATGGGATTGTCCCCGGTGAAGTTCGAGGCAGTTCTCACCCCTGTATCTCAGAGGGCTGCAGTTTGGTTTCTCATTGGGCTTTCTCAGCAAAAATCCAAGGCACAGAGCTAGTGTTAGTCTGAATACTTAACTAATAAGTAACGGCTGGCTGGCCCCAGCGTAGCACAGCGGCTCTCCGTGCTGCCGCCTGCGTCAGTGCAGAGCCAGGCCGGACCACACCACCCTCCCCAGCTAGAAGATGCTGGGAGAAGGTGGAAGTTATGATCTGAACAGATTCTCACTGCAAATTTATTTGGTGGTTGTTTTTCTTTTTTTTTTTTTTTTTTTTTTTNTTTTTTTTTTTTCCTTGCCAGAAATCAGAGCTGCTGGCTCTGGCCTCACTTACTTCAGACTCGCACTAACTTTAGAGGCTTTTCTTTAGCTGCCTGGCGCTGGCACTGAGCTCGAGCCATGAGCAAAATGCACCAACAGCGTGACATTAATTCTCTTTCAGCAGTGTAGCAGCATGTCTGAAAATAGATGCCAATTTAAAAATAATATTTCAGGGTTTGCTCAGTGCCAAATCAGACCTTTGGCCATTTATAGTATCTGTCTTTCTGGCAGAGACTGGCTTCTGATGCTTCATATCAAGATTTGGTGTTCAGTCAAGTAGGGCATAAGGAAAAGTATTGTTTAAATGGAGGCAGAAAGACTGAAAAAAAAAAAAAACAAACAAACCCAAAGCCCCCCCAGCCAACGCTTTTCCTCCCCTGTCCTCAAAGAAAATACAGTCTTGGAGATGGTCTTGCAGATCCTTGCCAGTGAATAGTTACTGCCCACTTAAAGGGAACTGTTTTTGTGGAATAAAGCTAACACATGTAAAAGCTCATAAGTTCACAACTGGAAACTTGAAAACTAGAAGCAGCTTGATTTGCAAGGAAAACCTTAAGCTTTCAGTCACTTGCAACAAACTTTATTACAACTTTATTTCAGTTGGTTTGGTAGCTGCCTGCGGTTCGTTGGGAGGCTGGATGCAGCGGGAAATCCTACCGCAGCTTATTTTTTTTAAACAAGATCCCAAGATTTGCAGCCCCACCTGGCATTTCTCTGGTTGTCACCTGTAGGGCTGATCCATTGATCTCATCTCCCTTGATTAATTTTTAGACAGGTGTATGGATCTGCAGACAAGAACAGTGCAGGCAGACCCCGGTGTGCCCAGTGTGTCTGATGGGATGCTCCTTCCTTCCAGAGTCACTGGGGAAGATATCCTGGAATATCTGATTTCAAAAAAGCGCTTTCCTTTTCAGAATTTAATTGAATGTGATATATGATACTTTATATTGTTGTTGTGTTGGACAATAACAAACCAGAAGTGAGATCTTTAGACAGAAGCGTGCAATATGATAAACGGTAATTTGCAATCACTAATTTTTCTTACGCGAGGGGGAGAAGTTGCTACCAGCACCACTTGAGAGAAGAGAAACTGGGGAATGGAGGAGCAAAGTGACGAGTCCAAGATCTTGAGTTGCTGCCAAAAGTGAGACTGAATTTTCTCGGTAACCTGCCTGGGTCTGGGGAACCAACCCTTATAGGAACTAGATGGCGAGACCAGCCTTCCCAGCCTCCGCAAGCAAAAAATGCATTGCCCCGGAATTAAATCAGGGTCCCCGGTGGATGGGGGTGTTCATGCGTGTGAACCCCCTAAGCACAGCACCCCTGTTTCGGGGAGGCACCCCCCAAAGCAGCTGTGGTGCCGTGGGAAGGCTCTGGGCGGCTGCGGGGACGCGAGCAGAAGAGGGCAGGACCCACCAGTTCCTTTTTCTGACCGCTGCGCCACAACCCAGACAAGGCAGGCACTCTCCCTTCCCAAATTTTCTCTTTCTAAATTCGGGTTGGAGTCACGTGGGAATTTAATTTAATTTTATTTTTTTTTTGAAACCGCCAACAGAAGTACAGAGTACCGTGCAAATGGCCAAGGGTTTTTATAGATTTGCTCGGAGTCGCTTGCTTGCCCAGGAAAGGGAAAGCTGGTTCACGCGGGGTCTTGGTCTGGGTGCAAGGAGCTTGCTCGTTGTTAAAAGCAATATTGATCTATAAAGAGGGGACTTCTGGGTGTTGTCTGTCAGGACGGCTTTATTCTCAATCAAGTTCTGCTGAAACGGTGAAGTTCTGGCCTTGCAATAAATGGGGCTTGTGCGGGCCTCCCCTCCAGGAGGTCCCCGCTCAGACATGCCAACTGTATTTTGGGGATTTTTAAGGAAGAACCCTTTTCATCTGATGCTACTGCTGTAATTCGCACAGAGGTGGCTTCAGCCAATAAAGTCAGCTGAGGGGTGCTTTGGGTTGCTTGTCGCATCTTCCCTCCTTCCCCTGCAGCCGGTGCCAGCATGTCTCGGGGGGGAAAATGGGAGAGGACTTGGCGGTGGGTTGTTTGTCAGGAGGCATCCTCCTTTTCCCAAGTACCTCTGCTCTGCTCTTTTGGAGCTTTTGGAATTTCGGGCCAGCTCTGGCCGTTGTTTCATGTCTGTAAAAGCTTTGCTCCAGGTTGGTGAGCGCCGTTCATAGAGATCCGGGGGCTGTATCCCTGGCTGGAGGGAGCCAGCGCGGCCCTGTGGAGCTGGGCTTATTTGTGCCTTCGAAGTAACATCCCTAACCCATGGAGTTTTAAACCATGTGCACAAAACTTCCCAACCTGTCTTAACCCTTCCGGGGGCTGGGTTGCTGAGGTGTCTCGCACATGTGGGGTGAGTCGCGGCACGGATGCGCCTGCGCGGGGCTGGTCCCCGGGTAGATGGCAGAAACAGGGAGAGCAGCAATTGCCAAGCCCCACAGAAGCCAGCTATTTGAATAAGCTATTTAAGTCACTCCCAGTTATTTTTTTTTTTCTGCCTCAAATGATTCCTTTAGCCGGTGCACGAATGCCAATGGCTCCCCAAACCGCAGGGGCGTCCGGTGCAGCTGGGCGATCCCCAGTGTGTCACCCACACCATGCAGCACCATTAAGCATCACGTGCGGTACCCCGAGTGCTGCAAGGAAGGAGCGGAACCCCTGGCTGGCCGGTGCTCCCTGTATAATCATAAACCACCAAAATCATAAACCACGTTCCTCTGAAAGCAAGAAAAATAACCCTGCTGCCTTTTTTCTTTTTTTTATTACACTTTTACACAAATTAATGTAATTTTCTTTTATAACAGTACTTGCTGTTGGGCTCAATTTGGTGCAGCAGGCACTTCATAACAAACACGGCGCAGACGGCATCCCTGCGGAGAGGATGCTGGAAGGAGCAGGGGGGGGGATGGACCACAGAGGCAGGGGGACACGCATGCACCTATTGGCGCCTCCTGCCCTGCCACACTCCGTCTCCTTGGTATTGCTCTTGCTGCTTGTCACTGCCTGGATGGTGATTATCCGCACCGGGGTCTGAGGATGCTCAAGCTTCACTGGTGATGGGCACGGAGCCGCTTCAGCCAGAGGATGCTAAAAGTGGTGGGGGACCGAGGGAGCGTTGGTGGTCACCAGCCATACCCTGCTCATCAGAGGGGGGAGATGAGCGATGCTGCTCCTCCCCGAGCCTTTTTAGCTGCTGTACCCTTGTTGAGACATGACAAGGTTATGTCGGTGTGGTCTGGGGATCTATCGATTGCCGGGGAAGGTTGGGGATTTGTGGCTCTGCACGAGGCAGGTTAACTCATCCGGTCCCAGCGCAGGATGCTCGGGCACCCCAACAGATGCTGTTTGCGAAACATGGGCATTTCAGCTCCTTTCCACGCCGCATCCCAAGGCTGTCAAATTGGGTGTAATTACCGTTATGCCAACCCTCGGGTGCTGGCACTGGTGACCGCTGTAGGGCGGGCGAGGAGATGTGTGCGCTGGGGAAGGGGCAGGCACCTCCCAGGTCCTTCCTCTTTCTGCATAAGCCCGTGCCAATTTGAGCTGGCCAGAAAGGCCACTTGCTGCACAGGGACAGTCGTGGTTGTGGCTATCTGGACATCCCCTGAGTGGAAATTTCCATTGAGGGCATGTTTTTGTGCGTGGTCCTTGTTTGAGGCCACCAGCTTGCCCTCCGTTGGCGAAGCTGTGCATGAAAAGATGCTGGAATGTCTTCTTAGCAAGAGAAGCACATCTTATTGGCTCTTTCTGTGCCTGGAATTGTCCTGGGGATTAGATGCAGATTTTTCAGGAAAGGAGAAATAACCTAGTTCTTGTGGCAAACCATGTTTGCAGAAGTTTAAAAAAAAAAAAAAATAAATTCCACCCCCCATTCTTAATGTAAATCCCAGACTCCTTGTGCTGGGGCTTTAGGAAAGTATGTGCTGTTTTGAATCTGGGGGTGCAGCGAAACGCTGTGTGTGGTTCTCCATCACCCTTTTGTCCTGCTGCTGGTGGGTTTCTGGGACCTTGGAACTTTTTGGTAGCCAGTGGGACTTGCAGCATCGCCTGCGGGAGAGCTGCCGTGTTCATGCGGGGTTGGGAAGGGGGCACAGATGGTGCCTCCCAGACGATGCTGAGCCAGGCAGTGGGTGTCACCATGGCTGACACAGGTCACTGTAGGTGATGCTGCAGCCTGGGAATAAATCACGGAGTGTTGGGGAAGGGGGAGAGGGGCACACAAAAATCAAGGTGGGGTACATGATGGGAGGAAGAAGAGCAAATATCCCAGTTGCATGATTCCCCAGCCTCTTCCTGAACCTTTTTGTGCGACTCCAGGCCCCCCCTTAATGGCCCTGGGGGATGGTTGTCCCTCGGGAGAGAGGAAAAACTGCACCTGGGCTGGATATTGCAATGGGCAGCGTTTGGCTCTTTTGCTGCCTGAGCCCTGGCCCTAAATCCCAGATCTCCCCTTTGAGGGTGAGCCGGTGCTGGGTCAGCATGAGCCTGACTCCATCTCCTGCTTGCAGTCTCACTGGAGAGGGACGGAAAGGCCCTCATTGCTCTTTCTCTCCTCTTTAATATTTTTTGGGGTCCATTTTGAGGCAAGAAAAGCAAATTTGGGGATGCTGCTGGACAGCTACCGCGTTTTGCCTGCATGCTCGGACACCTCCTCCTATTTTTTTTCCCTTGATTTCACTTCTGCATTCAAAATAAGCTCATTTCAGAGGTGTATGTATATTCCCAGAGAATTTGGGTTTAATAGCACCCCACTGAAATACTCTGCAAAGGCAGGGACAGGAGCAGGGGTGGGGGGGCTGATCCTGAGCCCGTCTGCCTCTGTCGCGGGGAGGAGAATGCAGGGGGAAGCTGAGGCAGACTGGTCGATAATTCCATGTATTTCCCGTCCCGAGCAGCTCCTTGGTGTCTGGGAGATTGTGGGAAGCGGGGCTGCTCCAGAGGTGAGGGGTGGGACCTCAGAGTTTGAACCACGCTCTGTGTTTTATTTTTATATATTTAAAAAAGCCCTATAAAATCTCACTCTCTGCCCAGGGACTTTATAAAGATGCCCAAACCCAGCCTGCTTAATGACCTTTGAAAATAACTTTTTTTTTTTTTGTAAAAAACAGCCCCTGGGCTAATCTGTTTCAAGGAGTTTCACTTCTACCTCCCCACTCTCGTTTCCCCTTTACCTCCCCACTGGGTGCTTTTCCCGGCCGCCCTCGCCAGCGCCCCGTTTAGGGCCCGGCCAGGTTAACGAGAGCCCAATTAATAGCCGGGGAGCGGTGCCGAAGGCATCACAAAGCAGCTCACCCTTAACAACTCCGACCCCGGCGAGGTGCAAACCCAAGGGACAAAGGGATTTAAAGAATTTAACAGCAAAATATCAGCGCTCGCCACGCAAACTATTTTACTTTTTACTAGTCCCTACTTGAAAAAAAAAAAAAACCTTTCATTTTTGATTTGGGGTATTACAATGTGCCTGGGATGTTTTCACAGTTGCATGTGTTTATCTTCCCAGCTGTTTTAAGCAGAAAAATTAATGCGTTTTTGATAGCTTGGAAATAAACTGTTGGTGAAGCTTTGTGAAACTGCGTTGTTATGTAGCAAAATGGAAATCCAAAATGTTGTATGCTGTGCTTCCTAGTTGAAATTCACTGGCTAGTTTTTTTTTTTTTGCCATTTCTTGTAGAAAATTGATTTAGAAACTCTTAGTGTCTTCATTAAAACCGGCTCCCCTATTAATTCAATGCAGAGAGTTTTTTGGAAGTTTTTTTTTTTTTTGAATGAGGGGGAAGA
>VYZM01007056.1:108481-126402 GCA_013398915.1 Dromas ardeola
CCCTCCCGGCCAGCCCTCCCCACCCCCCTTGCCCAACACCACGAGCTTCTATCTGCATTTTTTTCAAATTTTATTTTTAATTTTTAAAATTATTTTTTAATTGTCTTCTCCTCCTGTAACCCCGGTGGGATGGCCATGGGAGAGGGGGCTCTTCTCCCCGGCAGCTGTAGCCATCCATGCCCCAAGGCCACGGGGACACCTCGGCCGAGGGGGTGGCACTGGGTGACCCCTCCAACTTTCTGCCTCACTTGAAGAGGAAAAAAACCCCACCCATCACACGTGCAGCATCCTCTACATAAATGCAAACGCTTCTGAAGGGTTAAGGTTATTGATTTCCCGGGGCTGCCCAGGCTCTACATTAATCAGTACCTAAAAATGCCAGGGAAAGACAGAGAAACGCAATTACCTCAGGTCCTCTAAATTTCAGCTTCTCCAGGTGGCCCCTCCCAAAGAAATGGAAATCCCACCCTGTTGGTGAAGCTGGATCGATTCCTGCGTAAGCAATTAATCACTCTCATACTCTGCAAAAGGTGGGGAGCAAAGGACAGGTCCCTCTGGGGGGAGCCCTGGGACCCCCCCGGGATGTCACTGGCGCTCTCCCCCCTTCTCCCCTCGTCTCCTCCTGGAGCTGACCTGGGAAATCGATGGTTGGGCTCCTTTTGCATTTCTCCTGGAGACTCTCGGTCATCAAATTCATTTTGCACTTGGTTTCTGTGTGTATCTTGAGAGCTTTTGTTACTAGAGCGGTACCCAGGAGCCAGGTGTGCTCACTAAAGTTTTATCCTCTTGTGCTCCTCCTTGTTTTAATTCTCCCTGGATGCTCTTTGGTCATGGTTTGCCTTGCACCTATGGAGTCCCTGTTTGCCATGGAGGGCTGGCTGCCGATTGGCATCCTTGCTCAATCTGGACTTTGACATCAAGCTTTGGGGTTTTCCTTTGTTTTTTTTAATTTTTACTCAAATTTTGCTTTCACTCTTATTTTCCTGAGCATTTGGTTAACACCCTCTTCAGCTGGCGCCATGGCAGGTGGTCCAGGGCTGTGAGTGCATGCAGAAACTCTACCATGGGGCAGGCAAGGGTGAGGGGATGGAGCACATGTCGTTCCCCCCATGGTACCTGTCCCTGTAGGAGCTCTTACCCTATGGGGGAGGTAGGGCAACTTAATCCTTGCCCCGGGGCCAGTGGGGACATGCAATTTCGCCCTGCCAAAGCAGCTGCAGGGCTGCAAGCACATGTCCTGGGAAGGGGAGAGGAGCAGGATCTGGATTACTTAAACTTTAAAGAGTTTGTGTTTGAGAAAGACCATAAAAATGAAAGAAGGGGACAGAATTAACTATGGATGAGATGGGAAGTAATTATGGGCCTGATAGAGGTTTCAGCAGTGGCAGGGTCAAGGTGAGGATGGGCTTTGTCAGTGATGTGGAGGTGGTGGCAGGTGGATTTATGGACACGGGAGAAAGGAGAGGGAAAGAAAGCTCGAGTGTCAAGGGTGGCTCCAAGGTTTCTGGCCTTGGGAGAAGGTCAGAGTCAAGGAGAGTATCAGCAGAGCCAAAAGTGCGGGACATATTATATTTATTTTCAGTAATTGTAATTAATAGAGGTGGTGGGGAAGGCTGTTTTGTTGTAATACTGAAGTGGAGGGAGTTTACAAACAGCGATAGAGAGCGTAATGGATTGTGGAGAACCACAAAGGGCTTTAGGTATGTCACATGAAGAACTATCGAGATGTACAGAATTTGAATATTTCATCTAGGTCAGGCTTATTACGAAGGCTTTAGTAGGTGAGCTGGAGGCCAGCTACCCACCGACATGCCCCGTGTTTGCTGGGCAGGACCATCTCTGCTCGTGGGCTGCCCTTGGCAGGAGGGACCGCAAGCTGTGGCTGATGCACTGCTGGGCCACTCTTGTTCTGCCTTTATTCTTCTCTGTATTGGGAGGCTTCGGGGTGGCACTGGGTTTTTGAACACTTACTCCAAGACCTTATTCATACAGAGAATTCATACTTTATTCATACCGAGTTTATTCATAGCATTCTGTCTTGTTAGCCCTCTGATTCAAGGCATACACAAGGCTATGAAAGGGGGGTTAGCAAGTGGATGTGTGCTCTGAATGCTAATAGCATCTGCTTTATTTTTATGTCCTTTCCGACGAGTATATGGTGGATCAGTGTGCCCAGGTCTCGTGCGGGAGTGGGTCATGGATGAATGGTAGCTTTGATTCAGTCCAGCCTAAGGAAGCAACCAGAAAGGCCGGCTGTGGGAAGACAACATGTTGCTACAGTTGGGATAAATTTTTTCCCCCTTCTGTATGGATACTGTTTGCAAAATTGAGGGGAGAAATGTTTTAGTTAAAACTTTACATGAAAATAATTTAATTTTCGGGTTAAAAGAAAATCTGACAGCAAAGTCTGGAAACTTTCTACTTTTAACACCATCCTTCCTTTCTTTCTCATTTGCGAGGGACTTCTGTGGTACACCTGAATTCTCTTTACCTGAGCCCCTGTGTGCATAACAGAAGTCACTCGTGGTGGGACGTGATGAGATGCAGAGGGAGTCCAGCACTGGCTAGAAAATTCAGGTGTGTAAGGGGAAAATGTGGAGGTTGAGGCAAATAAACGACAGATCCCATAAGACCCAGTAGAGGCCTTCTCCAGTTGATATGGCTTAGGTCATGGCGGATGGTTTTTTCTGTTTCTCTGTCGATGAGAACTGAGAACTATCAGGGAAAACAAAGCCTTGGTGCTTTGGAAAGCCAAAGATATTGCCTGGCTGCTCACTGGGGCAGCAGCAAAGACCGAGATGTTTCCTGCAGCCACGTGAGACAAGACATGTTGGCCAAAAGGTGCTTTGGTGCTTCGTGATTGTCCAGTCTCTTCTATGCTGTCTAAAACCGGCAGCGTTGTGTACAAGCTGTACGTCCAAGCACATCAGCCAAAATCTCAAGTCTCCCCCACGGAAGCATATGCAAAACGCTTTGATTCTTGTTTAAAACTAAGCCTTTGTGTCTACCTGAGGCTTTATCTAGCCCTTGGAGAGCAGCTTCTGTCCCCTCATCGTTAAGGCCTGGCAGTATCCTGGATGGAGGGGAAACAGCTGGGTTGGTGCCATGAGATGGCCTCGTTATAGCCACTGTAGCTGGAAAGCTGCTGTTCCCACGTTTTCTGCATCTGTTGCCTCACATGCTCTTAGCCAGGATGATTTGGGGGTAATCTCACTTCTTTGCAGCTTTACTAAATAAAGCAATATTTGTGTGAGCGGAATAAACACAGTTTCCTGGCGGTGGGGATCTGCAGGAGCTGCACAAGCCTCTGACGCAGAGAAGGGTTTCCGCAGTTTGGCTGCTGAACTGAGGTGGCACAAGCCTGTAAGGGAAGGATGATTTTAATGGGTATGGGGGTCTAATTTCTCTGACTAAACTGAATATATTCATTAAAGGTGGGCTGGTGGAAAGAGATGACAAGCATGCTTGATACTGAAAAATAAGCAATTTGTACCCTTTTCACTTGAGAACTCGCTCAAGGGCATCTCACCCCTGTGAATATCTGGATTTATCTTGCGATGCTAACAGTACCACTGAGGTCCCTTGAATACATTGCCTTGCTCAAGAGGGGCCGCTTTTTAAAAAGATTTCAAAATAGTCTTTACCGGTACCATTATTTTGCTTTCATATGTTCACCTAGACATCTCTCTCTGTGTCCCTTGGCCTGTCTTGAACACACTTCTTGGCTCACTGGCATATCAGAAAGCCTCCTCTGTGTGTGTGCATACACACACAAAAAAGTTCTTGGATATCAATTGACTTGATTAAATATGAGCTACACAGCAAGTGTCTTTCATGAGCCTGCTTTTCTTTCCCTTCTCTGATCCAGATCAAGTCATCTGTTGATTGGTGGGGAAGCTACATTGCTACCTAAATAATTACAGATTATTTTTTTTTTAAGCCTCAAAATCGTTGGAACTAAACATGTAGGATAACTTTGAGCGCTCTTAAAAAGAGGATTTTCTTTTCTTCTGGGAGGATTTGAAGAGTTTGGGTCTGGTGCTGCGCTGGCTCAGAGCCAGGATGAGCTGCCCCCCCAGGGAGAGGAGCTTCCTTCATCCTCATAACGTTAGTCATGGGTGCCGAGGATCGAAACCCTCTGGTTTTCACCCGTTACCACCCGTCTGGAGGTGTGATTTGTGCACTGATCAGAGCATCTCACGCTTTCTGCTCAGGCGTCGTGCACCTTGGTAGCTGGCTGTCTCACCAGGGCGATGGCCTAAAGTCTGTGGGGTGAGAAACAGCAGCATTTTCACTCTTAAACTTCCCCCTGTCCACACTTGACCGCCTCTGCAGGTGTGTCCTCCAGATGTGAAACGTTACTTGCGCTGAAAGATGCTGGTGAGACAGGGGGGGACGGCGGGGCAGAGCAGAGGGCGTGAGCCAGACCCCTATGTCCCCTCATCGGCCTTCCCCCATTCTCCTCTTCCTCACCGTGGCAGCAGATCTGTGCTCTTTGCAAGCACAGTCAGGTCTCCTGTCTCTCAGCCCAGCGAGATCTTTGTTTCCTAATTGTATTAAAATGCATTACCCCTCCTAGCCCAAAGCCCAGAGGGAAAGGCATGCTGGCTGGGCAGAGGTTTGACAACTCCAGCACCTCTACTTAAAACTCTGGATAAATCACTTAAATGCATGAAACTCAGTCTGTTTCTTTCCTTTTTTTTTTTTTTTAAAAAAAAAAAAAGAAAAAGTTGCATAAAAGCCCCTTTTCTTCCCAGCTTGGTCCTTGGGGAATACAAGGAGTTAACGCTGGTATTTATAGCAACAAGCCAAGCTAATAACCACTGCGAAGCTGGGAGGGCGGTTGTGAGGTTATCAGCAAACATGAGAATGAAAAAAAAATTGGGTTTTGAAGAATTAAAGGGCTCTCGTACCCCTCCCCTCTCACCCCGAAGTGTGGGACCATTGCGGCTGTTGGTACAGAAATGAAAGGTATTACAGGAGAGTCATTGTGTTACGGAGGGGGGGGGAAGTGTCTGTCTCTCTTTTTTTATTTTTTTTCTGTTTTAAACTTCCTGGTTGGTCAGGCTGGGGCTGACAAAGGGGAACCGGTCGTGTCCAGACACATTGCAGACTTCTGGCAAAATAGCCCAAGCACATGAAAATTTACACATTTCCTGGCACCCGGCCAGGCGGTACTTGTAGGACTTGGCATGGCTTTGCCTTCAGTTAGAAAAATGGCCTTTTTTTCCTTTTTTTTTTTTTCCTTTCCCCTCCTTTCTTTGGTGGACCGGGGGATGGAAACCTCCTGTGTGCCGGGTCGGGACTGCAGAAGAGAGTCAAAGTTTGAGCCTGGGGAGCGGTTCCTGCAATGGTGTTTCTTTGACTTAGCAGCGTGCGTTTCTCGCTCTCATCCTTGATCCTGATGTGCACGACCTGGCTGCTGCCCACCTCCGCGTGAAGGGCCACCTGATGGCCACGGTGATGCAGACAGAAACCGCTGAGCATCTTCTTTGAGCTGCTGAAAGCGTTCAGACTGGCAGGAGGGCCATGCATGGCTGGTATCTCAGCCTGTAAATAAAAAAAACCGGGTCACTTCTTGCAACTTAAGTTCCCTGCCCGGCTGTGGGTTTCTGGCCAGCTCCTTGACTCCGTTTCTCCGTGGGGGGATTGAAACCAGCCTCCCGCCGGTCAGCAAACCCTGTGTCACTTCCTTCCCCCCGCCAACCTCACTCTTTCCACAGAGCAGACTTTCAAATGAACATTTTCGGTTCATTAAAGGTAGTTTTGAAAACATTTTTAGTTCTGTTTTAAAAAAAAAAAAAAGGGGGGGGGGGAAGTGGGAGCTCATCTGGACCTGGTGGTACAGGCTCAAATTGGGGGATGCAAGAAGTCCTCTCCATTTGGGGTGGATGGGCTAATAAGATTGCCATTTTAATACTCATATCCTTTTTTGACAGCTCTCCTCTTGTGTGAGGCACCCTCCCACAACTGCACCTCTTTGTCTCACTATTGCTCGTATCCATTGCAAACTCCCCCAGGGCATGTTCTCCCCTCAGTCATCGGGGAGCTGTGGATGTATATCCTCCTGTGCCAGGCTGGGAATATCACACCAGTCCCTCCCTCGACACACACGTATTTTGTGGCATGGAGTTTAAAATAACGTGCGAGCATCTGCAGTATCAACCAAAAGCAGGGAGGAGGAGAGGGGAAGCTGGAAACGCTTGGACCGTTGCGGGATTGGGGTGGCTGGAGTCTGGTAATTCCACGTACTCAGAGCAGGAAGGGGAACCTTGGAGTTTGGTTAAAAATTTCAAAGCACAGAAGTGATCCTGGCCCTTGGATATACATCTCTTTTTTTTTTTTTCTCCTTTTCTTTCGGAAGTCGCAAAGCACTGGAGGTTTTGGTCCTGCAGAGGACTTCTCTGCTTTTCCTTATCGCAGACCTCTGAGCGTTTTGGGCAGCGCACGAGCAGCTTTACGTTTTAATCCCCAGTGCTCTCAATGTAGGGATCCCAAAGCATCTTGCCCAACCTGGGCACAGTAATGTCTCTGCCTGTTGCAGAAACGCAGCCGCAAAGCAGCGCCTGCCCGACAGGGTGCAACACGCTGCCCTGCCAGGTCTGGGGCTGCGGGTCTGCTGGAGTGGTAGAGGGTGGGTGCAAAGCCCAGGTTTGGGCGCGAGCTCCCCGGCAGCAGTAGGGCAAAGGAAACGGATTTGGGATTTCAGGTGGAGAGCACAAGAGTCATTCTCTTGGCCGGGAAGCAGAGTTGTGCATGCAGTCAAACAGCAGAGGACACCTTATGTGGGTGATTTGTAATTACCCAGGAACCCAGCCAGGATGAAGACCATGTCTCTTATGAAATGCAACACGAGATCTTTTGTACACACACCGTCTCTACCGATTGTGTGGCTGGGGCTCCTGGTTTCCGCTTTCTAAGGTGGCACGTGGAGCGTAGACCTGTTGGTGGTGCCAAGGGCAGAGTCATGCTTGCTTCCGTCTCCCGTGTCCTCAGAAGTCATTCTTCCAAGGAATGGACCGTGGGCTTTGACCATTTTAATCTGACCTAAAGGTCAGAGTGTGATTTTTACTGAGGCAGGGTTTTTGTGGTAGTAAGGCTTATGAATGTGTATGTTTGACTTTTATTCATCTACTTTCCATGGCATGGTAGACACGTACTGCACTGCTGCTAATTTTCTCCATGTAATCACCTGAGTGATAAGTTCTTTCACTAAATCCTAATTTCTTCCAGGCAAGAGTCCTGTTGATGTACAAACATAGGCGCAGCAGAAAGCATGGTGACTCTGCAGCTGTATCACAGTTCATTTTACTGCTTCTTTCTGTTTGTTCAGCAATGGTCTAACTCTGCAGTGCCTCACTCTTGCTCGTTAACAGCATGGAGGTTTATTCACACAGGTGGTTGACTCTCACACTCACGTGAGCATTTGGGTGCAGCTGAATGAACTACCTGCACAAATAAGGATCCAGAAAGTACAGAGGTGTCTTGGATTTTATCCTCAACTGAGGGGCAGGGGAGCACAAACCTCCTTGACTTTGGGTGGTGGTGCTCTTCAGCTTCCCCCCTGCCTTGCCAGGGAGCAGTGATGAGTGATCCTTGGCGCCAGCCAGGTGCCCCCTCCACTTCCCTAGATACACCTTCGGCCAGCAAACAAACAGCCGAGAAGGAAAACCCACAGAGGGAGCTGCTCTCTCAGATTTGGGTGGACAAAGAAGGGGAAGTTGAAACTTAGACCAGATGAGACTATTATTTTTTTTTTGAGTTCATTTTTTCAGCTCACGACGCTGTTCCCTCTATGTATGCGTGCGCGCACACAACCACGTGTGAACATGTGTATGCATGGTTCTCCCTCCTTTTGTCTTGAGGAATATTAGATGTTTGCCCAGCAGCGGCCAGAGCAGTTAGATCATTGCAGGAGATCCTCATCAAAGCCCACGCTGTAGAGCAGTCGTGCACCCCGGCGAGACTCCCTGGGTGGTGTGTGGGAGCTCTCTTGCAAGGACCTACTTGTCCGTAGGGTGGACTCCATGGTTTGCCATAAACCTGCCCTAGCAGAGAGATGGCTGGGTGCTTGGGCAAGATGTCTCACCTCTTACCTGCTGGCTTCAGATCCAAGTGAGGTCTTGGGCAGTTGATCCACCTGCAGGCAGTTTAAATTCTTGTTGGTATCAGACACATCAGAGTTGCATAGTGTTGTAAGACGCTCTAGGATGAGCTTGCCAAATCTATAATGGCACTAGAGACTTGAGAGGTAACCACTAGGTTATTCTTGGGCTGCTTGTGTCCACCTTAACCTGAAATGTAAAGTGAAAGCTCTGTGTTGGGAGGAAAGCGTGAGCGGAGAAGAAAAGGTGGCAGAGGTGCACGCAATGGTGAGCCCCAAGGTCCCCATTTCAGGACCATCCTCCGTGGGGATGGTTGTTAGACAAGCGGCTGGTGGGTTCCCACAGCATGGGAACCACCCTGTGCTGTGCCCCAAAACTGGGGCCTCCAGGTGCAGATGGTAATGACCTAGCTGTGCTCATTGGTTTTTAATTTGGTGTCTTGAGCTTCAAGCTGAGGATCTTCTGTATTTCTGGAAATCAATTGGGTAAAGCACAGGAAAGGCCAGGTGTCTTTATTTCATGTGTTGGAAGTCTCTTGGGGCAGGAGTGGAGATAGAGGTGTGTGTTGTTGGGGGAAAAACTAAAATGGTGGAAGAAATTGCATCAGATTTGGATAGGTCTGTGTGCTGTTTATGATGCCTTCTCCTTGCAAGTCTCTCTGAGCATGTGTTAAGTGAGGCTGAGGTTTGAATTTTATGAGGAAGGTGTTTGTCCCACAAGTACAAATGTCTAATTAGACCTGACACAGCAGAGGCATTTCCCTGACATTTATGCCACCGTCTTTCAATCCTCAGGAGCACACAGTCTGGTGGGAGGCACCACAAACAATGTCAGAAACAACATAAAATTCTCCATTAGCTACGACCCCCAGAAAAGAAAAAACAACAAACCAACACCCAACCCTCACACTACTTTTATTAGGCACACTAAAAGTGAAAGCAGAAGGGTGGGGCTGGGTTTGTCGATCTTCGCTTGTAGGAAGACATAAAATGGCTCATTTAAATTCTTAAGAACTGCATAGGAGGCAGGAGACACAATGAGGATCTTGGAGAAGAAAGGCCATCAGCTGAACAAACTAATCGCATGGTAATCAAAGGGGAGTTATACAGAGCCTACTGGGAAGCACTTTAGAGGAGGTTCCAGCTAGGCATAGCAAGCACCCTGTCAACTGACATCTTTAATAAATTATAAATTAAAAAAAGCACAAAGGGACGTGTAGCAAAAGGGAAAGACAAGTCTAAGATGTTCCTAAACAGTATGTGCTCCAAATCTGTGCTGCGGTGGCTGCACGGGGAGCTCAGCAGAATTGTTGCTGTTGAGAATAACTCCCAAATCCCGCTTGGCTGACGAGCTCGGTTATCCCTGGCGTGCGTGAGGGGTATGGTCCATGCTTGGAGTGACTTCTGCAAGTTTTGCTCCGGAGGTTCAGTTCTCCAAGAAAGCGGATGCGGCAGGAGTGCGCTGGAGGGGATGAGGAACCAACCTGCAGAAAGAGGGACCATGCGCTAATCCACAGCATCTTCTCTGCTAGCCTGGGTGGATAGCTGCTGTGAAAGCGCCATTCTGAACAGTAATGTTACAACAAGATTAAAAATAGATTTTTTTTTTAAAAAAAAAACAAACCCTAAGTAATTGTGGGGTGTGTCATCTTCAAAGCACTGCACAAGCATTAATTAAGCTTTACAACACTGCTGCATGGTGGGGCAGTAACCTTTGTGATGGTCGCTTTTATAGGTGAACTAATCAGGATTGATTTTTTGGTTTTTTTTTTTATTAGCAAAAGTGAAATTAAGCATCATTTCTGATAAACAGGAAACTAAGTTAAAAAGGCAGGGGGAACAAAGTCTGCAAAGTCAAAAACAACTAGTTCTAACCCACAAAATGGGGAAACAGGAGGTAGCAATAAGAAAAAAAATGTTAGAAGCAGAAATGTTCCAAACTGCAGAAATGTGTTTGTCTGATTTTAACCAAAAGGCTAAATTGTTCTGTGGTGCAACTGGCTTTGGAGGAAGTTACACTATGGAGAAATTTGGCCTCAAGGAAAATGTCTTCCCAAGAGAAGTGGTGGTGGGGACTTAAGGAGGGCAGGTATGAGCTCAGAAGTATCTAGTGCCTCCCTGGTGGAGACTGATAATAGAAATTCATGTTTGGAGGGCAGGAGTGCTGCCCCTCCGAGGTGCTAAGCTTTGGGTCGGTGGAGCATCAAAGCATCTTGGTGCTGTAGCTGTAGTTTTAAATCAACCGTTGCGCTCGGTCTACTCAAGAAAAGCCTCGGCGGTAAAATCCACCAGTTTGGAAAATTTCATTTTAGAAAAGCCGACCAGCATTTGACCTGATGCAAACTTGTCTTGCTTCAACTTTGGGCGTTGCTTTTCACATCTACAAATAAATTAAGAAAAGCTCAAAATTGGTGTCTGTTTTAGAAGCGTGAAAGCAGTCCTACCTGTGAGCGGGGGGCAAATGTAGAATGGCAGGAATTTTTTTGTGGTTTAATTTTAAATCCTTTAGGATTGAAATACTGGGAGGATCCTAATGGGAACTATAACATAGCCATAAATGTAGACTAATAGCGCAAGTTCAAAATGCTTATAACTTGCCGTTTTCCCTTATTGCAGACTCTGTGTGTGACCTGTTGCCTTTGCTTCCACTATCTTCAGCTGTCTGAGTTTTGTCACCTTTCTCAGCAAACGGAGGGGGGGGGGGTTCAAGAGAAACAAAGCCTGCAATGTACTTAAACAAAAACAAAAAAAAACCCAAAAACCCCAAACCTCTTCTCTTTTTTTTTTTTTTTTTTGGGGGAGTCAAAACTTTCTGGCTCTGCTAGCTGTGGGGTGCAGCTGGAAATGGGAAATGTAAGAGTTCAAAAAAAAAAAAACCCAACCCCAAACCCAAAATCTCCTACCCCAGAGAGAGGTCTGAAGAGAAAACTTTGTATTCCTGATGCTTGAATCAATCTATCGGTTTTTACAGGTATGAAACTGATCTCCCTTTTGTGAAATATTCCCATTCTGGTTGAAACAAAGAACCTGATGAGTATCAAAGCTTGGGGTGTTCTGTCCCTCTTGTCGTTGATGCTCTGGGTGCAATGGTCCTGAAGCGCTGAAAAACAAATGTTTAATGGGGAAAAGCCACTGTCTCTTTTTTTTGGGTACTGTTTTTTTCATTTTGACTAGACTTGTTTGTTCAAAGGTGGGAATGATCCATGCTCTGGCACTGCTTAGCTGGCTTGCAAATACAGAATGGCTCCAAGGCTTGACTTTCCCCTTGTCTTAGTTAAACTGAAGTACGAGTTACGCTCCTCTACCCCTACTTTGTGTGACATCTTTGCTTCTCAGTGCACCTGTGGCCACATCCAGCAATTGGGCATAAAACCATGGACCAGCAGAGATCAGGTGACTGTGATTTTTGCAATGATGTTCCCATTTCAGGATGCAGATATGGGGGTTGCTCAAATATTATAATTACCTATTTGGGCTAAAATTGCCCCTGTTTATTGTTATTTGTGAATGACCGGTTAAAGGGATTGCAAGTGGCAGTGCAGAAGCTGTGGCAGGGGCACGATGTATCTGAGATCAAGGATTAATTAAGAAACCACGATGCTATGGCGTTGCATCGTGGTTGGCTTTGCGGCATGGGTTGGCCTGAAAAGCCAGGCCACGTGGTCCCGCCGGGGTGGAGGGCATGGGCAAAACCACTTGGATGATTACTTTTCCTTCGTGTGTGACCGCTCGCTGGTCTTTGAAGACACCCTGCATTGTTGTTGGCTTTACAATGAGCGCCGCTTCTTTTGGGAAGAGGCTTCTCCTGCTTTCAGGAGCAGCAGGAGAGTTTGTTCTCTGCCTTAATCGCATGGATTAGAGTCAATCCTGGGGTCAGAGTTGCTCCCTGGAGGCTGGACAAGGGGGTTTTTGGCTTAATTTTTGTATGAGGGGATTGCCCCGCGTGTTGTGTTGGCGAAGGGGCAGGGGGAAAGCGGCGCGCTGTCTGCGTGAAGCAAATGAACCGCGCTGCGAAAAACCCCCGCTCCACATCACTGTCTGCAGCCAACAGCGGCAAGACCCTGGTGCCTGCGAATTACAGAGTCAGATGCTTGCTTTGCTCGAGTGTGCGGCAGGGTTTGCCTAAATTCAGAAAATAATTTGTAGTTTCAAGAAAAAGAAAAAAAAAATTGCTTTAAGTTAAGCGCATCATCAACAAAATCAAAGCATGCGAATTCTCAAACTGAATATTTGAAAACTTGCTTTGACTCAAAAATACAAACTTTTGCAATGTCAGCAATGTAATGTAGATTTTATCCCCTGCCCCGTTTCTGACACGATTTTGGAAAATCTTCCCTTTTCACATGAATTTTTTTTTATAACTTCCTGGAAGTATTCAGATGACACAAAGTCTAAAAATTATGAGCAAGTCTCTGCTCACGCTCCTTCCTCCATCTTCCCCCACTCCCTTTATTTAATTTTTTAAAATTTTATAATTATTTTGTAAATAAACGTCTTTAAGGTTCCTGAGAAGCAAATACACAAATATTGCTTCCACCAAATAACACTGCAACTGTGCTTTAAAATACACTTGTTCCCAGAAGCCTTGGTTATGTTTAATCATCGTGAGAAGCTCTTTGTCCTGCTAATGCAAGTAACATCCTATCTAGGAGTGCACCTGGGGAAGCTGTAGGGTTGCAACCTTCATGTATGGCTGAAAGCTTGTCTCAAAATTTAAATACAGGACAAGGACGGGGCTGAAGAATTTTTATTTTAAAGTATTTCTTCTACATGAGGTTTTTTTTTTATCTACTAAAAGAAAAAATTCCATTTTCTCAAATACGTCGATTCCGTTATCAAAACTGTCAGGAGTGGTACCGTGCCCTCACCACCAGCGAGCTGTGGCTGCTCTGGGCTGCAACATCTCACACTTGGGTGCACGAACCCAACTTGGTACATGCGTGATGAGGATGTAAAAAGTCGGAGATCAGGCTCAAACTGCTTTGAAAATTTAGCCCTGGATAGCTGAGTCGTATTTTCAGGTTATTCTGGGGTTGAACACTGGCCCAGGTAATTAATCCTGTTGCCTCTGGTGGGCCTTGTTGGGCGAGTGCTTATCCGTGTCAGGGAGGCAATAAATTCTGATGACGTTATTTTTTAATTAATTCCTACTGATTTTGTCCTGGTGCAATAATATCACTGAGTTTAGAGGAGTGACTCCTGATTTCAGTGGGTGTAACTCGTGAGAGCAGCGTCGCCGGTTTTGACCAGGCACGTCTGCTCGAATTTTCTGAGCAAGCAACTTGTTGGGATTCCTGCAAAGTCTTTTGAAACCAACCCGTTGCTCAGCCCCAAAGGCTCTGGCTATCTCCTACGGGTCCCGTGGACTGACGCTGCTGTGGCCCACAGCCCTAGGGAGGGGACAGCAGGATCAGACCCTTCACAGAAAGGCAGATCCAGGGACAGTCCTTTGGCTGTTCACACTATTAATACTCTAGAAAACACAACTAATAATACTACTACTCTAAAATATCCAGATATCTGCTGACTTACAAGCAGGTGCAGTTACGGGTAGATGCTCCACAAAGAGCACAATACGCTGCTTAAAGGTAACTTTGGGTACATTTGGTAGAAAGTCATACAGCTCCATTAAAAAACATGGGCTTTTCCGCTGTTTTAAGTCCTCGTTCCTTATCCTTTATTGTCTCATTTCTAGTTTATCTCCCTGGCCTAATTTGTTCTTTCTCCGAATGTCTCCATTTGCTTTAATTAAGCTGTTTCTTGGCAGTGTCTTTAAGAGAAGAGGCTTTGAGGAAGAAGAGCATCTCTGTGCAATGACAGAGAGTGGAGCCAGGGGTGTGGGGTTAGAAGTAGTTTTGCCAAGAGCTGCCATTTAAAAAAAAACAAAAACAAAAACAAAAAACAAACAAACAAAAAAAAAAACCAAACAAAAAATGACAAACTAGCTTTTCCTGTTGTGGCAGTGTAGATTTTGTTTCAGTATTTGCAGAAAAGTGTGCTTTCCTTCCGGATGCATGTTCTCCTGGAGCGGGTACTCACACATGGTTGTGTGTGGGAAGGTCCTTTGCCTACATCAGCCTCATGGCTCAAGCAGGCTTTTCCTCTGTTGCTGCAAAACTGCTCACTGTGTCACTGGAGCAAAACCCATGGGCAAACCCCTTGTAGCAGTAGGGATTTTGTTGATGTTTGAAGGTCTATTGTGTTGGAGGGAACCTGGTGTCATCGCTTGTCCTCAGCTGCTGCAGGTGTTGGCTCGTCCTGGGTGATGCTGTGGGACACCAAGCTGGGAAACCGGTGCCCGGGGTCAGGTCCCACCCATGATTGAGAGCATTCGTTGGAGAGCTCATATTTGAAAATGTGGGGATGGGTAGATACTTTCGCTCTGAGTAGCGAAAAGTATCTGCTGAAACTCACCTGTGAGTTAATTATTAGAAATCGTTTTGTCTTCTGTGGTGTTATTAAGCTGCGGCTTGAGCAGCAAGCGTGATAAAACTGGAGAGAGGGGAAAAGGCCCGCCTGGGAAGGGGACAAAGGGAAACCTGGGGACGGAGGTGCCGTTTTGCTAAACATCGGGCTCATTTACTGCCTCTGCAGGTACCGAAGGGCATGAGCTCGGAGGTGGCGGAGTCAGTTACCTTGCCAGTCGTAAAGATGCAATTATCACCCCTTGTTTGACCGAAGACCGTAAAAGGAGACGCGATGCTAGTATTTACTGTATTTTTCTCCCCCTCTATTAAAAGGACGGCCGATTTTGAATTATGATAATAGCTGCACTCTGGGTTTAGGACTTGCCTCCCTGAAATTTTCAGGACCACTAATTTGTGGTTACTCCAGTGCTAGAATGGACTCGGTGGTGGTGGCCTTTAGACTGACAATGCCGTAAAAGTTTAAAGCTGCAACTGCTTCGGAGCCAAAGAAAGAGAGAAGATTGAAACCTAAAGGTTAGCGTGAAATGCACTTTACTGTTATCTATGAGAACAAATGAGTTAAAAAAATTTCAAATACCAGAATACCCTACAGGGAGGAGATATAACTATTAAAGGGCTGTTATAGCTGCAATAAATGTAGGAACAATAAAAATAAATTGATGAAGTAAATGTCAGCGCTGTTCCCCTGAGCTGCCCCCACACCTTTGTCCAAAAGTAGAACATCTCCAATTACAGAGGGTGGAATCAGCCTTCAATGACAATATGACAAGGACAGAACATAGAGCAGTGGCACAGGGAACACAATTATGCACAGCCTTGAAAAATTGTATCATACTACAATGTATGGAAGAAATCAATTAATGATGCAGGGTCTCCACTTCTGTCTAATAATCCTGTAAGTGAAGGATGAAACCCCCCCTCCTTGCCTTGGAAAGGGAGAAGGAAACAACAACGATGAAGAAGGATGACCCACGAGTGAAAGTCTGCATAATACCATGGGTCAACATTTGCACAGTTTACAAAATGCGGATATTCCTCTTTATCCATTATTATTTTTAAAATTGTAGCTATTAAGAAAGTACTTAACTGAAACCCACTTCATTGGTTAAATAGCCCACTGAAAAAAAAAAAAAAATTCTTTGATGAAAAGGCCAAAGACAAGAAAAGCTGACGGCTCAAAACCAAAGCCGGGAGCTGAAAGGGAAATGTAAAATTTTAGGAGTAAACAGAGTAGATGGTAGAAGACGATTTATCTTGTGCAATTTACAACAGGTGCTAAACATTACGAAAACCAGAGCTATTAAGCAATCAAATTAAGCTATAATTAACAGAAGAAAACTGTGCAGGAATTCTAATTAATACATATCTGAGCACATCCATGATCCCCCCCGACAGCTCGGCTTTCTAAACCCCTGCCACTACCCGAGAATAACCGAGGGGGTAACGCTTTGGGAGTGTGCAGGACGTCATGGGTGTCACCGGAGATTCTCCATAACAGCCACAGTCCCGTGTGCTGGCTTGGAGGGGGATGCTTTAATTTGGGAGACATTATTCTGAGGCAGTAGGAAGACAGACTCCCCTTTTGTTTGAAGATGTGGTTGAGGGAAGCCCTGCAAGAAGCCGGGGCTCATCCTCCTGTCTGCGCTTGTCCTCCCTTCCCCATGATGTGTCATTTCTTCCGCACCCTCTATTTCCGAGTGAGACCCGTTTCCCTGAGTCTCTGTCCAGGATGGACAGCTGGCGGTGGTTGTGCCTGGACGGAGATGCTGTAGTAGATGCACCTGAAGATAGGAAGGGACTGGTGGCCAAGACTCTCATGTGAGCTTTTATTCCTGCTTTGCCAAGGACATGATATGGTCCTGAACAAGGCACTGGATAAAATGTGTGTGTCCTGGCTACTCCAGGTGATTAACAACTCTATGAGGTGACTGGGACAAGTTTGCTCAGCTTTGGTTGAAAGGGGGGCTTGGCTCCCTGGCCCGTCTGCTTCCCGAACGTAGATAACGAAGCTTCCCTACCTTATCGTAGTATTGTGAAGATCAACTGGTTAATGGCTGCATGGCACTTTCAAGTGCTATCATTACAGTGCTATAGCCTCTCTTAGGGAGGATTTGTTATTTTTACGAAATTAATTGTAAATCCAATAGAAAATAATTCAGCCTCTGAAATTCTGGTGAGATAATTATTGTGAAGACAGTGTTAGTATAGTGCCTTTCAGATGATTCACTACTTTAATTATTACTTTCTAATTCTATGCAAGTATCATTTTAAAACCCTGTAACCTTCTCACGGGTTGGTTGTGCTTACCCTCTCAAATGCGGAGCTGACTCCTTAAACAGCTCTGTGACGCTCCTCGGGTGGATCCCTCTGGCCGGCAGCGGAGCTCCCTGAGGAAACAGCATCTTTCACAGGTGGTCGAGAGATGCCTTATTTCTGCAGATTTTTTTTTATTTTTTATTTGTGTGGGGTTGCGGGTCCTGCTGTTGGTCATTGGCTGACCACGTCTTGCAAGACTCGATCATCTTTTGCTGTGTGTGTTGGTGAGGGCATCACAGGATGCCTGCTCCTGCTCCAAGATTGGGTCACCTTCTCCATGCCCGCCTGGTCCCTGGGTACCTAGCCTGTCAGAGCAAGGACCGGGACTCCATCAGGAGGAGGAGAGCAGAGTCTTTGTTTCTCATTTTCTAAGGGGATGAAGTGATTAAGAGCTGCTCGGACTTTTGGTTGTCTGTCCATGAACTGCCACCCTGGCTTGTCCCAAGCACAGTCCATCGTGGTGTGCTGTGCCTCTTGCTGGCTTTGGTTGCACACCCTGGGGTGAAACATGGTGCTAAGTGTTTTCTTCTCTCTTCACTCTGGCAGCTGGCTTAGCTCTAGGTTGGCATTTGCTGTACCTTCCTCTGTGCTCGTACTCCCTGAATATCTTCAGCCTCAGCTTCTCCTGGGTTATCCTGGTATGACAAAAGCCTATGGTGTTTTTTTTTAGGACAATAAGCAAAGAGGTCCTTTGTGAAGAAAAACCGCAATCTCCGCGGAGGGCAGGGGCAGGACTGGCTGGAAATCACTGGAAAAAAAAAAAACAAACCGTGAAGCCTAAGACTGTGCTGCTTCTGCCCCAGCTTTGGAAATGCCAGCTGGATTTTAAGGCAGTTGAGCTATAATTTAACCTGGCCATCCTGCACCCGTCCCTGCATGGCCCTCCCCTCCAAGCTGGGGACCAAAGGGGGGGACTTTTCCTCTGCAGTCTTCCATACAAATGTCCCTGCTTGGAAAGGGGCCCCTTGCTCGCTCTGCCTGGCTCCCCGCCAAGCTGGCGCATGAACAGCCCTCCCCGGCGCTCGGGAGCGTCCCTCCCTGGGCGTCGCTGGTGGCTCTCCCCAGAGGTGGGG
>VYZM01007056.1:134492-141992 GCA_013398915.1 Dromas ardeola
TTTTTAGTAGTAAACCCCCCCCCCCCCAGTAAATGCAGGCAGCACCTGTGTTGCTATTTCCACAATGAGCGAAAACTGCAATAACAATTCCCATATATTCAGTTGCCTTCTAATCTCCCAAGACTTACTCTGGTGTGCCTCTGCTTTAAGACATTTGGTAGTACCAGCAGCCCCCCCTTCTCAAATTAACTCCTGCAAAACACATCTCCTTGCCTGGAAAGAGGGAAATTTGTCAGCCCTGGAAAAGAGCAGCAACAAAAAACCACCTTAAAACTCTGCAGCAAAACTCTTTACAGTTGAGCATGCAGATAGAGAGATAAGTGTGTGTATACATGTATGTGTGTGTATATATATATTTTTTTTTTTTAGCTCAGCAAGTAAGTCCTATTGGGGTAAACCTTTTGGTGCCGCCAAAAGGATGTACAAACAGGGAGGAAGGTGGAGGCAGCTCTCGTTTGCTGCAGAAGTTGGAAAACATCGTGTTTGCAAAGCTCTGCCTTGGAGAAGACTTAGCTGGTTGCATATGATGGAGCTCCGCCTTTCCCCCTCAAATTCACTACTTTGAATACAATAAAGTTGCTTTGAACTTTTTCAATTATTTAACAACTTTCAAGTGGAGAAATATTTAGGTCTTTTAATTTCATTTTTGGCTCCTCTTTTTTTTTTTTTTCCCTTTGCCTCCATTCTGTTTGCTAAACAGTAATTGCAGATCTTTCCTGCCACCTTTAATACTCCCAGCTAATTATCCTGAAATAAATCTCTTTCAAGTCTACATGCCAGCAGTTGTGGGATATGAGCGGCTCTTTCAGCTCCCGGCAGCCTGTCACTCAAATGGGCCTCAGCTGCAGCTCCGAATGATGAGTATTAGTCTCCCGCTGGGATGATTCTCCCAATCTCCCCACTTCCAACAGCATCTCCCAGGGCTGCACCACGCTCCTACCTGTTAGCCTAATCTGGGATTTTCTTTTGCTAACGCTGTTATTTTGAAAGGAGGAAGAGGATTCCTGGGAGAAAGGCACTCAGTTAACCTTTTCCTAATTGCCATTCAAAGCTGAAAGGAAGGGAAGAAAATAAAAATAAAATAGGATGATGGGTGTCAGTGCACGGAATGTTGGCTTGGGAAGGGTGGATGTACAGATGGGGTCCCTCGCCGACCTCTCGGGGTTATTTCTTTGGCCAAGGCAGGGTTTTGGGACCAGGCTCCTGATTTAGGCAGCCTGCCCTCCCTGGGTGCTCCTCTCTGTTATTTCCAGCTTGTGTCCCGCTTGCTCAGAAACAAGGTTGTCGGGTTGTAGGCAGAGCTAAATGCTCCATCATTAATTTATTATGTGCTAGCAGTAATAGCGAGGGCTATTTTTAAATGCCACTTAAGCTCGCGCTCACACATGGGTTTGTAATTTGACTATAGGACATACATAAAATGACATATTGTTACGCACTTAAAGATACAGTTTTAAATGAAAGAACTATGAAACTATTAGTATTTAAAGTGCTTTTTTTTATGCTGTACCTGCGCCTTTTAGCGACTTAACAATTGGATTGCCTCCAGAGGCAGCCCCGGCAGGAGATGCCGTGCGGATGCATCCTGGCGGGGCGACACGATGGGGTTTGTGGTACCCATTGCCTCTTGGGTGCTGCTGGTGGGGGGCTCAGGAGGCGGCGTGGGCACCCCCCCGCTCTGGGCTCGCATCTCCGCCTCGTTTCTGAAGCCAGAGGTTTTGGTTAGCCATTAAATACAGGCTCAAGTTGCTTGGCTGGCCTTGAATCCCCCTTCCTAAAGAGTTGTTTTTCACTCAGGGCTCCCTCTCTAAGCCCGCGATGGCTGCATTGAATTAATTCTATTAACTGCCAAAGGAATTCCTCGCTGCCGAATTATATTTCCTGTGTCTGTAAATCATTTCACCGCTGCTTTCCCTGACAGTTATGCAAGTGACCTTTTGATTTCACTGTGTGTTTTTTTTTTTTATTTATGACATTGCTAACCACTCTATGGCTGTGCATCGCAGTGAGATGGGCCCGTGATGTGGGATGCTTGAGAATATAGAGTATTTTATAAACATGTGTGTATATATATATTTTAAAAAGTGAAAACAGCATAAAGTTGAATGTTTCAGACTTGGACCTTGGAAACATGATATTTACACTAAGTCATATTAGTTCTAAGAGTCTATTTCTGGGCATTTTCACTTCCAGAGAAGAACTGCTTGAAACCCCTCCCCTTTCTTCTAACTGAGCATCCTTTGCTTTTAAATTTTTTTTATTTTTTTTATCGTCACCAGGCCAGTTCTGCAGAGGCCAAGCAGTCACTGGGTTAAGTGGGAGCTGTGGATGCTCAGAGCTTTGGTAATACCAGAGCCAGGGACGGCGTCATCCGACTTGTGTTGTACCCGGGCTGTGAATTCCCCTAAGGAATGGGGAATCGGACACCCAAGTTCTGCGTTGGGCTTCGGGGGCGATGCGTTGCCATAGGCACATCTCTTCTGCAGCAGCAAAAGCAGTTCCCGGGTGGGGGCGAGACCGTCTAAAAGCTCCTGGCAGGTGCAGGGACCCTTGCCCAGACCTCTTGCCTCTTTGCCGTGGTTCTGTCCCAATTGGTCTGAGCATAAAATTCTGCAAGTGCAACAGCTATTCTAGGCTGGGGAACCATGTTGGCATCCCAGTGCTTGATTTGTAAGTCTAATTAGAAGTTAGAAGTGTCAATGGCAGCACTTGCAGGCACAATTATAGCACCTGCAAAAAAAGGGAGCCTGCTTTTCCCATTTGGCTCCTCCTCTGGGTGCGAGGCTTCTATAAATACAGCGGTCTGACGAGCAGAGCTGGGATGATGCCTGCCTTGCCACCACTGAGGTCCCCTTCTTGGGTAGGGAGCAGCTAAGAAATGAGCTGTACCGCCATCTAGAAAAACCTGCAAACCAGAAGAGATCCCCGCTCTGGCCCTTTTAACAAGTCTGAGGCATCGTGGTTGACTTGTGCAAGGCTTTGCGTAAGTAATAAATTGAGGTTTCCTGCAAAACATCTGGTCGATTCAGCTCTTATCTTGCTCCGCAAGAGGTGAAAAAATCCTCTGTGGTTCTCCTTTGCTGTGCTACAAATATAGATACCTATTTGTAAGGAAATATCGAAATAGAAGTTTGAAAGTATTCTTACGTTTGTTCCCCAGTGCTGAATTAAATATGTTTTGGGGCTGTTTGTAATGCCCTTTTCAGTCCTGGTTAGATAGCAGTGCAGCGCAAGCATCTCGTTCTTAAATGGAGTTTATAGCACTCCTGCCAGGAACAAGGTTGACAATCTTGGAAAGCAAAGCCCATGGTAAGAGCTGCAGAAACACCGTGCCTTTACATTGTGCCTCTTACACTTTCTGTGGTTTCATCCCAAAACCAGACTTAATTTTCGGAGCTTCTGAGCCCTCATAACCCATGCCCGGGGTCATGTAGTTTGACCCAAGCCATCCAATCCCCAGCAGAGTGGAATACGATATGCGTGCAACGTATATGCTAATGTGTTCCCGAATATCTCAGGACATGGTTGAATCTGGTTCAACACCTTTGCCTATCATGGATGATGTAGCTCAGATAATATCTAATTGTTGGCATCACTTGCATCCTTCTGCTTTTTTTATGGTCTCTGGTTCTTCCCATTTGGTCTGCATCCCCAGTCTTTGTCTTTAAATTGTATCCTATCCATTATCCTAGTTTTCCATGCTTTAACTTCCAAAACCAACATGAGAAATAAAATAAAATTCTGACTTCTTTCACTGCTTCTGGTGTGCTTGCCCACAGCCTTTCTGAAAGAAACCAATAAATAATGCTCCTCATCCCCCTAAAAATTAAATTAAACCCAGATTTCTCTGGGGAGGAGGCTAGGTTAATTACAAAGAGCTACCAATGCCATATCTAAAAAGGCTCCCTCATTTTCATTTTTAATATTTAGGATGAAACTTAATATCTGATCCTTTTTTTTTTTTTTTTTGGCTAAACTAGTCAGTTTAGAAGTGGAGAGGCTGCCAAATGCAGCTAATATTATTCTGCCCAAAAACTTCTGTCAATTAACTCCGTGCAGCATTTGCTGGTGAGACTGGGAAGGGGAAGATGGTGCCGCTCCAGCCCGGAGCCAGCCGAAACCTGGGTGTTCAGTGTGGTTAAGGTTTGGTGGGAATCGCTTTCTGCTTGAACGTTGGGGGGCTTCACCCTGTAGCCTCAGCACGTGCAGAACACATTCATGTGTCTGGGTATTAAAGTTAGTAGAAAAACTTGGTGAAGCCTCAGAGATTGATGGGAAAGGGTATATTGGATCGCCTAAGGAGAAGAAAGTGTTACATTTGTATTTGAAAGCAGGGTGGGAAACAACTGGTACCTCCCAAAGTCTGTGAGTCGTGTGTTGCCTGTTTGGGAG
The DNA here is from genome assembly GCA_013398915.1 of Dromas ardeola. NCBI lineage: Eukaryota > Metazoa > Chordata > Aves > Charadriiformes > Dromadidae > Dromas > Dromas ardeola. The sequence continues at coordinate 138,885 of VYZM01007056.1, forward strand.
TGAAACTGCCCCAAATAGGGATTAAAGTGGGAATCTGAACGCAAAGTGCAAATTTAAAGGTGGTAGCGCACAAAATCCAGTCTGCAAAGAAAAATGCACGGTTGTTATACCCAGGAAGCGAAATATTTTCAGTTAGTTGAAAAGAACAGAAAATGATGATGACATTAAGAGTTTTATGCATGTTTACTAGAAAGTATGGGGATGTCGAGGGAGCCACTGTGTGTAACAGGGTCATGCTGGATAGTTGACATAAATATTTCTGTTATTCAGCAGAAAAGACAGATTGTTACCAAACCAGACAAATACGCTATTGCTGTTGTATCTCTGATCGGCGCCATCAGTTCTGCCAACTGATTTACCGAACCCTACGTTCCCTTCAGCATCTATCGATCCCTTTAGTATCTATCGATCTCTCTATCTACACCCAAATTTATCATATGTATGTAAGTATTTGAGCGCACATTACAGGTATTTGTGGCTGGCTGCCTCTTTTCAGAGTGGAATAGAGGGAAACGGTTAAATATCCACAGCGAGTTTGGCTGCCTAGCTTAAGCAGGATACTTTGACTCTCCATGACATCCTGCTCATTTTGGAGAATAATTCTTATTGGAAAATTGCAATGCTAAATCATTAACTTCTAAGGAGCTGAAGGGAAAAAGAGAGCTGACTTAAAGGATCCCAGTGTGTTGCCCCTGGCTTGCTCTGTGTTGTTCTGTGCACAATATAAACCACCGTTAAAATACTTCTTGCTGCATTATATAGCTCAAGGTCCAGGCCATTTACAAGCCTGCCCTCCTCCTAGCAGCGATGCCTTCTTTATGCTGGAGACATAACTTTAATGAAGCAGTGAAAGGAAGAAATGCAGGGCAAGATATCGAAAGGAAAAAAAAAAGAAAAAGGGAAAAAAAAAAAAGACAGTCTGAAATCAAACTTCTAAATAGGTGGAGAGAAGATGTCTCCATTGCCTGCCTTCTTCAGCTTGAGGAGCTGAGCAGGTACCTATCACAGGGCTGTCTCTGGTTTAGTGGCAAGGGGAGCATTCTCTGGGGAGGAAGGAGCAGGCAGGTGGCCAATTTCTTGTGAACTGGCTGATTTCAGCTCTTGGGTTTGGGGCAGAAGCTGTAGACACGGCGCAGCGGTGGCCAAATGGTCACAGCAGAGGTGGTGTGTCTGTACAAGGGATGGGTAAGACGAGGTAGATCCGTGTAACGGAGGACCCCCGTCGGTTGCTATCCAGATGATAAATCAGAAATGGCAAGATGGGTTGGAGTCTCTGAAATATGGTGTCCATATGGCGCAATGATAAAGCTTCATCACTGCTGCTTTAGAAGTACTTCTTGTCTCCAAATGTCTAACCACCAGGACTTTTTCTTTTTTTTTTTTTTTTTTTTTTTTTTTTTTTTGACAGGATTCTTGTGTAACGAAAACTCAGTTTTTGGGCATGGGTTGAATAGTCAGTGACTTGAGAAACATCCCACCGTCTGTCTCAGCCCTTTTGTTTCATTCCCAGTGTTGTCCTCAGATGTTGTTCAGTGTGCACTGGCTTTGGTGGAAGTGGCGTGTGAATGCCCAGTGCCAGGCTTATGGGTAGATTTTAAAAGACGTTGAGGCAGAGATGGTCTTTGTAGGATTTAATTGGACCTGGCCCACTTCGTTGTGATCAGAAAGAGAAAAGAAAAAATCAACCAAAGCAAAAGAAACCAACCCAACCCAAAATGCTATATGCCGCCTGCCTACTTCCAAAATTTAATACACCTTTGAAATCCTGGTCCTTTGCTCTCCTATTGGAAGGTGAAGGAAAATTAAAGGGGTTACACACCATGTTGGTGGGAATTGAGACTTGTCTTCTTGCTGGCTTACAAATACATAACAAAGTGCAATTATTTTTAATATAATTATTTTTGGTTGTAATATAACGGAGGAAATTCAAAACAGAAAACTCTATAGCAAGGGACAATCTGTCTGTTGAAACGAACAATCTGTTCGAGCGCTCACGCTCCCCCTGTCCTGCGCTCCCTTAACTCTTTCGGGAAGTGCGTCACCTGTGGTGCCGGTTGCGGAGACGGAGCTGGTCCAGCCTCGCGTGGTCCTCTCCTGCTGCATCAGTGTGGGGGGCCTACAGAGGATGGCTGTGCGGATGTGTATTTAGGGGTGGTGGGGAAAAAAGAGCAAGAAAGAAGACAGAAAATGGATGTTTTTTTTCTCCTGTAAATACAGCAACTCTTTGCATTTTTGTTCTCCTTTCCACCCTTGTTTTGTAGACCTTGGATGCAGTGAGCTGAAGGGTTCTGGACCCTTCCCAGCAGTGCTAGGAAGGGGGTAGCAAGGCTACCTGTCATCAGGATCCTCTAGGAGACCTGGGGATGTTAAGGTCCTGGTCATTTTATGCTCCTGTTTGTGAAACAGTGGTGGTGAGAGGTCCTGTTGTGTGGGTGTTGGTGGCCGGTGCCCAGCTCATGGGACCAGAGTGTCTCCATGCTCTCCAGATGGTTTTGTGTACAACTGACAAATCGGTTTTGTCTGAGACTAGAACATTTAAGAGTTACTAGATTTCTCTCCCAGATTTTCTGTGCCTACGTTCATGCAATGCACAAGCAGCCTTATCATGGAAATTTAGCGGGTTAGATATGAAAAACGTGGGCAAAAAGGTCAGAAGTGTCATACTTCCTACATCACCTGAGCAGCAAACAGCATATGTGTGAAGACATCCCATTGACGTTGTACAGTGGCATGCTAGTATTCCCAGTGTTACTCTCCAGCCAACCTGATACAGCATAATACATATATATTTGGGGGTTTTGTTTTCTATTCTCCAATGAGGTCCTCATTCAGTTGCTCATGGTTAGTCTGGAGCCACCAATGAGCCGGCATCATTCAGGCTGTTCCTTCCAAAGCATGTGACCTTGCATTTCTCAAGAGCGACTGTTGTCGGTTGTGGACTTACTTCCCCACAATTCGGGACACCAGATGTTCCTCATGGTCGTCTTTGAGCAGAAGTAAACTAAGAAACGCATCATCTGCAAGTTGTTGCCCATTTGTTTTTCTGTTTCCATGCAATGTGCTAGTGCTGAACAGCGCAGGAGAGCAGGGATGTGCCTCTCTTCAGCC
>VYZM01007056.1:146992-184492 GCA_013398915.1 Dromas ardeola
AGGGGCTCCAGTTGTGCGAGCGCGTGCCTGTTGTTTAGACTGTTAAATCTGTCTGCTCCTGAAAAGGCTTTCTTTTAAAAATTGATTTCGATTTTATTGGAATAATCAGTATTATTTTAGAAAATCAATATATCATCAACCTGAAGCAATTTGCAGGGTTTTTCAATTTACTGAATATTTTTTTTAAAAAAAAATCTTTGCGTTTTGTTCCCGATTAATAGAAGCGTTTTTAACTGTCAAAATCGCCAAATCTGAAAACAAAAGCCATAGCTCTGACTGCGGAAAGGGAAAGGCAAATGCTGGGCTGAAGGCTGGGCATTTCACCCCCTGTATAGATGGCATTTCCCATTGCCCCACAGCGAGCCAGAGGGGAGCTGGGCCCTATGGCCACCCCTTGCAGATGTTCTCCTGGCCGTGAGTTATTGGCCCTGCGTAGCTGATGTCTATGGTGAGGTCTGGAGAGAGACCTCAGCTCATCCCACCTCCGTCCCTGCCCAGCAGTGTGCTGCTGGTAGCTGTTCTCAAAATGCTGCCCCAATCTGGGGTTGAACCCATGGCTTTAGCTTGTGGGTAATGAGCTAAAGAAAGTGTTATTTCTTGTGAAGCCAGGCTTTTTAGTCTGGATTTTACTTTTTCTAGATGATAGAGGGGGGGGAAAACTTATGTTGCTGTGTGAATTTTGTTGCTCCTGCAACTGTAAAGCCAGGACAATCTTTCCAGGCTAATGCCAAGTGCGTTGATTGGAAGGACCCCTGTTGATTTCTTTGGCCAAGTTCTGGGGGGAAAACCCTGGCCTGGCAGAATGGCCACCCAAAGCAGGGGTCTGCTGAGATTTGAACTACCTGGGGCTGGTGTTACAGACCACTTCCAGTGATCGCTTCCTGGCATGGGGGACGGTGATGCTGGCGGTGGCAGGGAGCTCTGCACCGCTCCGGGCTGGACCTCGTGTCCTCCACCGAGCTGCTGGGCTCGCAGCGCTGCTGAGTCAGGGTTAAAAATTAAAGCTTTCCAAATTGCACATCATTCATCCTGTAGCCACGGCATTCTGGGATGCAGGAGGGACACCCAAGACCTTAATTATCTGTATGTGCAGCAGAAAAGGAGGTGTGAAAGGAGATGCTGTAGTCCAGGAACCAGTAAGCCGAAAACCGATCCCTAGGAGTGGTTTGTTATGGCAAAATTTTCCTCTTGGACCGATACTGCCAGCTCCACCACGCTTTCTGCATGCAGGTGCTGTTTGTTGTTCATCAAGTCCTGACATGTATCAGCAGAGTGGCTGTGAAAAGACCCACAGCGTGGGACTTGGAGAGACCGTCTTGGGTCCGAGCATCTCAAAGTGTTTAAAAAATACAAAAAAAAGGAGGTGGGAAGGTGGTGAAAACCCACCTTATGTTGAAAAGCTCCGCTTGCATGTTTTGGTTTGCGAAGAGGCAGCAGAGGAAGGGAGTAGGCGAATGTGAATGAAGCTTTACCAAACCAGCCCCCACATGCATATTTCATACTATCGTTTATCAAAGTTTTATGAGCATCTGGTCTTGGCCCCAAAATCTTTTCAATTGAGGGATTTTTTTTTTTTAATTTTTTTTTAATCTATGTGAGTTTGACTACAAGCAGAACCTGCTATAATTCATTTTTTTCCCCCCTTCCTATCGATTTTACCCAGGCTGGCTTTGCAGAGGCAGACCCATGCGGACCTGGGCTCCAGCATGGCTCCACGTGCAGCACATAAACCGCGTGTGATATGGAGTGGCTGTTCACGTAGTTTATTTCCCAAGGGAGAATTTATTCAGGAGTGTCTCTGTTACTTAAAAACACTTTCTTGTCCTTTCAAAGCCGGAGCCAAACGGCGCGGGGCTTGGCAGTGCCGAACAGACCAGGGAGGGAAAGGGCAGGGAGAGGCGGGAATGGGCAAAAAGAGCCAGGTTTGTGTTATTTCTCCGCAAAACAGGGCCCAGGAATGAAAGCGAGGACCTCGGGCAGGTTTAAGTTATGCAGTGCTGTGTTTTGTTGCCATATGTTGCAGGAAGAAATCCTAGGGTTTGGGTTTTTGGTGTTTTTTTTTTTTTTTTTTTTTTTCCTTCCTACCACTGAGTAATCCCTCAAGACTTCCCTCGGCTCTCCAACCTCGTCTCATCAACATTCATACGCATACTGCCACATTCATTCACGCACGTCTAAAGGAAAAACAGATACGTTTCACATTTCACAACAGGTTTGGTGGTTTTTTTTTAATCAGATTGCCTTAGAAATAGCAGGTACTGGGGCGTCAGTTCCCATCTTGCTGTGATTTAATGGTCCCTCCTGAGCAAACACCGGAGAGTGTGTATGAATGTATGTATGTGAACTTTGTATCAATATTTGGGTGAACTTCTGGACACAAGCTCTTATCAGTTATTGAAGAAGGTCTCTTCAGTCGTTGACAGCTGATTTTTTTTTTTTTTTTCGACTTGTGAAGGAGTGATAGATTTGTTCAATGACTTCCGTGTGGCGATAATTTTTGTCCGTCCAGAAAAATCCTCACTCCTGGGAAAAAATTCACTGCAGGGTTCAATCTTATTTTCGTTGTGGGTAATTTCAAAGAGCGTCTGAAGGTTTAAAATAAAAATAAATTTTTAAAAAGGGAGTGGGTGGGTTAATTTTCCATATTTTTTTTTTTCCTTTGGTATTTCTTAAATCTCCCTTCAGCTCACATGTTATATTCAACCTGCAATTTCAAGATGCCTTTGCAGAATTTCTTTGCAAAGCCCTGAAGTTTTGAAGCTGTCGGAGTTTGTTGGGAGGCTTTCTGGCACGGGTCTGAGGAAGCCAGACATCCTGAGATGTCACATGCAGATAGGGCTCGTGCATGAGCTTATTTGCCAGGTGGGTTTGCTCAATTTAAGGGGACTTTATTCATAAGTCTAGACAGCTTAACATTGGGTGACCATCTTATTACACATTAATGCAGCTTCAAAGCCATTTGCATTTTTAGCACTTCACTTAGACTCCCGGGCCTGATGGATTCAGGAAGCGATGGGTACATTATTTAAAAACTGTGAAGAGCAGCAACATTTTACAATGGTGGGTCAATAGTCAGCCTAATATCGGAGCCCTGATGTTTGAGCCTGGACTCGGAGCCATGGGTTTTTTTTCTCAGCTCTCTGTGGTTTTACGATATTTCCAGAAAAGCTTAGATTTTGTTTTATCTTTTATTTTTTTTCTCTTAGTGTGTTCAACAACCCTCTTCCTTCTGCACGTATAGTTGGAGGTGACCTGTGTGGAGGAGAGGGTGAAGGTCTCAGACGTGCTCCCAGCCTTGTGCTGTAGCCCCTGCCAGCAGCTCTGGGACCACGGGCAGGTCAAGAGGGAGAATTGCAGGTGTTTTTCCAGGGAATATCTCCCTGGGCGTCCCGGCCCCATGCTGCTGATGGCTCCCAGCCAAGGGCATTGAGAACCACTGTTAACTCCCACCTGATTTCAAATAGAGTGCTAAATACTTGGCCTTTCTTAAAATCCTGCTGTAACACCCAGAACTTAAAAGCATTTTAGAAATCTTAAGCCTATTTAGAAAACCTAAGAGCACAGCTAAGTTTCCCAAGGAAGGGGTCTTGAGTCTGGTTACCTTGGAGGGAGGAAACCCACTTGGCTGGCTGTATCTTATGTATGTTATTTAACATATTTAATAGGTTATTTACATCTTGCGTTGAAACCTGGCTTCTGCTGCCTTCTGACTTGCATGTGTGCTGAGGAGGTATGGTGTTTTGGTATTACACCTCGCCCTGTGCATTGCGTGGGAATCTCCCTCCTCCAGAAAAGACAATGGATCCCTGAAACCTCCTCACTGAGATGCATGGGGGGGATGGCGGGGAGGAAAGAAAAAAGGAGTTTCCAGCTAAAAATATCAGATGTCAAACATTCAGGTCGGACAAACAGGAGATAAAAAAATATTTTAAATATTTTCCAAGTATAACTGTTCCTGTATTTAGTCTGGGCTCTACTTTACTGAACAAAAGTGAAAACAAGTAAGGTAGATGATAAGCATAAAAAGCTGGATTCAGCTGGAAATATGTAGAGTTTCTGCACTGCAGGAACCATGCGTGTTTTTGTTTTTTACTGGCTCCGGCCCTTTTGTCTGAACGTATATATATTTCTCGTGCCTAGTAACTACAACCAAACTGCTCTGCGGTTCCCTGAGTACAAACAGACTGGAAAATGAGCAGAGTAGGAGAAGCAGGCATTCCAAATCTGTCCTCCAGTCCAAACAATACGTTCTGTGGGACAGGTCTTCTTGCCTTCAGAAACATCATAAAAAAGAAAGAGCTGACAAAATGGGCATTTAGAAGGTATGGTGTTTTCGATGGAAAAATGTCCTAGAAAAATCATACAAGGGCTGAAGGTCTAGTTGAACAAAAGCGGGAATGGCCATCTCACAGTAAATGCCCGACTTTAAATTTTGCTTTCATCCAGCTTCAGCACTTTTTGTTCTAGAAGAAATTCCACAAATTTGAATTTAATAAGAGGGGGAAAAAAAAAAAAAAGGCATTTCATGCTGGCAGTTTGATATTTCACCTGACTGACCCCAGGTGTGCTGCTCAGGTGGAGAGAGTGTTGTGCTGTACGGTGGCACTCGGAGTCTGGAGCAGTGAGTACGGCTCGCAGAAGCCAAACCTCGCCATAGGAAAGGCACTGGAAATGCTGAACCGTTCTGGGTCATTCTGACCATTTGCATATTTCTGGTGAAGTTTGAACAGGACCAAAAGAAAATTTGCTCATTTCAGTTTCTTGATGATCATTCCAAGAAAAATTAATATTTTCTTCCGGATAATGTTGGTTTTACAGAAATGCTTCTTGGTGCTGGAAAAAATTTGCCTTATTTAAAATTCTTGAGTAAGTCCTATGATAATATATGTGTTTTTTTTTTTTTTAAATGGACCTGTGGAAATCTCTTGCAGAAAAGTGATAAGGATAAGTTATTCCCCTCCCTGTGAGGAAGAGTAACGCTGTCCTGAAAGTCTGGGCAGCACTAGGAGGACAAGCTGTCACTTAGTTTTCCTGTGAAAAAAAATATTCTTCCCTGTTCTATAGCCTGATTGCAACTCGGTGAATAGGAAGATGAAAATAAGGCTTTCATTTAGGCTCTTAAAGCCAATTATCCTTGATAACTTGATCTCTATTAATCTCTATAGAAAACTTTCATGATCTCCTGGTGGGAGGGCTAGGTGTTGTCTTTAGGTTTTCACCTGACCTCCTTATACCTGCCCACAAGGACTGCTGGACTGGACTTTTCTGCCTGAAGGACCTTAGAGATGTACCAGCTGGAGAGACCTGGCTGGTTTGCTGAGCGTCTTTGAAAGACTTTAGGTCTGAGGTCCAGAGTGAAGTCACAGACTGCACCCCACGGCCTTTCTGGAGTCAGAAGGGCTGGTGATGCCTGGTCCACGTCGCAGCAGAGACCCAAGATGGTTTTTGAATGTTGGTTTAGTAAAAGTGTAACTGTTCCCAAAGCAATCACCACCAAATTAAAAAATGGCTGTGTGGCATTGGGAAACAATATTACTTGAGGTTTTTTTGCAAATTTTAGTTTTAAGAATATAATTACTCAAGTCAAAATCATTTGCTGAAGTGGGTAATTCTTTATTGGGCTGTGGTTTGACTTGAATCTGTTCTTTATCCGTTCCTGTTGTGCAACCTTACTGTAATTACTCATTTGCTTTTTGAGACATTTCGTTTTCTTGCTTAGAACCAGCACAGAACAAACAGCAACCCAAATAAGTTTTTGGTGGTTTTAGTGTCTGTTGTTAGTAAAAAGCCAACGCAGCGAGGCAAGGAAGACTGAGTTGTCTTGTACATCCCCCAAAACAGGTACGTCTTGTTACCGTCCAGTGGCTTGCAACTGTTCAAAAGGTTTGAAAACCATTTGCAAGTCCACTGGTGTCACTGGGCGTGTTGTCTTAAAATTTTCCACCCTTGCCGTTTGTGTTGGTAAGCATGAAGAGCACGGGCATGGAGGGCACCCTGGTAATTGCACTGAGTCACTGTGGCTACGTGCACGTGCCAAATTGCTGCATGGAGCCATCTGAGCAGCATTAAATGAACTTGCTTGGCTACCGGAACAACATTGGGAATTCCTGCCAGCTCTGCTCAGGCTTAATTTCTCTCTATGGCACCACCCACTATCAGAGAGATAGAGATGAGATAGTACAAGCTCACAAAGTACAGTTAGCCTTAAAAAGGAGCTTAAGGGGGAGCGTACAGACCTGGGAGCCAAAGGTGAAAGCAACTCTTACTATGATTGCTATGAACTTATGAAGTTCAAGGCACCTTTAGGCTAAATGTGAATATCATGCATTGAATTATGCCATCCTATAATAAATTTAGTGTTACATGTGGTCTAAAAATGTCCTTTGTTATTCATGAGAATCTCCTGGTTGAGGTCAATGCAAACCTCCTGTGTGCTTCGACATCCAAATTTAGGTCTGTGCTCTCATGTTCGATACTAAAATCAAAGAGGTAGTAGGAGGATGATTGTTTCCCATGGCTGAAGAGTAAAGCAAATGCATTAGCTTAATAATATTAGTTATAAGATGCAGAGATAAGAGAAATGGGTGGGGAGTGGCAGTTCCCATCTGAGCCCTAGTGGGGACTGTGGGAAAACTTCAGTGAGCAAACCCCAAACCAGGTGAAAGTCGTTACAGCTGAAACCCATTACACATCCCAACTTGGGCCAAGTTCACGGAGGTTTTGCAAACCTTTTGATGAATCTGGGCTGAGTTTTAAGCGAGTCTGGCCTGAGTTACCGAGTCAGGTGGAAGTGCTCTTGTTTGGGCTGAGTTATGCTGTCTGTTTGAACTCAAAAGTTGATGTGAAATTTAGGATGTGAGAATCTGACACAGATCCAGAGAACAGAGGATGATCCCTATAAGCTCCATAAAACCAGGACATCACCTGATCCTTCCTGTATCATTATTTTGTTGAATTTGACGTATTTCACAGCTGCATTTAGAAGGGCTTAGGCAATTTGCGTTTACGCCATTTTTCAGACGTTCTCATTTATGCAATATTTCCATCACATTGTTGGATGCAAATCTGTGTTAAACACCCGAAGGGTCAACAAAATGAAACTGAGATGAAACACATTTTTCAGATTATATGATAACTTCCTCTTCTGTGCAAGAAGAAAATTTCTGCTGATTCAAGCCTAGCCGAAAGAGCAATGGCAATAATATTCTTTTTATGAAGAGTGAGGCTTTGACTTGAGCTTTGTGGGAAAACCTCTGTCCTACCGCTGGGCATGATGAACGCATGTCCCACGGCGCTGCTTTCTCCTCTTTGGTGGCACCTACACCAAGGTGCCTCTCCAGACGCATGTGTTTTATGCAGTCCATCTTTTCCACGCAGCTGCTGGTGCACAAGCAAAAAGCTGGCAAGCAAATATATATTATCCCTGGAGCTTGCATTGCTCTCTTATCTGGGCATGCGTTCCTACGTGCTTTATGCCTGCTGAGGTTGGCTGCTAAGGAGGTGGTGTTTTGCTCTGCCGTCTGCAAGGAGAAAAGGCAGCTTGTAACAGGTCATCTGGTGGAGCAGGAGAGCTCGGACCTGCCTGTTTATTTTTTCTAAGGAAACAATACAGAAAAAAAGTGTAGAAAACGAACTTGGACCATGCTGCGTAAAGGTGCCATTGTGGCTGTATCACTTGGTCTCTGTGTGGCGATATCGCTGGCACTAGACGCAGAGAGGCTTTCTTTAGGAGTATGGGACACAATAAATTGGAGGACACAGTGAGAGCGCCTCAAGTACGATGTTTTGTGACAATAAGCCATCAGTGCCGGGAGGTATCAGCAAAGCAACGGTACTGCAAGCCACCGGTTAACGCAGTATGTGCTGTGTGGTCTTGCAGTGAACCCCTATCACTTACTTAAAATATCACATAAGGGAATATATGGTTAAAGCCACAGAAAAGGTAATTAAAAAAAGACAACAGAAATCTTGAGATGGAATTACGTAAAAATGTTCAGCCAGATTCTCATCTGTTTTTATTTAAGGGAATTTCTGGGGAGCTCTGCCAAGTGGTGCTGGAGGTGTGTGTATGTGGCCACTTGCACTCAGAATATTAAGTTGGCGTTACACGTTTAAAAAAAAAATAAATTAAAAATATTTGCTGATTTCAGAAGAGCATGTCCTGTGAATGAAATGCTTCACTTTAGGGTGATATGTTGTGACTTATGAAAATTTGAAATACCTGTTATGGATCGGCTCTCACTTAGTGGGGACTGTGTTTGTCAGGCAATGATTGAAGTTGCAAATCAGTATTCTCCAAGCTGGAATTTCCAATGGGGAGGCAGATAGCTGCAAAAACATCAGTTTTAAGAATAAAATAAAATGAAACAAGCAGTAATAAAAAAAGTACTTGACAGGCAAATTTGGTGTTACACGTTCTGCATTTCTTTTCAGTCTTTCAAACTTTCTGAACACTATAATTTGTTTCTAGTGTTAGCATCACTATCATCAAAGATGTTGGACTCTATTAGCTCAGCTGTCTAAGGGATGTTTTTTTGAAAAGGAAAAGAGTAAGGGGAAAAAAAACCCCAAGAAGTTCAGCCACTTGCATTTAAGCATAATCACTTTTCTTAACACATGTCTCTCATTTGTAATCAAGGCAAAGACAGCAGGAGAAACCTCAGTCAACTGCTCACTTGCCCCAAGCTGCGCAGAGTTTTTGCATTAGCTGTAGTTTCACTAAGCTCACTCTTTCAAGGAGGGAATGCTGTGTGGTGTGGCTTGTGCTACAGCATGGACCGAGATGTGGATTAAACAAAACCTGCCATTTTTTTGTAACAGTTCACAAATTTGGCTCAGTGGATGTTTCTTTCTACCCATCGTTTTTCTTAGGGTAGGCATGTGTAGGGGTCCCTCTCTCCGGCTTCGTCCCTACTAGCAGCTGATTCAGTCAAGAACAGAGCAGACGTAGGATGATGGCTTAGAGAGTAATAGATGACCACCCGTTAGCTGAAGGAGAAGGTGTGGGTCCTCCTGGTCAAGGCTTTACACTGAAATAGAAGACATTGAATTAGACCCTAGATTTGGTATGACATCCCTACCTCAGCATTTACTTCTCAGATGGTGATGTTGGTCCTTCCCTTCTATTTTTGCATCTTGCTATGATGATGTGAGTGCCTGATGGTGGGCACTGCTGCTGTGCCAGTGTCCTGCTCCTCGTCTGGCAGGTCCTAGTCACGGCCAGGGCTGGGAGGTGTCGTCTTTGCTCCAGAGTTACTGCCCCTCATTACTAGGGCTCAACAAATAGTTCATCGTCATGTCATGGTCTTGCTTTGCCTCTTTTCTGTGTGCAGTTATCAGGAGGTTACAAGCTTTCTCATCTGAGTTATTTATTTGAAATGATTTATCAATTAATTCTGTGCTGAATTAATAAGTAGCTCAGTTTTGCGTATGTATTCAAAGCAAAATACAGGCTGTCTTCAAAGCCAGATAGAGTACATGGTATTTTTCTGTTTGGTTAGAGGAATGTAACTCTTTCAGACAGGTGTCCATGGCCAATACAGAAACTAAAGCAGGGAGTATTAGCTTTCTGTGAATACACCTCACATTTATTTGAAATTTTCTCTTTTTGGTGTCATTCCCGATCGTACGTTCTTGTGTTGGAATATTCAAGGGAAACAAGCAAGAATGATGACACGAAATTCGTGAAAACACATGCAGGTCAAAATTTCAATGAATATTCCAGGAGATATTTGCAGAGTTTCACCAACTTTGCTCATGTCTGTTGTTAGTATTTTTAAAAGTGCTTTTTGCAGAACATGGGACAGAGAATTTTTAAAATGCTAGGATTCAAACTTTTATCTGGGTTTTGGAGCATTTGCCACTCATCTCCTATATCAGCAATGGTGTTCTCACAAAAGCCTATATAATATGCTAATTGAATATACTCCCGAAAATGAACGTAACAGGAGGACATGGGGGTGGCTCCTTCATTACTAAGTCTCCACTAGGGAAAGAAAAAAACTTCTGTTAAAATCTCTTCAGTTCTACTACTGTGACTTGCTTAGCCATGTACTAGAAATGGAGGGATGTTAGAACCACAGGTGAATATTGAAGGGAACGAAAATCACTTGTGTGGTCTCTATTTTCACTTGTTCATGTGCTGTTTTTTGAATTTGAGCAGTTTTGGGGCAGGGTCTTGGAGATGCAGCGTCTACTGGGTCCAAGGGATTGGGGAAGATGTGATGCAGTTAAGTGAGAGACAGAGTCTGCAGTGACTGAGCCAAGAGTGGTGGAAATGGTCTGCAGACAAATCTGACCCAGGTGGAAGAGTTGCAGGACTTAGGGTGGATGTATGCAAAGATGAAGGGTTTGCCGCAGGAAAGCGTGTGGGATGAGACTGGGTTTAGTCAAGTAGGGAGAGTCTTGGGGACTTCAGGGTTCATTGCCTCAGGAAGAAGAAAGTAGGAGATTGTGGTGGGTACATCGAGGTGATTGCACTGGGCAGTGCAGAAATGATTTTCCAAAAGTTTGTTTGATGTTTTGATGGCTTGCTCTTGGATACAAAGCCAGATATTTACATATTTTCAGAAGCACGTCTGTTATAAACTTAGCCAGAAAGCAACATGTTTTGTCCCCAAGGTGCAGAATGTAAGCAGCCCCATATTCTAGAAATGATTGTGCTCCACAAGGCGTTAGCAGCTCTACCACCTTCATCCTTGGAGAATGTTTTTCTGATGCACTTGGAAACTTTCCCTCCAGTTCCCTTACCATTTGCTATGACCTTTCCTTTTCTGTGGAAGATATAAATCGTAATTTTAAATACAGAAAGGCTGTTTACCAGAGACTGAACCTCTGGAGGAAGAGGCTCTGACAGAAACTCCCTGTTTTCTGCTGGTCTTGGGGCTCATGGCAATGCTGGCCTTTGTGGCTCGTTGGCTTGGGGACTTGTTTGAGCAGAGGGTGACCCAGATTCCAATTGTCTCTGACTCAGATGAGGGATATTTTTCACAATAACCCCTCCAAAAAAGTACGCTATCTGGAGAACCTCTGCCAAATATCTTAATGGCACTTGAGGCTTGGGCTAGTTAGTGGCATCAAGTGAAACAAAAGCACCTCCCTGACAATAGCGGGAACCATTCCCATTGTGAGGGAAAATAATTTTCAAACATGAAAATACACCAGCTGGGTCAAGTAATGCTTATGAAAAATCCTCCAGTGTTACTTTGATATGCTTGGCGAAGGAACTTTAATTTAATGGGACTCGGTTGAAAAGAACCAATCAAGGAACAGTGGAAAAGCTGAATGCCCAACATAAATACCTGCAGTTCGAACCAAACAATGCCATTGTTGGGCTGTAATCAGGAGAGGGCTTGCAAACAATGCCCGGCGGTGTCCCTCGCCAGCCGGCACAGGTAGCGCGCTCGCAGATGACTAATGCCTAGCATGTATCTGGGTACATAAATTACTGTTTACTAATCTCGCGCTCTCTTAGTCATCCTCAAAAGACTCCTTAAAGCGGGTATGCTAATGCTGGGCACTTTTTTACAATAAGTAAATGTTCTGTTTGCAACACAAGTTGCCGGATGCAGAATTCAACTTTCTTGTAGCTGTGGTTCGCTTGGATGATCTTGACCTGATCTTGAAGGGTTTGAAAGGCTAATCCATTCATTCCTATTCCAGACATACACAGATTAGGCTTCTGTTGAAACAACTTGCACTTTTGAAAATAGCAACAAAACTGCAATCGGCTTTGCATGTGTCTTAAGTTTCCAGCCTGGCAAATGATACTGCCCTCTTTGCCCTTCCTTTGCTGCCTTCTCCAAGGAGCGCAACTGTTCTAGTCAGGCGCGATGCACTCTCTTCAACTGGTAAATTCAGTAGCTGGAGGTTTCAGGCATGGCTTCTTCTTGATCTCTGATTTGGTTTCGCTGTAGAGTTTCGGTATGAGGCCACGTGAGGAGTTGTCTCGCGTGTGGGCTTCAAGTGCAGTTTATCTTGGTTCAACATGTACTTACTTTTGCAGATTTTGAAAGAAGTCTCACAAAAAAAAAAAAGGCTGGTGGCTTTGAAATAGTTGCTCCTCGTTTCTCCTTTCAGATGTCAGGTGATAACAGAAATGTTTCACAGCCAGAGCATGCACTGGTGCAAGTGGAGCTATGGTGGTGGGTGTCAGCTGGGGCATCTGGTCTTGGATATGTCCACATATGCCTATGCAGATACATGCGCTGTCTCCGCACGTACGTGTTTGTGAGCATCTGCACCCAGGTCTGGGAGCCTATACTTCGCTGATGAGTTCTGGTTAGGGGGTTGTTAATTTTCATGTCAGTGGATGCAGCTCCGGTGCTGCTGAGCTGAAAGTAATGGTGTGTTGGGGATCTGCGCACTGCCTACACGTGTGGGCGTCCGTTTGATTATGCCTGTTACCAACCATGAAGGTCGGAGTCTCAGTAGGGTGGTACCTGAACTTCACTTAGACTTGGAAAACTTACAATATCGTTGTCCCAAGAAACCAGATCTGAATGGGGCGGACTGGTGAGCGTCCATGCAGGGGAAGTGAGACAGCTGTCAACCCCCTGCACCTGCTAATGTATACACACCTGCATTTATCGATATACAGATAGAGTCATCATACATACCCATTACATGCACTTATGTATGTACACGTTCATCTGATGCCGATCATACTTTGCTGCAAGAAAATGGATGTTACAAAGGAAAATTCCCCAAGTGTTAGACATGTGCACGCGTGTATGCCTTAGCTTTCCTTGGGGGGCTTTACAAGAGTCCATTCTCTCCATTAGCGCTGGGCGACGTGTCCCCGTCCCTGCCTGGCAGGATGCAGCCGGGTGGCTGCGCAGCCCCCTCCTGCTCCGTCTCCCCTGTATCCCTCAGGAACGCATCAGCTGCTGCTGCAAGCATGTGCCTGTCTGTACGCACGTGAATTGCTGCCCGTGCTGCTTTTGGCCGGTGGTGTCCTCCACCGAAGCCAGTTTGCAGCTTGAGTGCTGCTGCGGGAATCAATACAGCGCAGTTTGGCACATCCCTCTCCCTTGTATATCATCAGCAGACGGTGTCTGCTCAGTGCCCTTTTATAATTAAAAAACTGGACAGTTTCCTTGTGCCCATTAATACGGTGCTGCATAAATCTGCCCGGTGGCCCCCAGCTTGTCCAGCTCCACCTTGCAAACGGCTTTGGCTTTCTTTGAGACTCCATCGTTGCATGAAACAAAATGACTGTCCCAGGCTCACAGTGAAGACTTAACTGTTTTTTTTCCCCTTGTGAGTGAAAAAGAGAGCTCTCGGGAGGTATGGGCTTCCCTGCGGTGTGTCTAGGGCTTTACAAGTGAGGATGTCTCATACAGTCAGCAGACCTGACAGACAGTTGGATAGAGAGTTTTTTGCCCAAACTGGAAGGTTCTGGTGAGCTTGCATGAATTATTGGCCATATTGAAAAGGAGGACGGGGATAATTGCCTGCATCTGAATTGCTGGCAGAAGTGCTTTTTACCATTTGTTTGCTGCTGTACCAGCTGTGGAAACGCATCTGGCTAAGGCGAGCTAGCCCGTGGTCACCGTGGGCTTGACCTATGTGGATGCTCTGCCCGGGATGGGGTGTCTTATGGCTGTGAGCGGGGGCACTTCTGCGCAGAGCTGGAGATACAACGGCATCGGGAGCCTGCTGAAGGCCAGCCCCCAGCCGGGTAATTACTTACTGCATATTTACAACCCGCACGGCACGGGCTTGCTGGGCAGCCTGCCTATGCGGGCTGCATACCCAATGCAGGCGGG
Source organism: Dromas ardeola (assembly GCA_013398915.1). Taxonomy (NCBI): domain Eukaryota; kingdom Metazoa; phylum Chordata; class Aves; order Charadriiformes; family Dromadidae; genus Dromas; species Dromas ardeola. The sequence continues at coordinate 160,762 of VYZM01007056.1, forward strand.
CGCCCAGCGCCTTCCCCCACTGTCCGTCAAACTCCCCAAGGCATGAAAACTGTATGTCTTGACTTCAGGCTATAGCGACGCGTACCACTCCGCTCCTTCACGTGGGCTGCGTTACGCTGACAAAGAAAAAGGCTTTTCGTATTGTCTCTGCCAGGCTGACCTTTAGAGTGTTTACTTTTCAATCAGCTTTAAGAAGGCGAGCTTGAACTCCCTGGCGTGAGCAAGTTCAGAGCGGGAGCGCTCTCGCCCAAACATTTGCCAAGATAACGCCGAAGTGACAAATAAACACAAGTTGTTTTTACAGGTGTAAAATCAACAGATCAAATGCTGACCCCAGCCGTGGTCGCGAAGCCGGCCTGCGTTGTGTTTGAAGAATACCACTGCATCATTTACACTTGCAAACCCTTTGTAATCTTAATCTCTTTGTTGCTTTTATGTTATACTGGCCCCCCAAGGTTAAAGAAAGAGATTTAGACCTTAAACACAAATCCAGCCTTCAAGCTCTGGAATTATCTTTGCCTTTAAATGCAACTGATCAATGCCCATTTCTTTTGAAAATAAAACCCTTTTGAACCTTGAAAGCCTTCCACTGTTGAGCTATGTCTAAGTGCCACATGGGGAAATGGGCAGAAAAAAGCCCATTTTTCCCTTAGTGCTTGCATTAGAGGTCCTAAAGTTCAGTCCAACGCAATCAATTTAATTGGCGCTAGCTCTAGTGACAAATTATACTGGTTTACACTCAAGTGTAGCAGAGATTCCTCAAACGCTGGGAAAGAACGGAGATACACTTCTTGGTCTCTACTTAAAGAGGGCAACAGTATTGGAAAAGGAGCACATTTAATTTATCACTGTCAGAGCAGGTGCAAAGTTTAATTCTAACTAAAAGCATTAAACAATTAACCCAGACAGTCAGGCCCTTCTGAAAACGCTCAGTTGCAGGGAACACATGGACCAGATTACCAATGGAAAAAGTCGTGGCTCCTCTTTTTATTTAAATGAATATCTTCTACCACTTAAGAAAGAAAAAAAAAAAAAAGAGAGGATGGAGAGAAAAAGGGAAGGAACTTTATAGCCCTCTGATAACTACTGAATAAAATCCGGGATAGGAAACTCCACCGGAGTGGCAGCAAATAGCTGTCTTTTAAGTAACTCATTGATCTTTCATACTCTATGAATTAGGGAATCTATAACCTGCCGATACCAGCTCTCTGTAATACATGTGCACGTGCTTTTCGAAGTGCCTGGCTACTATTTTCTTCTGCAAGGTGATGCGCTCCTTAGGCTGGATTTTATCCCTTTGACACGTTGAAAAAAATGCAAAATTTGCAAATAGGGCACGGCTTGCCCAGAAGCGTTTGCAACTTGAGGTTTTGATTTCAAATAGGAGATTCCCCCGAAATAGGGTCCCGTTGACGAAAGCCAGTAAATCCATCCTTTAATCCTTCCTTCATTAGAAAAGCGAGGTCCCACAGCTATAGGACACATCGGTGCTTGATTGTATTTAAATAAGTTATATTCTTTGGCAGATAAAAATGGTGTGTAGGATGAGGGGTGGAGTGTGGTACAGGTGATGCAGAATTTGGGGCTAAAAACCATGTTCTTAAGGACAGCTACAGAGTAACTCTCCAATGCAGCCGACCTGAGTTACAGTTTTGAATCTGTGGATTATGCCTTTATAATTAAATCCGTCTTTCTGTGATCTTAAGAGCAGGAACCCTCCAGGAACGATCAGGTCCCTTGTCCAAAAGAAGCTTGTGGGTATGCTGAAGAAGCAAACTCCACTGAAGAGTTGAAGAGGGAGGAGTCCAGATCCTTCTGTGTTGTCTCTGGGTGGGCAAAACTTCCTGTCATTTCTGGTGTGTTTTGCATTGGTCTAAATTTGAACAGCTGAGGCAATTTAGAAGTCTGTCCTTTCTTCCCGAGCCTTTATAAAATATGTGTCTGTGGAGGATAAATCGTTTCATTATATTCCATTATTTTGTGGATAACGTGCTGGTGATACCAAAACAATGAGAATAATAATATCGTTCCCACTCCAGTGCCATCAGCAGATTCCCTCCTTCCCACCATCATTTCAGCATCATTACCATGTCTCATTGCTTAGACCTCAGGTAGCCAATTCTGAAGCAATTCATCCTCACAAGAAATGCCAAATGCCCATGTCAGGCGTTCAGGCTGCATGTTTCAAACTCCACACAGGCTGAAGGGTTTGGTGCAACTAGCGCTGATGGGCTTCAAATGTATTAGTAACACAACTTTTTTTCTTATGTTTGAGACCTGCCGAACATACCGTTGAGCAAAGGCTCATTTTCAGACACATGAGAACAGTGCAAACGGCTTGCAATTAGGTGGAATCTTTGCTTACATCTCTGTGAGTGGGAATTTAACTCTGCAATTTATAGAGAACTTATCCCCGGAGACCTGGAGCAGCACAGAAATGAGATGCATGTGATTTGGTGGACTTCCCGGCTCCTGCCGCCTGTCTCCGTCCCTCCCTCGGCGGTTTGGGCATGGCGTGTTCAACAGAAACTGCTCGGAGGGTCCCGGGGTCCTCTATCGAAAAGTAGTAAGAGCAGAGTAAAATCACTGAATTTACACGTCTTCCTCTGCTGCCAGCCTCTGTGGTGCCCAGTAAAAGGGGGGTGTTGGGCTCTGTCCGGTAAGAAACTCCTGTGGCCTGTCAGGGGCGGCTCTTGACATCTACAACATCCCCTGTTCTTAGACAGAAACCTGTGTGAGAGGACAGTGGGTCTCAGAGAAGATCTAGCGGTGGCTGGAGGAAAGGCACGGCTCAGGAGATCCCACGCCAAGGCTCTGAGATGTGTCAGCAGTTTCACTGATCTTGCGCTGGGTGTTGAGGGGGTCTCATGAAAGGGTTTTCTTGAACGCGTTGGAGAAGGTGGCTGGAAATCTCACAGAAACAGGTCTGCTTGGGAATATATCCAATTATTTCTGGTTTCAGTTCATTTCTGGGTTGGGAGTGGCGCCACACCAGCAGCCACCAGAGCTGCACCCCTTCAGATAGGAGGTCTTTGTGCTCTTCAAACTTGGGCTACCCAATTCACTCACGGGACTTTCCGATGAGAAATCCAAAGCCCCTCGATGTCCAGGGAGGTCCTTCCCATGCCTCTGAGTTTTGGTGAGGTGCTGGGTGAGACTGGGACCACTTTAGACATCGGTGCGTCCCACAGCGGGAGCTGCGCAGTGTGCAGTGATGGCTCGGGGCTCACAGGAGAAGGAAGCAGAAGGAAATGCGAAGGCATTTGGGAAAATTTTCTGAGATATTTTCATATCTCTTCCTTTCTTTCTTCCAGAGATTTTAAAATTGTTTTTATCCCTTAAAGCGTAAACCATTTATTACAAATACCAACATGAATTTCCTTGCAGCAGGATAAACACTCAGCTGTTCCACTTACTGGAGTGCTGTAACATAAACAAAAACAAACCCAATGATTTTTGCAGTGAATTCTTCCTCTGGTAGGGAGTAGTATTTCTGCGTTGTAATCAAGCCAGTGTTTACGCCTGCATCCGAACAACGCAATCTGAATGACAGGATCCCACATGTACTTTTATATAGCGGAGAGATAAGGCACTGGGAGGCAGAAGAAGGAATACAAATGATCGGCTCGATAACGGCATGAGCTTTTTCTTTGTGTCTTGGGGTTGTACAAGCAAAGGGTAAGACAAAAATAACCCTGGCTTTATCCTGGTGCAAACCATGAGACTTTCAGGCTTGCCTGGTTCAGTCTCACCAAGGGCCAGGCTGAACCAGAATGAGTCCGGCGGTGCGCTCCCCAAAAAGACAACAAAAATGCACTGGCGTGGTACGTGGGTGATTTTATATCAGTTTTGTGTGTTGGCCTTTCTAGGGCTTCTTTTCAAGATTTTCCTTGCAGTCCTGAAGATGAGCAACTCTTCCAATTATAGACTTGAAATTGCTTATAGCCGTAGGACTCCAGGAACTTTGACTTTTAAGAAAATGCACCAAATTTCTAAACTCTAGCTTCAAATCATGGCAGCTGCTACAATGCAGTCTCCAAAACTGATGCTTGTTGCTTCCTTCCTTTACTATTACCAGTGCCTGAAAAGGACATGGATTAGGGAGAGCTGATAATAATTGAAAGAAGCATCAAGATCCCATCATGGTCCTGCTGGAGCATCAAGCGTGTCATGGTTCATAGCATGCATGCCATATGGTAGCTCTGGGGTACTTGCTGTCTCTCATTTCAATGAACAAGGACCTGGATTTGTCCTGGCTACGCCACTGGTAAAGCTTTGTTACATATTATAACTTTAAAATATAAATGTCTAAAGCTTTTGACTCTTTCAGTCATAACATAAGAGTAGTACTGAACTAATTTGGCCCAACGTGGAAGTAATACAATAATAGTCAAAATATTTTCGCTACCTATAAGTTACGTTGTAACATAAAAATTGAGTTTAGTAAACTGGAAAAAACCCACCTTAAATTGTATCATAATGAAACGTTTTGACCATATCCCAGTCAAATATTTTGAGGAGGTCAAATCCAAACGTAATTTTAGTGTTGTGGTTTTTTTTTTTTAACTGCAGCTTTTTCAAGCTCAGTTTCAGATGGAAATTCGGAATTTCCCTTGTAGTGGGAGTCCTTTACTGCTGTCGGTGTGATGAGGTGGGATCTTCTCTTCAGCCATGTAATGGTGTGATCCTTTTTACAGTGTGTTATGCCATTACCCTTGGTGGCAGCACGAGGCAATGAACTCTGCAGGCTTAGTTGCACCTTGACGTTTATCATATGTGGCCTTTTATATTGGTTTTACGTGTATCACTTTCCAGTTGGTTGAAATGTCTGCTTGGCTTGGTGCTGTGGGAACGAGGGAACGCGGGTGCAAACCCTCCATGATGGGTGACGTGTCCGCTTGGGGAGCATTTTCATATCCTCAGCCAGGGCTGGTGCCCCTCAATGCCCCTGTGCCGGGGAGAGCTGAGCCTGCGCCTTGTCCGAGGACTCATTTCGAGGCATTTTTGAAGGGATGATGGATGTTGGAGGAGTGGAAAATGCACGTGGAAACCTGTTGCTGGTATTGCTCCCTTGCTTTTTTCGGTTTTGCTTGCCCGAGGCCTGATCTGCAGCCAGCTGAGGTCAAGAGGGTTTCCACCACCTGCGGTGGGTTTTGAATCCTGCGCAGGCGATGCAACGCTGAGAAATGATGAAAAGGATGGATATAATTATGCAGTTAAAGCCGCAACAGAAATGGGAACTTTTCAGTGAAGGCACCGCCAGGCTCCAGTCTCGGGTGTTTCCCTGGAATAGGTGGTTTTATCTTAATGAAGCAAATTCTGTGTCTTGGTCAATAAGGTTATGTCCCAAAAACATGGTCCTGCTTGGGATGGTAGACACAGCAGGGGGGGAAGGCTGAGAAGTTTTCCATAAAACAAAATAATAGTAATAAAAACACTTTCCTAAATCTGAGAAGGGAGCAGCGGAGGATGGACTGGTCAGTGTAGATCTGCAGCACTCCCCTGTGAGATTTAGCCAATTCAGGCCACGAGTTAAGAAAATATTTAAGCCTGTCCTAAACTTGAGTGGCATTTGAATTCATACATAAAGTCAGGCAATTGCTTTAGGGTTTCCTTTAAAACGAGTGTTATGAGGAGTTGGGATCTCCGTGACTTACTGAGGTGGGATCAGGTCCTGCCCTGCCCACCCTGTGAGAGCAAAGCAGGTGTCCTTACGGTCTCCTGGTGCACGCCTCCCCTGAATTTACCTTCCCGGGGAAACGCTTCACGGGGAGCCGCGAGGGCACAAGTCATCCCTGATGCAAGCTTGCAACCCAAGGAAACGGTGCTCCCCGATGCCAAGCCTGGATGTGTCCCTGGCCTTTTGTTTAAAGACTCTGTTTACGTTCTCTGAAGAACCAGGAGTGAAAAGGAAAAGCTGCTCGTCAGGGCGAGCGTGCTAATTCTGGCGAAGCGTGGAAGGGTTTTTGTTGATACGCTCTTTAAAAGCATGATCTGTTTTCTGCTTCTAGTTAAAGAGGGTAGTGGCAGTCTTTAGTGGCTGTGTCAATGTAGCCCGTGTTATTATGTACAGATGTGCCAGCTGCAAGTAGGCATTATCTCTTTGATAGTGCTAAGCACTTTACAGTGGGTCAGAGAAGTGCAGCTCTCAACCAATAGATCTAATTGCAATCCTTTTATGTTCTCTATGATTGCAGGTTTCTCCAGCACTATAAACAAATAGTAATCAACTAAACCTGTTACCTCTGAGCAGCGATGTCACGATATGAAATATTAACTGTTCCAAATACAGTAATGATGGTTTAAAACTGTATTTGTTCTTGAAGGTAAAAAATAAGGAAAAAATCAGGAGCGCTAGCACTGGCAGCGTGAAGAGCCCTCTGGCTCTTTTTCATCTAATGAAAAATTGTGTCTGTATACGACATGTTTTATGTGGTCAAATACAGTGTAAATATTGTGTACATCTTTTGCTATAGCAACAACATATTAACGGTACCACAAATAATCTCTGCCTCCAAATCTACATTTTTATGACACCGTTATGCTAATACAAGGCAAACGTATATTTTGCTGTGCGTCTAATCCACCCCAAATTAATCCATTTCTATTCCTATAATCCAGCCAACTCTTTTCTCTCCTCAAGAAATATTAGACGCGGGCCCAGGATGCGCAGCTGAAGAGATAGACTAGAGCTGGAAGTGGAGAAGGGTGGTTTTTTACCCATTTTTTTTTCCTATCTCTGGAAAATTTTGGTGGAAGCTCTTTCTGGGTGTTTGGCTTGCTGGGATTTTGGAGAGGGTGAAGGGAGGAGTTATTTGGAGAGCAGCCTTTCTAAGCGCTTGAACCGAGATGTTTCTACTCTGTACTGACACGCTTGCAGCAAGCTGGCCAACTTTGGGGTTTGGCAAAGTCTGGTTGGGAAATGGGTCCCAGGGGCCTGATCCTGCCCACGCCATTGAGCTCTCTTGACCTGTGAAGGCTGGGCTTGGGCTCACTCTTGGTAATTCCCCACTGGCCCAACCCCAAAATGTCCTCGAGTTACCTGAACAATTTTTTTGGTGTAGAGGGTTGAGTTTGAGGGTGTGGGCATCAGCACGATGTAACTTACTGGCGTGGGGAGGGAGGGGGGTTCAGGGAGGCGACAGTACTTGGGTGCATGTGAGATGTTCATGGGTTAGACATCAGCTCCTCAGGTGCCGCAGGAGGCGCTGGAAACAGCCCGAGCATCCTGAAGCATCGAAATGGGACTTCCCACGTAAATTGATCATGAAGGAGAGTTTATGAAATTTTTCATGGTTCGGGATTTAATCAAATCTGATCGATGCAGGTCTAATGCAAGGTGAACTTGTTGATCGCTTCCACTGGAGGGTAAAAAATCAGAAGGAAAAGCCAGGGCTGTGTGTGCAGCGCGCGTTTCCACCCGCTCTCACGCTGATGCAAGGCGAAGTAATTAGCTTGAACGCCGGGGCTGCTCATTGTTACTCATTTAGAGGCATAAATAACCCAACCAATGCCTTCCCACCCCCACCTGCATCTGTCCGGCCGCCGGCGTGCCCCCCTTTTGTCGCGGGGGCATCCCGGGCCCACCCCCCGGCACCCGGCCGAAGGGGGTCAGTGTTTGGCTGAGCTTTGTGCCTTCCCCTGCGCCCCTGGCTCCCGCTCACCCAGGGAGCGAGGGATGGAGACTGGGAATTAAAACGTCTTTAAAAAGAAAATAAGCTTTTGTATCAGCCAGCTGGCGAAAGGATAAAGGACTGTGCTCACAAGATGCAATCAAAATTCAGCAGTGTTTTATTAAACATGTAATATTATCAAACTAAACAAAAGAGCCCTCAATGGCTGGTAATACAATGCGATACAATTTATTTTTTTTTTTTCATAGTGTCATTCATACAAAAGTATCGTTGAACGTTCGGCTCCCAGTGACGAGCTGCACATGCAAATACCAGTGCACGTTGTGGGCTCCACAACGAACTGCACCGCGTCCTGCAGGTACATCCCAGGTCCTTCCACTGCTTTTCCAGATAAGTCCTGCTAGTGCATGAGGAAAATAGGTGGCGTACAGAATTAACCAGCCAAAGGGACCAAGTGTACCTGTCTTTTCAGGACCTCGATCTGTAACCATTTTAATTCATTTATTCCTCCGAGACAGCCCTGTTTGTAGACTTCTGCCCCGGTGCCTCCCCATGCAAGGGCTGCAAATCAGCAGCTGGTGTTGGTCCTTCTGTTGATTTTTTTTTTTTATTATTTATTTTGCTCTCGGTTTACTTTTCTTGGGCCTAATAAAAGTCGGTCAATAACAGATAAAATGCTGTGAAGAAGACTGGATCAGTGCATCATTTAGATGCACCTCTTCTCTGCTTTCCTATTTAATGTTGCGCCAGTAAAAAGACATAGGCCACAGCAAAGTCTTGGAGCTTGGATCGGGTCTGGGTTCTGTGGCCACAAAACTGCTTCTGTCTGACAGGTTTTGGAGACTCTTACGGCATCTGAGAGCACAGTGTGGTCAAAGGAGGACGCTGGAGCCAGGCTGTGGGTCCTGGTGAGGTGGGCACCCTACGACGGCCACGCTGGGAGGGTGCGGGAGCGTGGACTGGCAGGGCGAGCACATCTGTCCCACGCTCTGAATCCCACCTTGAGTTAGGTGTAAAGGACAGTTTCAAGTGCAAGGCAGTGGTGAATTGAGCCCCCCAATCAGTTATAATTATCTCCAAAGAACGAACAACAATTAAATTGCATTATTAACTGTTGTTCTCACTGGAAATATGTGCTATCTTTCTTTGAAGTACCTGAGGTATAGCTCTTCCCTTGACTATATTTACTCAGTGAATTTTGGTCCCATAAGGGACTGGCAACCGAACAATCTTTCAATTAAAAAGAGAGGGGGAAAAGCGTGCCTGGCCTCCATCAGCTCCGCAAAGCAACTTGGTTTAAAGGTGTTTGTGAACAACAGCCCGGGAGCAACTCGGCTGCAAAATCTTTTCTTCCCTGAAGAACCCCAAAGGCAGAGCAGCACGGAGGAAAAAAGAATCACTAAGAAGCCCTAACCTTGTAACATACAGTTTTTGCTAAAAATATATATTAATAATATATTATTGAGCGGGCATAGATGAAGAAGGCCAGGGAAAGCGTAAGCAATAAGAGTGTGAGCAAGGTCAGTGTTCCTTGCCCGAGGACAGCACAATCAATAAGATCTGGTCAATACCTGCTTTATTACTACACTACCACTCCGAGCAAAATCATTTTTAAATTAAGAATATATTTTGCAAAACTGAATTAACGATATTGAATATTTTGCTCTTTGATATGACTAGCCTTCAAAATCAAATTATTAAATATGGAAAAAAGCATATTGGTTCAGCTAAGGATTTTTTTTGTCCCTGGAAAGGAAGCGGACGGTTTGTGATTCCCACTTGCGCCTGGGCATTATATTGCGCTGGATCCTGCCCTCCCTGAATGGCGAAATGCAAAGATACTTGGTTTTGTTTCCAAAAGACTCCTTTTCTCTTCAGAGGCGAGATACTGACGGAGAAAGATGAGTGTGTAAAATGGAAACCAGCACTAAACTTCTGCAGAAACGGAGATGCTCGGCGCTCTCCAGTTCTGCAGGTGGAGGATCCAGCCTGCCCTAAAAATGCATGTTTTTCTGAGCCATCCCCACCTTTTCTCCTGCCCTCTTGGGCTTCCTGTGCTTCCCCGATGATGCACTCAGTGTGTATAGTCATGGTGTTAGCCTGGACCTGCCGTGAAGGCAGGCTCGGGGCAGGTTACTCGGCGAGGCAGCTGTGCTGGATCGTGCCAGGTCACCCCCGTCTTCCGCTCAAAAGTTTAGAGCCTGGAGAAACTCCAGCAAATCTCGTTTCGTTGCGTTAAAATGATTACATGGGTTTAAGATGGCCATTTATCACGCTAAATTTTGTTTCCTTTGGAGGGAAGGGAAGAGAAGCCCTTTTATTTAACCATATCGGTGTTTCGAAGGCTTAGCTTTGGCGACCTCGGTGGGAGCTTTGCAAGGAGGCTGTTCTCCTGCAATGGCCGGTCAGCCACACAATGGAAACCGTGGCGGTGTGGGAGGGCGGGCAGGGGGTGCTCGGTGCAGAGCAGCTGGCTTTGGAGCTTCAGTTAACACCGTTTGGGCCGGGAATCTTGATCTGGTATCCAGACGTGTGGCTCGAGCCCGGGAGGATGATATTGGCAGGGTGTTGGGTTTTTTTCATGCGGGAAAACACCGACGGTAGCTGATTGCCAACCCCATCTCCTGGAGCAGGGTCTTGGAGACGATGCTTCTCTCCTGCTGCCCCCCCGCCCCCAGATCCCTCCAGTGCCTCACTGGTGTCTGCCACGCACTCCCTTGTCGACATTTGTTTTGTAATAGTTATCAGCTGCTGGATTCAGGTAGGACATGAGAGATGGCAATCTCCCCTGAAATCGAGAGAAATTGAAAAGGCTCAGGCCTTTAGGGCTGCGTATTTATTTATTTATTGTTTCACTCTTTTATTGTTTGCTGCTTGACTCCTTCATCAAATCCTCCTCAAAACATTAGACACTATTCACCCAGGGCGGGTGAAGATCTTTCCCCCTAAAATATGTTCTGGCTGTTCGAGCACCAAGGGATAGCTGGATGCTTGTGTTCAAAATCAAAAGCTTTTTGTTGCGTTGCTTGAAATGATGTAAAAAGCATTTCCCTTTCAAAGTGCTGGTGCTGCCCCTCTTTATAAGCACCAAATTACCTTCAACCCCAGCAGCTCCACAGCAGTGATTGTCAAATCGACGGAGACTCTGTCGTACAGTTTTTGTGGCTGTTTAAAACTTACCTGGTACCTCCAGGAGAACATTGGAGGTGTAACCGATGCAGCTTTTAACCGATGCAGGTGCTTCTGGCGGGGATGGAGGCTTAAACCCAAACTTGTGAGGGGAGAGGTTTGAATTTGCTTTGCCTCTCCTCAGCATCTTTAAGTCTCCAGGAGCACTTGTGTTTATTTTCTTTTGGGGACACTAAAGCCCTGGCCTGGATGTTGATGGTTGCATTTGCGATTAAGGAGGGCTTTCACAGTGCCCATGGTGGTGGCTCTTTTCAGCCTGACATCCAAATTGGGGAACTCTGCCTTAATTAGCACCCAGGTAAGAGAAAGGGAAATAGCTCTTTAGCTTTCGACAGCACCACCACACGGATGTCCTAGCCAGGCGGATCCACCCATGCCCATATTTCATTATGCTCGTAGGGTTTTTGGTGTGTTCGCTGGCTCGGGGCTGGGGGAGGGGGATGCCCTTGTTGCCCACCATGGGGCTGTGTAGTAACAGGAACATCAGGCTTTTAAGAACAGAAAGCTCAAACCGTTCATTTTCCTTGCAGATTTGGAGGAGGGAGTGGAGGATCCCAAAAAGTCACATGTTGAATCCTTGGTTTTGGAGTGGTTTAATGACACCCAGTACCTGCTTCAAGGGTCTTTGTAGAGAGAGCCAATACCCCTAACTGTTTTTTTTTCCTTGTATAAATTTGGTGGATGTGCAGCAAGAAAGCACTGAAACAGATCCTAATGACATTTTTATTGGCAATATAGGGGAGGCCAACATATTGAGCAATTCAGAGGGAAAAAAAAAAAAAAAAATCTTTATCCCCTTCTCACACAGCGCTTCGCCTCCAGTGCAGTCCCTTTGGAAAAATCAAAAACTTTAATCCAGGGTGACCTCTGGCATCCCTGACCCCAGCGTTGTGCTGGGCTGAAGATCATCTCTTTACGGCCGGCTCTTTGCTGCTGCTTGGTGCGCCGGGGTTCTCCTGCCCGCTGGCTGTCGGCGGAGGGGACGGATGGCTCATCAGGCCCTCCCTCCCTCCTGCTTCGGAAAGGGAACGTGGTGCCTTGGAAACATGACTTGACCTCACTGGGTATTTTTAAAGAAAGATATCAGAGGTTGAACAGAGAGTTGGTGGGAGATCAAGACAACTGAACCTGGGGAACAGAGGGAGAGGAAGGAGGAGGGTTATACAAAACCAGTTAATGGCTAAAACTAAATGGAGGGACTTGTGAAATGCCTGTTTTTTTCAGGGTGTGTGTTGGGTCCGGGACAGGTAACGCCTTAACTGAACCGCTGCAGTGGGTTGTTCTGACACCGCACGTCCCTGCTGCCACCGTTGGTGGCACGCTGCCTTCAGCAAGCATCTGCTGGCCTCGGCCATTGCCTCCCAGCCCCAGCGAGGCTCTGCCGGTGCGTGATCCGCACGGAAAAACTCCGGCAAGCAGCGGGAGGGTGGAGAGGGAGAGCCTTAAGACTTTAAATAAACTTGACGCTAAGTCAAAACCCAAACAAAACGAGGGCGGGAGTGGAGCGAAGATAAGCAAATAGCCTTGTTTGCCCTTACATATATATTATACCTGGCAGTTAATGGCAGTGGCCAGCAAGTTAGTGCACGGTGTGGAAAAAAAAAACCCTCATATAAGCCTTTCCAAAAAGCTTGACCCACTGATAGGGGCAGCCGACTGCCCCAGGGGGAAAATTTTCCCCGTGTTCTTTTATTCTTTCTGTGCCTGCATCTGGGTGTCTGGGAAGGGTCCGGGCCAAAACCAACGGGTGGCATAAAGAAGCTGCTTTCTGCAGGCATCCTTGAGCTCGGGGGGAGCGTGTGCCGCTGCGCCCACTTGGCAGGACACCTGCAGTCTTTAAGGCCCAATTAGTCTTTTCAGAAGCACGATGTCGGAGGGAGAGAAACTTGACCTTCTATTAGGGCTGGGAGAAAAAAAAACTTAAAAAAAAATAAATAAAATCTTCCCTTTCATTGCCTTTCGTTACAGTTGTGAGGGAGGTGGCGGCTGCCCCCGCAGTGCAGGGCAGAGGGCTGTATTAATGGAGCCAGCCCCGTCGGGTTTGCGCGTCGGCGCAGGTGCGAGCTGCGAACAAGCCGGGGTTTGTACGGAGCAGCACAGGCTGCTGACCTGCCCTTTCCTCCTGACTCATCTTTCCTCAGAAAAAAAGGCTGTTTTCGGGCCGTGGCACACCTGTGAGCTTTCTCCGCATGCAAAAATAGCATTATTTAGAGGTCTCCATTAATTGCTTCTCTTGCAAGATGCTTTCTGATAACTCAGCTGGGAGAGATGCAGCCAGGGTGCTGCCCGAGCTGTTTTAAAAGGGTTCGGCTCTGCTGAGATTTTGTATCTGTAAAGGGAGCTTGCTCCTTTAAAGAGGTGAAAAGAAGGTACTTTGTGGTTGGAAAAATGCACGGCTGGGGCAGGTTTTGTCTGGGAAGGAATCTGGGTCTGTATGTGAACAGGCTCATATGAACCAGTTTGGGACAGAAGGGACATGCTGGGTGAGCTGCTGGGCTCTCTTAGGTGAGGCTTCCTGGGAAACTTAAGCAAATTGTAATTTTCTATTTGCGTTAATAACCTCATAATCACTGTGGGGAATCAACAGTTCCTCATACATATATGTGCCATTACTTTACACGTGTGTATCGCCCAGATTCCCTGGGCTGTGGGTCTGCTCTGCCTTCTCGCCTCGAGCCTCATCTGCAAGTTTGCCTCCTGTTTAATTCTGCGTGTATGCGGATTGAGGCTCGTGTTTACTCGAGGAATAGAGAAGGATGTTTTAACGCAGAAGCTGACAGCACTGCTGCCAGCATTGCTGTGCGCTCCTGCGGCGTGTCGTACGCCAGCCTCCCTGTCCCATCCTGCCCCGCCGATTGCCCCCCGTTTACAGACGGGCAGAGTGAGAAGTGGGCAGGAGCAGGGTGAGGGGACACACACACTTTATCAGGGAGCCAGTGGGGGCAGGAAGGGGCATTCCCGAATCTCCCGCATCGCATTTACGTCATCTCTCTGGCTTTTGCAGGAGTGCGAACCCCGCTGTGTGCCCCGAACGCCGGTGGAAGGACCAGAACCAAAGGCAAAAGAGGGACGCGGAGTTGCAAAGAGGCTTCTGGTGAGTTACCGCAGCGTGAGCTCTCGCGTTAATTAACATCTTCATTAATGATCCAGAATAAGGAAAATACTCACAGATAATATCAAATGGGCAGGAGCTGCAAATATGGAATGATACAGGGAGAACTGAAAGATGAGAAATATGAGTAAATGGCAATCAGAGATTTAACATGGAAAAACCTTGCAGCCACCAGAGCCTCTGGTGAAGCCTTGAGATCGTCCTCAGGCGGTGGGAGTGTGTGCGCAGTTGTGGCAGCAAATAAAAGTGCCCAAACATGTTGGGGCTGCGTGTGGATGGTGACAGGGGCTGAAGGGGCTGGTTGTGAAGGAAAGATGTGGGCACAGTGTGACTAGGGAGCACAAAAGGGGAAAGAACAGTGAAGGTAAATGATAGAGAATTGGCTGAAATTACGAATATTGAGAATAAAATTCACAGATGGAGGAATGTCTGAGGTTGCTGAGTCATTGCTGGGATGAAGCGGTGGAGGCTCCGTTGCTTCTTACACTCACAGATTTGAAGCTCAGGAGGGACCCTTTGACCACCTGGTCTGACTTTGTGTGTGGGCCCTAGAATTTCATTTATTTACTCTTCAACTGGGTCCAACGACTTGGGTTTGACTTAACTATAGCTGGGGGACGTTTAAAACCAGACTGGGTAATCTACTGAGGAAGGAATTGTAGGACAACAACCCCGTGCTGGCAAGCAGGTGAGTTAGGGGATCTCGTGGGTCTTTTCAGACCCCATCTTTGGAAGACAGAATAAAATGTGAATGTGCAGGTTGAACAGAGACATCTAAACTCACACGGGACCAGCCCTCTGGCACCATGGGCTCCATCAACTCCAAATGGGCCTGAAGACCAAGACCTACATAGTGTGGAGCAGTTGAGGTTTCTACTTTGCTTGGAGGGAGGCCGCTGCTCGGTATCTGTGTCTTTCAACCGAGCTGTAAAACTTATCTGGGGCAATACCGTGCGTGAACATCTGCATCAGGCAGTGCCAGGAGGAAACCTCTTCGTGTGTGCGCATCCGAGTAGGGACGGCGTAAAGGATTGCAGAGGGAAGTCTGGGGAAAGTCCAGGCTATGTCATCATTCCTATCAGTGCAGAGAGAGAGTTAGCTCTGAAATCCCACCCCTAAACAGGGGTATCTCGCCTGAATTAGTCGCAGCTTGCTTTTCTTTTTGTCGTTGGAGAGTTGCTCTGTGGGTGATGCTGGGTTATGGTGCGTTCCTTTCCACAGATAACGGCAAGGAAAGAGAAGAGATTAAGGGGGACAAACACCCCACAAGCCAAAATATTCTCAATAAACCTTAATTGAAGTGGATTAGCAATCAGGACGTGTTTTGTATGCGTGTGAGCATGCACGCACACACACACATAGATGTTCTGGGGACAAGAAGGGGTCAGGTCTGGGCTCTGAAAAAGAGTTTTCCACTGATTCCTAATGACTTAAGACAGATCTAAGCAACACCGGCTGGAACCAGACAACTTTGGCTCCAGAATTAGTGTAGATAATTTATCAGAGCAGTGCTTGAATAATAAGACTATCGCCGCTTTATTATATCAGGCAGTGTCATAACCAGATAGAAAAGTTTGGTATTAACAAGAGGAGCTGCCTTCAGTAAGCGTGTGCGCGAGAGAGCGCCTTCTCATTTTTAAAGCCTGTGTGTACTAAAATGTCAGTGTCTTGACCTCGGGGAAAGGAGTTCGTTAAAAAAAACACAAATACAAAGTAAATAGTGTCTCTGAAAGGTTTATTTAATCTGTTTCTCTTCCTGCCCTGATTTTTCTTAATGTATTTAAAACTTAATATTTACTCTAGCAAAACAAAATCTATAAAATAGTTTTTGTAGGCTCCTAAATAAGTAGTAGCAGCTCAGCCGGAGCCAGCCAGTAAGCGCTGCGAAATATGCATTGTAGAGACATTTGAAGTTGTCCCCAGTGGACAATTTGCACCGTTCAGTGTTAAAAGGCTCTATTTCAGTGCCGCAGAAAGCCCCCCAGACCCCCTGACTAGGCAAGGCGAGTTTACAGATGATGTACTCCACTCAGCCGGCTTGTAGTTGCAGGGCTTAAATGGCTGGCAGGGCAAAGAGGGGACAGTTAAAACTCTCAAGCTGCTAAAATGGAAAGGCCTGGCAAGATTTTATGGCAGGAGAGGAAATAATTTTTGAAGGCTCGATGTTACTGGCTTGACCAAGCAGAGGGAGGCGGGGGCTGCCCCTGGCAGGGAGAGGGGCCTTTGGGAAAGGGGGTGCCCACCAAATACTGAACCCGCGCTGAAAAATGAAGAAGGGAGAAATCTGTGCGGCCGGGTAACGGTGCAGGCTGCTCTCTTTCCTCTGGGTAAAAAAGCCTGCCCTGCTGATTACTCTGATTTAGAAACGTATCTGACAGGAGGTGTCTATACTCAATTTACCGCAGCATTGAGTTCTTTCTCCTGAAATTTGGCTTTGGTTTCTTCCCCAGTGAAGTTTGGGAGGGGAGGGGGAGTGATTCCACGGATTTTCACTGGCAAAGCACACCAGCTTGGGGTTGCACTCTATGTCCTGGTGTCCATCCATCCATCCTCTGGAGGCCAAACACTGGCACCAACGTGTTTCGGGTGCTCTCTGCCACCCAGGGCACCCTCTCCAGCCCATAGTCCCTGGGCCCAAATCACTTTCAGGGTAAAAATTGAATTATTTTAGCTCTTCAGGGTAAAGCAGACCTAGTCACGCTCTCCATGTCCTACCACTGTCAGGCGATGCGTGGAGAAATTAAGAGCGGGAGAAATAATTTTTCTGTTTCTTTATTTTCTCTGGATCATCTTAATTCATTTATCAACACCTTTCCCATCATTTTGTGGCGTTTTTGTGGCTTGAGAGGTTTATGTTTTCGCTTGGGTTATAATTTTTGTCTTGAGAGGTTTATGTTTGCTTGGTTAGGCGTTTGGTTGAGGGGTGGGGCTTGCTTTCTTTTTTTTTTTGCTTTTTTTTTGGGTGTGGGGTTTTTTTCAATTGAGAAATCGCAAGTAGGTTTCTGACACTCTGAAGAATACCTGTAGCCTCCTGTTGTGCACGGAGAAATGTGCTGAATTCAAAGAAGCTCCTTAGACTGTCTCTTTTGCTGGAGTTTACACAGGATTTCCCATTACCATTCAGGGAGTGAACAATGTACAGAAAATATATTATTATTTTTTTTTCCTCTTTTCAAGGAAAAGGCTCTGAGCGGTATCTGAGCTTTTTTGGCAGCTAGTTAGAAATGACCCTGCAGGGGGATGGAGGTATGAACATAGGAATAAACTCCAACTTGTATTTTGATTCTTTTAATTTTGAAATTGTGAGTTATTTCCTGCAGGCAGGAGGGTGGACACTGCCTCCAGCACCTCGTTTGCTGGAGAGAATTGAGAGCATTTGGTTTTATCAGCCGCTGGCATGGTAATGAGCCTATTTCTATTGAAATTGGCTCATTACTATTCATTTTTGCTGGCTCTCGACCAACTCATGAACGGCTTTTTGATTTTCAGGGGAGGAAAAAAAAAAAAATAAACGCAGGGAGTTGGTCCCATCCACCGATAGAAGCGACAATGCGAGGACGCACCGGGCGAGCGCCTGCATCGTGACCCTGCGGCGCGGCTCAGCCCTGGCCACTGCCGCTGTTGTGGCCGGGGTCCTCTCCTCCTCCCGGGGCCCCGGGGTCCCTTCCCACAGAGCCAAAAAGGTGGGATGGGGTTTGTGAAGTGTACACAAAGAGTCTGGCAAGGGTTTGTTTAATTTACATGTGACCTGACCCAATGAGAAGTTGGGTTTTGAGAGGGGACAGGTCCACGTGAGTATTGAACGGCTGTGAGAGCAACCTGGAAAATAATCACCTGTGCTATATGCTTTGGTGGGCTGGTAGTTTCTGGGTGGGGGGGGGGTTGGCAACTTGTCAAATTGTGTTATTCAAGTGTATAGAGTGACATTTAAGGGCTTTTTTTTTTCTTAGTTTGAGCAGTGTGTAAGTTCTCTCTCCCTCACATAGGCACGCATACTCACACACACCTCTCTGCAGAGTGTTTTAGCACCAGTGAAAATCAAAACTCAGCTCTTTGAATGTCTGCCTGAAAAATATCTTTCTTTAAAAATGACTGAGCGTGTATTAATTATATATGAATGTAATTTTATCCCCGTTATCAGTTTGAAAAAACTCAGCCAGGCTCTGCTACCTGTACTCACACGCGACTAAAATGCCATTAAACTATTTTGGCTTATGAAGATACGAGATTTCTTGTGCGGTTAAGGAACCACCACGTTTGGTTGCATCTTTTTCTATATGCCTGGTGGGACACTGGAAGGAGCATCATTTTCAGGTGGGCTGCGTGTGGCCCTTTCTGAAATGACCCTTCAAAATAAAGGCACCCAAACATCACTAATTGCTTTATAAAATCTCACCCCTGGTGGGAGAGAGAATGTTTTGGCAGAGAAGCACCAAAGTTGATTTCTATATATGCTTAGTCTCTTTCAATTTTTTTTTTCCCCAAGATTGTTTCCCTTCAAATTAAGAAATGAAATAAAAATGCTAATAGCTTGCAATTGAATTGTCTGTATTTAATACTGTTAGCTATGTGCTTCTGTGGTGCACAAGAAAGGAGAACGTTTATTTTCTTCTATAATTTGAAAAGTAAAAGTCCAATTGACTACTTCTTAAGTATCAGAAGCTGGAAAAAATGATAGGCAGATGATGACTTCTATAAACTGAACACTGTCCCTCCAGGTAAATACTGAATCGAGGACTACAAAATATTCACAACAATTGCTGATACATCTTCAAACTTGTGCTGTTTTGCATGTCATCATGAGAAACTAAACTGGCTGATTTTGTAGAAGAACTCACAGCTTTTTTTTTGCCTTTTTTTTTTTTTTTCCTCCTCTGGACTGAAAGTATATCTCCTCCAGAGCATAAAGAGGCTTCAAAGTTTGGATTCAAGTTGTTTGCAGACTCTTGGAATTATTAATGGTGCTGTTGCAATCACTGGTGGAGGAAAGCGACTTTGTGGCACATGTGGGAGAACTTTCAAAGTCCTTTGAGGGAACAGTTTTAGGTTTTCCTTTATGTACTTGCAGCTCGCTTTGCCGGAGGAGTTGGCACAGTCTCAAGAGCCTTGATTCATGTTTTCATCCCTTTGCCCGGTAGATCAGGCTGGCTCTGAGGTACCATGGCTGGTCCAGGCACTACCGTAGACAGGGACCTCAATGCGATCTTGTAAAAGCTTTCATCAGCTTTTGCTGGGTCATAACAAATTAAAACAGCCTGACCCAGTTTCTCATCTGAGTGTCTCAGGTCAAGTATATTTACTTCTGTTTGTTTATTATTAGAACTTTAAATACTCAGCTCTATTTTTGTTGCAGTAAACTGGCCAGAAGTGATCTGTTATCGTCGTCTGAAGGGAAGTCGCACGAGTAGCAGATGTTTGTCTTTGTTCACTATATAGCTGGAGTTTATTTAGATTTTCACTGTAAAGATTTTACATTAAGAAATAGAAAAAAAAAAGTTCCAAATTCAAATCACCCTTGTTTTGTATGCTGTGGGTGATCGGGACAAACTAGCAGGGCTATTTGTCTTTGAAGACCTGTGATGCTATTTCAAGAATCCGGATCAGTCGAACAACAGTTTTAAATAGACCAACTGACATGTCATAATTCACATCTTCCTGTGGTTCCCCAGCATGTCAAATGGATGATGCAATGTAGGAAGCTTGTGACATTGGGAAACCCTGGGTTACTTGGGATTGGAAGAGCACCCAGGTCCAGCTGGCTGGCACAAATAAAATGAGCGTTTAAGGAGATGTAAGGCAGCCAGGAAACCAAAACAGGGCTCAGGATTTGGAGAAGCACGCAAAATGGCCTTTAGGAGGAGACAGAGAGGAAAATGGGATGTTCAGAGAGAAGTTAGAACAGTTCCAGTGTCACAGGTAGCAGAAGAACCCACGTATCCTGGGTGTTGCCGAGGATGTGCAGAAATGACGAGGTGCAGTGGTCGTTTCATTATATCATTTTGGTTTAGACCTTCTGGTACCATGTACATATTAATATCCTTTTACACCACAGTGTTTTGCCTAATTCCTTAGCTCTGCTTTAATTCACAGCAACATACCTCAATTTGTCCTGGCGACAAGCTCCTTTAGCTTGTTGAAACTCATGTTGAATATTACAGCCTCCCAACAGAAAGATACGTTAGATTAAGGAGGAATGTCCCAAGGGAAACGGTGGAAGCCCCATTGCTTGGATAATTTCTAATTAAACTAGACAAAGCACTTGAGAATATATTGTACAGGAAAATCCTGTAATGGCAGCAGGCTGGACAGGGTGACCCTATAGGTCTTTTTCATTTCTAATTTCTATGATTCAGTAATGATTAAGTAATTCACAGACAAACTAAACATCCGTATTGCTGGGTCTTATCCGAAACTCACCTCACCTATCAACCTTTTCAAATTTACCAATTAATAGTTAATTAGTTAATGTTTGTAAAGTGCTTTGAAGATGAAAAGTGCTAAGTGCTAAGTATTATTATAGAAATAGGGATAGATAAACTCATTTTACTTAATTTTGAACCCACTCAAACACTCAGAGGGCTCAAAATTCAGATTCAGACTTGAGCATTATTGGGTTTGCCTTCCTTGTAGAGGGACGTTTCGTGAGGTTGTTACACTGTGATTAAAATACAGTTAAAATTTCGATAATGCACTTGTCACACATTTCTACATATGGCGCAGCAGTTATAATCCTGGTAAAATGTGCATGAAAAGCTATTGTCCCTGTCCTTACACGAGCTGCGGTGTACAATACAAGCACTTCGCTTTGTAAGGGAGTGCAAGTGGCACAAAGAATATGAAAGCTGTTTTCTGTAATGGCTCTTACCCTTCCAGTTTACGTTGATTTTTTTTTTGTTGTTTTTTAGTATATTTAATAGCATCAAATGAATGAGTCAATATTCAGGAAAGAACTTCACTGAGAATTCCCAAATGATTGTATTTTAAGTCCCTTTTATGGCGGTTCTTACAAGTGGTTGTTGGTGCATGCTGTGGTCCGAGCTGTGGCTTTTGTCACCCAGAAAGTGGCACGGTCGCCTGTGTGACAGAGGTGGCATCTGCTGTGCCCAGCATGGCAGGGTGCTGAGGGACGCAGCGATGGTAGGTCTACGAATGATCTGTGTGAGGAAGAGACTGCAGGTGAAACTAAGCTAAAGCAAATCCTGCCTGCCTGAAGTAAGGCAAAAACCAGAATGACTTGGATTCAGTAGTAAAGGATTAATTTTTGCTTTTATTTTCAAAATGAGCAAAGTCTCTGTATTACTAATACTTGTACCTGGTAAAAATACAGGTGTATGTTCAGAAACCAAGACTTGGATGAAATTGAGTACAATAGAAATGACAATTTCAGTAAGTTCTGGTCTGAATATTGCCTTAACTGGGTCCACATTACATTTCCATTGCCTTTTGCAAAAGGGCTTCTTCCCCCGTCCGTGCCCATTTGTCTATCCCTAGGAAATAATTTTCAGGTTTTCAAACACAAGTTTGTTATTCAGTATCTTAAACTCATTTGTAACTGAGCAAACAAAGCAGTTTCAGGTGGAGCTCCCTAATATCAGGGCATACAATTTGAGAGCACAATAATGATTTGGGAAATAGCACCATGTGGTTTTTCGTAGGTTTATTCGTTATAGTGCTTGAATAATAAATCTTAGCTATCGAATGCTCGAACGAATAATCACAGTGAATGAGTAGTTTATAGGTTAAAATACGATGAATCAAAGCACTCATTGAGTAATTTGAAAAGGCACAAGATTCTGTGTGAACTGAGGTTCCCCCAGTCTTCTGGATGTGCTAGAAATACAAAACGAAAGCAAATATTTTAATAGGTATATCAAACAGGTGATATAGCATGGAACTGAAGAGCAAATAAATATATATATATATATATACACACATACATACATATATATATATATATGTGGTTTGGGCCTGGAAGAGCAATCTGGGGACCTAAAGGCTTCTTGATGCAACTTCAATATTATTATAAGGCTTTGGGATATGTTCTTGAGAAAAACAAAGGCTGGGGAAGCTTATGGCGAGAGGGATGGAGTCTAGCTGGATTTTTAAAAGGTAGCTCACACCCCAGGGTAAGCTGACATCTCTCTTTGGTAAAATAACCCATTCCCCGGACAAAGAAAATGCAGGAGATCTAATCTGTCTGGACATCAGTGAAGCACTTGATAAAGTGCCACATGGGAAACATCTAGTTAAGCGGGAAGAGATGGGGCTTCGTGCGAGAGTGGTGAGGAATGGCTAAAAGGGGAGACAGCAACAGATTGTGAAAGGGGAAGCATAGGGCAGGAGAAGGGCTCATTAGCAGAGTTCGTCAAGGATCAGTCTGACTCATCTTATTTAACATTTTCATTAATGACCTTGGAGCATAAATTAGGAATGTGCTAATGAAATGTTGGAGTTGACAAAGTTTGGAGACACTGCCAGTGAAAAAGGAGAACCTGAATACACACGAAAGAAAGCGGGCGGCCTTGGGGCTTGGAATGGGAGTCAAGACATGAAATTGAATGAGAAAAATGACCAGGACACATGCGTAGGAAATAAGAACTTTTGTTACGATGCAACTTAGTTGGTAGTAGTAGATGGGGATGAAAGGACGGCTCTCAGACACCAAAGAAATAAGAAAAATGTCCCTAAGATGCAGCAGGTGAGCTATTTTAACAGAGATGGGAAGCTGAATGCCATGGCACCAGGGTATCAGTGAGTGAATTTAAACTGGAGGATTGCAGGGAAGCACCGCTGGGGTGAGAGGACCAGGAAATCTCGTGTTATGAGAAGACACAAAAGGAGATTTAGCATATCAAAATGGATGCACAGAAGGGGTGCGATTGCTGTCAATAAATGCATTGGGACAGTCCCTTAGTGCACGTGCAACGCTGATGCAAAAGAAATCGGCTATAGCCTGGTCTTGATGGAATATAGATATGAAATTGGAAAAAGATTCCTGGCGATCAGATGAAGGAGTTTCTGGAAAAGGCTTCCAGTAGGAGTAATGGGGACAAGAACAGTAGTGTGTTCAGAGATAACATTAGATCAGCTTGTGGAAGGGATAATATCATTTATGTGATAGTTAGGAAATGGACTCGATAACCTCGGCATTCTCATCCACTCTGTCTTCCTGTCTATTCATAGACAATACAGGGCTGGGAATCGGGCTTAACTCCCCAAATACAGTATTCGCTGTGAAGTGTTCACTCATTTATGGAAAAGCATTACAGATTAGGTGGCAGTTCCCTGTACCAGCTTGAGAAATACCTAATCTTGATGTACGCTTTGGTGTGTTCTAAATAAGACAGCAGGCAGGTTGATAGTAAATTTAATATTAGCATGAAACGGGGAGCCCTGGTAATGAGGGCAGGCTTCCTTTTACCAACAACCGAAAGACACCAGCAATGTACCTATAGCTGCAGTGTAATGAGCTCGAATTGCGGAGGAGGACCGGTGACTGGGGACCAGATTTCTCCTCTGGTTTGTTTTCCGCTGGCTGCAGGTCCAGGCACTGCTGACTTCATCATCGCCATAATCTTCACAGGGGAACCCAAAACCAGAAATTATAAGGCACACAGCGTCCTGCCCTGTTGTGGATGACGTTTCCAGGGGTTTAATTGTGCCTGTGTTTGAAGCAGGACTGTGGGGTCTGAGCCCCCTGGACGCCAGGCTCACACCTTTCAGCCTGAGCTATAAAAGTTTTTACATGCACCTGGATCATACAAAACCATTAATGAGGGATCCCCAGCTCCTTACC
>VYZM01007056.1:186992-203613 GCA_013398915.1 Dromas ardeola
AGTAGCTGCTTTTGACAGTAGAAGGTCAGAATCAAAGTCCTTTTTAAAAACTATTCTAAGATTTATGTCTGCATCAAATACAGCAAACATGCAGAAATCACTGAAGAATGCTTTAGCCGTTGCGTTCTTTAGTGCTGCTCTCTCTTTTTAGTTGTCGTCTTTTTATTATATAATTTGGAATGCGCTCAATTAGGTTAAAATGTTTATAGACTATGCACATATTTTCAAATTCCTCTTAAATTATGCTGAATTTTTCCATTTTCTCTTTTTTTTTTTCCCGTTGATGGGGGGGTTTCAGGGACAAATCTTGGAAATTTTCACATGGTAATATGGGTTTTATTGCAACAAATTCTGAAGCTTTACAGACCAAAAAGACTGGGGGAGGGGGGGGCCCGAAATATTGTAGCTTCAACAAGCTGTTATTTTGCAAGGAGGATCATCAAACTCAGCCCATTGAATTAAAATGCCTCGCTCATGAAATATATTTTGTGGGGGAAGGATGCCTTGGCAGTGTCTTCTTTCAGTGAAATGTATATTAAGCTCTATGGTTGATGTCTTAATGAGAAAATCCCTTTTGCCAACGTAAAATTATCTTACATAGCTTCAGTTTTGCATTAAAAATAGTTTGGAATCACTATAAATGATAGAATAAAATTAGGACCATGCTCCCGTTGTAAACGTCATACCCTGAGGGGCGTAAGGCCATTTGTCACGACTGTGGTGAACCTGCAGTGTTCTAAGTGTGTTGGGCACATAAATACCTGTTATCTGTATGTTTACCAAGATACAGGGAAAAGATACATACATGCAAGCCCGTTGTAGAGAGAGGCGTTATTTCGACAGAGCGCCTTTTCCATTTGAAGGGTATAATTTGAAGGGCATTGACCATGGCAACTCAGCCCGCATCCCTCTTTGCATGTTTCTTGGAATAACCTGGCTAGACAGGACCCACACAAGGTTAGTTCAAGGTACCGGCGATAAGATCTTTTTCTTGTTGTTCTTTTATGTAAATTCAGTGCTTGTGAAATGTGCTGACTTTGACAGCAGCCAGGACACGGGAGTCCCCTCTGTAGACACAAGTGGGGTCCACGGTGGGGAGCCGCAGCCCCAGACCCCCCTCCCCAGCCAGGTCAAAGCTGCTGGTGAAGCCGTGCCAGCTGGGATGGGGCTAAGTGAGCTGGGTACTGCAGGCATCGCACGGCGTTGTTCACGCAGCTTATGGCAGGTGTGTGGCGGCAACGACTTCATACCGTGACAGGTCCTTAATGGGTTTGAACAAGTCTCCAAATACTGTGACAGACGACCGAGTAGCAAGCAGTGCAGTTTTTCCAGGAATGTCCATGTATTTACTAAGAAACAATTGTTTTGGGGAAAGAGCTTGCTCTTGCTTTCTGTTGCTGTAGTGGTGAACGCGCACCACGCTCTTCTGTGCACCTTCAGGGCTGCGCGTTGCTCTGCCAGATGGGGACATTTTGGGATTCACCCTTTGCCCTCTCCGACAGTTGTCCTGAAGCCTAGGACTCCTTCTCCAATCATGCATTTACGTCGTCCACCTCAAATCCTTTCTCTTACTGGCCTTCCTGCCCTATGCCTTTCTGATCTTTTTTTTCCTTAGGGACAAAATCCATCCAAGTAGTGGATAGCTGCAGGCCCAGCGGAGGAGTTGTCTGGCATCGCACTAACGTTAGCTCCAGGTTTCTGCCATGGTCCCCATCGCACAGCCAAGCACACCGTTGTGTGTGTCCCGCACGGGCTTTCCCGCTGCCCACCCATTCGCCCTGTCTCGGTCCAGCCTCTACCGCGGTATGGAGCTATAAACACGACAGCCCAGGGCTCTTCTTGTTGACATCCCGATAGCTGGGACTTATCTGTCCTTAAAATCGGCTTCAGGAAACAGAAGTTTAAAATGCAATATGCTGGGTCAGGAAATTGTAGCCTTTCTCCCTTGAACTCCGAGAGCGCACCTAAGTGAAAAAGGAGCCGCTGCTGTACTTTGATATTTCCTGTAGATTTGAATAAGGAGACAGACGGTTAAAATGCATGGCTCTATTTTGGAGTATATTAAGAAAGGAGTTGTTCCCAAGGTTGTTGTTTTTCGGGGTGTCTGCGTGTGGTTTTTTATATGTATTATGTAAGTATATATTTACCTTATATACCTATTTTTTTCTTTGGTGTAAAATGATAAATAATATTAGAACCCTTTTTGACCAAATCCCTGCTTACGTGGCTAATGGGAGGAGCAGCAATTGTTTCATAAGGAGCGCTCTGCGAAGTTCATTTTATGTCAGAGCAGCTTTTCTGGAACCAGTTTTAAAGTTAATTATCAAAGGCAGGCATCGTCTATCCGCCGCCTGTGGCCCCCCGCTGGGTTTGTTGTTCAGCTTTCCTTGGGAAAGAGGGGCTCTACAGAAGATCATCTTCATGGTGTCACAGTCCAGGGAGCCGAACACGTCCGAGCTAATCAGCTTAGAACATCAGTACCATCTTAATGTGGGATCTGGGACCTTCTGGATGCAGGGTGAGAAGCTGAACTAGTCTGCAAGCACATCACTTTATTCCTTTTGCTTTAAGCAAGAATAATTTGCCTTTTTTCTCTCATCTTTCTTCCTTGTTGTTTTGCCCCTGAAAACTGTGCAGCAAAAGCAACCTCCAGGGTGGACACTAAATCTTCTGATGCAGGCAGAGCAGTGATAACATCTGAACTGAGGGTGCTTTTCCAGGGCATGCTTGACAGATGTAGCAGGGCCTTTTAGGATTTAGTACTGGAGCATATCTATTACCCGCGCTGCAGCACAGCTTGGCAGGAGCTGTGTGGTAATCTCCCATGAATTCTGTCTGACTTATCAGAGCATCTGAACAGGTTCCTGCAGGATGCAGAGTCACTGCACCAAGTTGGGGAGAGACAGACCGTAGGCTTCGGACTCCTTTAACTCTTGCTGGCCCAAAGCCCTTCCGTGCCCAGGCGGTGATTTTCCTTTCTGGGAGGAACCGATGCCTTTCCGCCTCTCCTCCTCCCACTTCCCCCTCCCTTGTTCTCCACTTCCCCCAGCGTATGATTTCAAGGAGCAGAATCTAATTTCTACATATCTGAGAGGGTAAGAGTAATTGCTTTAATGGCATGGCAGACTGCCTATTTCTTTGGCGGAACGTAGTAAATATGATACATGTGGTGGAATTTAAGCTTTTGCTGGTTGCAAGTCCGGGACTCTGTTACATACAGGAGTGTGTGCTTAACAGCTTTATTCGCTCTCTTCGCTGTATGTATTTTATCTCAGTCTTACTGAGCAGAGTATTTAATGTTCTGTCTTCATCTGCCATAACAATTACCTTAGCGTTTTATATTTTTATATGTACACACACGCACACACCCACGCGCGCGCGCACACACACACACACACACACACATATATATATATTAAAATCCACCCCACCAAGATTGATCACAAACACAAAATTGTTTAGATCACAGATTAAAGTTTAATTTTGGAGTTTTGCTTTAGGGTTAGAATTAGCTTCAGAGTGTGAGTTGCATAGGAGGCGCTGTAATTTGTTTTAAGGATAAGGCCTTCGGGCTGCTGTGCATAAAATGAGCATGATTCCTTATTCCCACGGTTGATTTTTGAATGGAAGTGCAATTAGAATTTTTTCACCCAGAAGCGCATACAGTACAGAGCAAAGATAATACCTTGAATGCATATCAGCTTGGGGAACTTCTCCTGGAATTTTATTTATTGTTCACCTAGCACTAATTCAAAAAAGATCCATGCAAACCCTAACAATACACTTGCTCTTTAATTTGGAGTCTAGTGTGTTTGTAGAGACTCTTGCTGGGGCTTTATTATTACCGAGCGAGATTTCAATGGTGAATTTTAATGTCAGACACAGAAATGTGCAACCAGTTATTTCTGATAGAATGGAAACTATTACAAACAAAACACTGATGTAGCAATGGCCTCTGTTAATCCTCAATTGCTGCAGATATTTTCCTGTCACACCAGGAAGCTGTACTGCCGACTGGTATTGAACAGCCACCATCTGCATATGAGAGGTATGTAGATGGTATTTTTTCTGATTATCGATGCCCATCACATTCATCTTCCACTGGAAGAACTGAACAATCGATACTCGCAGAATATTCATTTAACCTATGAAAGAGAGGTGAATTCCTGCATCCAATTTTTGGATGTCGTGGTCACTGAAGAGCCAGATTCTGCCATTTCCACTGCATGATGGCAAAAAAAATATTGCCTCGGGTAGACACATGTTAGACATCACCTCAGTCGCTCACCATGAAAAGAGGGTACGAAGCAGGAATTGATATCATAGTTTGGGAAGTCTGTTATCTTAAAATATTTGGTTTTTCTTAGAAGAATTTTTTCAGAAATTTATATGTGTGAGTGCCTGTGTGCATGAATACAGGAGCTAATCTAATAATGCCCTGGATAGGCTGAATCTGGGCTATTTATGCCGCATACCTGGCCTGTATGGGAATCCAGATGGGCCTGGGTGTGTGCACAAAAATCCCAGCGTAGCACTTTGGAAGAGCTGGACTGCATTAGCGTTTTCAGAGTCCAAGAAATACCAAGGGAAAATATGATTTAGGCAAATTGCTACAACCGTGCTTTTTAAAAGGCAAGAATGTTCTTCCCAAAAAGCTGCTTTTGCGGCAGGGTCCTAACGCGCTTTGCAAAGACCACTCTGTCACCTCAAGGACTTTCCTCAGTTCAGTGGGCAACGCAGTGGGCAACCAAAACCAAGTCGTGGATGAGCCCTCCTGGCTGGGGGGAGAGATGTTGGGACGTACCCTGTGGGCACGCGTGTCCTTGCATGCATTGCTCCTGGAGCTGGGGGGCTCGACAGAGCTTCCAGCAACACCAAAACCTAGCCCACAGCCGTTTCTTTCCTTTGAAAAAGGATGCTTTTCTCCCTTATTGAACAATCAAAGAACTTTCTGACATTTATTTTGATGGGGGGAAAAAAAGAAATCTATTCACTTATTACAAGGACCAGGAAGCATAAATCCAGGTTGACTCTCAGACACCTTACACACAAATTGTATTCAGGTAAATGGTCCCTAAAAATGCCTTGATAGTACAATGTACATCATAGTTGCTAGAAAGGAAATGTAAAGCTCCCCATTACAAAGGATAATACAAAGAAAGAAATGTATTTTCATTATACTCCCATAGTTTCAAAGTATCTCAAGATTTGATTCAGGTCCTAAAGATATTATGAGGCAATATCTATGTTACCTTTGAGTCAACTACCACGTCTTGACACTTGATCAGTCTGTAAAAGCTCCTGGAAGAATCAGAAATAAACAATTTTATTCCTCAAACTGGAACTCCTGTAGCCGCGTGAGCAAGAGGTTTTTTTTCTCCTCTAAATATGACTGCAGGTCCTGTAATGCAGTTAATCAGAACACTGGGGTCAAATACAACATTTTTGTATGTTAACTTTTAGAAATACAACCTAGATTTAAAAAAAAGAAAAGAAAATCCCCAATAAGGACACTTTATGAAAATTCCAAGAAATTGTGTGCATTGAGGGCAGCTTATCCATGCCAGTTAGAAGTGAGAGGCATATTTAAACTGAGGTGCTGAATAGGTCTTTAACTTTATGCCCCCACATTTGCATATGCAAATTTAGGTGAATATAGGCTGTTGTTGTTTTTCATACCAATTTCGATGTTGTCTTTTCACTTCTACTTGCACTAGAAAAGCTCCATTTCCAGGAATGGTTTTATTGGTCACTATACTCGTGCAGGTTTATTTGGCTTGGTCCGAAGCGGAGATTTTAAGCAATGGTTTTAAATCCGAAACATTGCTGCTGAAACTACTGGAAAAACTGCAGAGAGCTATGAAATAGTTCTGCCCCCCATTTGCTTAGAAAATTGACAGACTTTTGCTGCTTTTTGCTAAATCCTGATGGCTTGGGTCCAAAGGGGAAATCTTTTATCTTGTTCTCTTTGGGGGAGTTGTTGTTGTTTTTAAATGGCAAGTGGTCCTCTTTCATTCTGTGTCTTCCTCAAGCACCCAAATATAGCGAATGACGTCTTCCTCTGCCCTGAATATCACAGGAGGAAAACACTATGTGTGTCAGGACAAAAACCAGTCTGCTTTAACGAGAGTGGGAAAAAAAAGAATGGACAAATGATTTTAAGCGTATTTTGAACCAGCATTGGGTTAGAGTAGCCTCTGGGTACATGAAGGAGTAAAAGGAGCCTGATGGACCATCCAGCCCCTTCAAAGGAGCTGCCCGGGTTGAGAAGAGGCTGTATGCTCACCCCAGCCATGAAGCAGAGAGCTCGAGGGTTGATGCAGCACATGTTTGCCTGAGCTGCTTCAGGGCAGTTTCCCACTTGCTGCTACAGTTAAGGACAAAAATACGTTAAGATAATGTTCAGTATCTGCCCTGTACCACAACATGGAAAGTGAGTTTTAAAAAGGTAGAGAGAAGAGCTAGTACACTAGTAAGAACCAGCGCACTGTTTGTGCTATAACGTGCAAGAGCATAACACCCTACAGGTAACGGCCCCACGTATTCCCACCACGCGGAGCACGTCTTCCTTTCCAAACCCACAATCTACCTGGTGAATTAAAGGAATAGCTTAATTAATGCTGCCAGTAGAGGGAACTGATGTACATGTGAGTAGATGCGGCAGCATTTCTTTAGGGGAAAAAAAAAAAAAAGTTTAAAAATACAAACACAAGCAAACCTTCTGTACTTCAAGAGGGTGCCAAAGGTACCATTTCCAGGTCACAGCAGTCAAGGGCTGGGGAGAAAGAAGGGAGGGCCTGGTGCTGCTTCCTTATTCCTTATTGAAGAGTACCACCTTCTTCAATAGCATTACTCATGGAGTAAGGTACAAAGGTGGCAGAATTCGGCGGTTTGTGAACATGTATCCACGGGGCTTTTAAGAAAAGAGGTTTTGGGTTTTTGAGACCTCTGGACGCAGCTTGAAATGGGCTATTTGAGTCAAAGCAGCAGGGTTTTTTTCTTCAGTGCCTTTGCTGTAGATTTGTGTAGCGTTCATCTTAAAAATCACAGAAGGGTGAGGATATTGAGGTGAGCTGCTAATGAACTAACTGATGACACAGTCTTGAATGTTCTTTCTGTTTTCTCCCAGTGTGGGCAGCAGTGCAAAAAGCAAGGGCAGGGCTGGGAAGTCAGAGAGGAAAAATCGGACAGTGTCAAGAACAAAATACATAGGCTTTCAATGACAATAAAGAAATAAGAAAAAGGCTGATATTAAATAACCCCTTGATAACAAAAACCACTGAGCAAAACTGAATATAATTTTGGAAAGATTCTGCTCAAAGTTATTATTGCTGAAGTTATTGTCTTTGGAAGTGGCTGCCAATCTAGAGAGCGGCAAAGCTGGATAAATGAACAAAAACGGACTGCAGGAAATGTGGAGAATTCATTCACCTTTTAGAGAAATCTGCTCTGACTGGCAAAACGCATGACTTCAGTTGTAGCCATGGGTAACCCCTTTCAAATCCTTTATTTCAGAAGTTTCAATGAATGCCTTTGTTTTTTGGTATCTGACATTCATTTGTGCATAGAAAAGAGGAAAGTAATATGGGTGGACCCCAAATTTTTTTGGGGTAACATCCAAGCTCATTTTGAGGTAGGTGGTCATTTCTAGTTTTGTTAGTTAAACACTAGCAAAACTAGTTGAACTCTGGTATTTCTTTTGGGGGATGCGTGAAACTGGGAGTAAGGACAGACAAACAACTGAAAATAAGACTTGAGAACATTGTCTCCTGCTTCCTAATATTAAAACCCAGCTCAAATGATAAACCTTTCTTCAGGTTCTGAAATATTGGGACAAACGGTTGGTGCTTTTTGTTTTGTGTGGGTTTTTTTTCTTTCCCTTCCCAATTCAGGTTTCCGGATAGGATTGGAACTGAATGTGCCAAAAATACCAGGATAGAAGCTGTTCTCATGGGTGTTTCCATCTGGAATCTAATGTAGAAATGCCAGAAATCCTGTAGGAAAACCTGTTCTCATGTGGTTTCCTGCCCGGTTCAACGTTTTTGATATGTTGGGAGAGTTTGGATTAGCAGCAGATAAGCAGAGAAACTGGATCTGAATGCCAAACTTTTTTTGAAGTTTTTCCATCCCCACTGGAAGCATTACGAGGCCTATAGGTATAAGGTATATAGTCTCTCCACTGCTGGGTAGGGTTTAAAGCTGGCTGCATAGTAATAAACAAATGCATAAATATATTCATGAATGAGTAGGGCTTTGCTCTTCACTTCTTTGCAAGGCTATTTTAACCAGCTCTGCCATTTGAGATAATCTTTGGTTATTTGTACGAATATTTGTATGTTCAGGAAGTTTTATGAGTCTTAGCAAGAACGTGCACCTGGAAAGTTATTTTTCAGGTGTTTACTTTTCATCGCTTCCTATTTATTATTCCCCATTTAAATTTCTTGGGGGGGTGCGCGTGCGGAGGTCTGATTACTTCAAAGAAACCACCATCAGGTTTCTTTGTGAAGGGTGCTGAGCCCTAGCTTAAGAGGTACGACAGATTGTATTTTCGTTTCCCAAATTCCAGTCTGAGCGTACCAGCCGGTGATATCCAGACCCTGGAGATGCTGATCCTCGCAGAGGCGAGAGGATCTCGGGCAGCCAAATAGCCTTGTTTTGCCTCAGTCTTTTTCCAGTCATCTTCTGGATGCTACTGCTGTGGGTCTTTCAAAACCTTGTCTGTCTGTCTCTCCTTGGCACTGGTGCCATAGCGTGCTGATCACAACCTCTGGTGAGCAAGTAGTATGGTGACCTTGGCCGGCCAAGGGCCACCCAGCCGCGCGCTCACGCAGCAGGACAGGAGGGAGAAAATAAGACAGAAATGCTTGTTGGACAGGGAGATCCCTTACCGATTAGCATCATGGCCAAAACAGACCTGACTTGGGGAATATGACTTTATTGCTGATTGCAATAGGTTTGGATACTGGGAAACAAAGGCCAATTAAAACCACACCTTCCGTCCCCAAAACCCTGCATTCTCCCAGGCTCAACTTCACCCCTTTGCTTCTGACGGCTCCTCTGCCCTGAGCGGCACAGGAGGAACGAAACGCGGGGCTGTGGTCGGTCCACAACAGCCCTTCTCTGCCGCTCCTTCACCACACGCCTTCCCCCTGCCCCGCCATGGTGGTCTCCGCCCTGGGCCTGGAGCACCACCACCATCTCCTTCTCCTCCTCTCCACTAAGGCTTGCAGGGCTGCTCCTCACACTTTCCCCCCTCACACTTCTCCCTCAGCCCTTGCTGCCAGGCGCCATTCTGCCCTCTCTGAAACCCCCTTCCCTTGAGGAGCCTCTGGCCCGGCTGAGGGGCTGTGCTCTGCAGTGCAGCCATTACAACCGGCCCAAAGCCAGGCAGCTCCAGCCTCTCCTCACCGCGTGGCCAGCACCTGGGCACCCACAGCAGGTAACTTTGTGGGTGGGAGATTATTTGAGGAGCCGTTTGGGAAAAGGGTGGCTTCTGGGAGAGGTGAGCCCCCCATCCCCAGGGGGTCTCCCCTGCTAGCTGGCGCCATGGCCTGTCCCCCTCCGGTGCAGTGTAGCTGTGGTGATGAAGCCAGGCCGCTTCCTCAGGTAGTCCCTGCTGCAGACAGTGCGCTGAGGAACAAAACCACTTCCAAAATAAAGCTGCAAATTCAGCTTTATTTTACCAAAGGCCCATCAGTTCAGCCCCGGTAGCATTGCCTGGGCGGAGGGTGACTTCGGCCTAACAACAGGCGGAGGGAAGGTGGTTAGCGGCGACAGCCCAGTGCCAAGACCAGGTGTGAGAGACATTCGGGAGCAGAGGCGCCCTTTTTTTTAATTTTTATGTTATTTTATTTTATCTCGCGAATCAGGTTTAGCCTCTTTTGTTGCCAAAGCGTGTAAGCCTGCGGATCCTCCGCTCCTGGCACCTCCAGAAATCAAATCTCTGCTGAACAGAGCCCTGACACATTTGGTCCCTTGTACAGAGCTCCTTTTATCGGGGCAGTCGTAGATGAAGGCATGCTGAGGGGCTTTCTTCTGCTTCCATGTAGAGAAGTGGAAATCTCCCCCCTTCCCTCACGTGCGTGGGATGAAGGCACACACGCACACCTGAGAGCATCGGTGTTATGTCTGCAGAGCCCAACAAGCTGTTTATTTTTGCAGCTCCCTCTCTTCTGAGCTCCGTCTGTACTGCTGTCTTCCCCCTCCACGGACACGCATTAACTCCCTGTATCAGCTGTCGGTAGTGATCTGTGCAGAACGAACATCTGTATTAAGTTTGCAGAGCCTAGTCAAAATGTTTACCAGGACTATTTAATAGGGAGATCAATAGTAAGTGCCTCTCTGTTTGTTTTAACAAAACAAAATTGGTTGCAGAGCAAAACCTTTTTAGAACAACAACACAAAAAAACCCCAAACCCTGGCATTACTCCAGCTCGGTGTAACAACGCAGGGTAAAGGGCATTCCTGAGTACTTGCTCAGATTTATTTTCATTACGCAGTTATTAGGGTAAGGGAGCATTAGATGGCTGTTGTCACTGGGAGACCCTCTCCCTGTAAAGCAAGCGCGCTCGGCGGTTCGTTTGGAGGTACACTGATTTATGGCTGTCAGCTCCTGCCTGACAGTGTCCTGACAAGTTCTGCTGGTAGAAACTTGTTCAAGCCTGAAGTGACACTTCTGCGCTGCCTGTTTTCCTTCCCCAGAGAGGAAACTGCTCTCGACCGTCCCGATTTTGGTGTCACGCCGAATTCCCTCTAAGTGTGTTTCCTCGCCTGGGGTCTGACTTGCTACCGGAAGCCAATACATTAAATCACTTCCCCAAATTACCATATTGGCTCCTCGCTTAGGGGCTGTTTACAGTAGGTTTCAGACCACTGGTTGGCCCACGTAACGCCTGATTTGGAAACTGGTAGCATCTCCAGTTGGTAGCTGACAAATCCTGTCAGTTTGAGTCTGGCACAAAATATCAACGGAACGTGGGGAAAAGGGGGAAAATGGATTATTTTCTGTTTTCCAGAAGATAGCTGCAAAAGGCTGTTTCATTACATGTATGCAAAATGGATATTAGTTGTTTGTTGGGAAAAAAAGTATTAAAAAATTGAATTGGGAAATTATGGCTTGTAATTAAGAGTGTTAAAAACCCCCAATTCTGTGGTCCCTGATCTTGCTAAAATATACGCATATGCTTAAATTTAAGCACTGTGGTACCTCCTTCCCTTGTGTTTAAACACAGCCCTTAATAATTCAAAGGCTGGATTTATATCCTAACTTTCCAGACAGCTGGTGGTTTTTTTTCCGTCATCTTCACCTCCTAAAATGTTGTGATGTAGCAAATTAGCCATTTCTCACCATTTATTCTGAAGAGCAGAAATAAGTGAAATCTGTCTCTGAAAATTAGTGCTGCAGGCATGTGAAATAAATGGTAATCTACATGGCAGCAACCAAATAAATATGTTTTGCAGCTTTTAGGTGAGAAGAAGGTGGTAAGTAAAATAGAGAGGGAGGAGCTAAATATTCTGGTAAATATTACGTGTGAAACATGGGGAAGGCTCCAGAAGAAAGTTAGGAGATACGAATCATTGACCATGAAAACAGATAGGGACAGGTCAGAAATCTTTGAGTGAATTTATCCCGGTTCAAGTACTTTGTACCTTTTAGAAACGCAAACCAATTGCAATTTTTGAGATTCTCCTGTGCTGTGAAATGCACCACAATCCCTTTGGTAAATAAGTCCAATGATAAATTAACTCTCTGTGAAATTTGTACTTTTCTCTGGCTTCAGCTTCCAGCATTGGGTCTTCTGACAACTGTGTCTCCTAGAGGGGAAGTGTCCTGTAGCTAAGTCCTGTAGCTTACAAATACTTAAAGGGTGGGTGTCAGGGGGACAGGGCCAGGCTCTTTTCAGTGGTGCCCAGTGACAGGACAAGAGGTAATGGGTACAAACTTGAGTATAGGAAGTTCCACCTAAACACGAGGAGGAACTTCTTTACTTTGAGGGTGGCAGAGCCCTGGCACAAGCTGCCCAGAGAGGTGGTGGAGTCTCCATCTCTGGAGACATTCAAAACCCGCCTGGACGCGTTCCTGTGCAACCTGCTCTAAGGTGGCCCTGCTCTGGCAGGGGGGTTGGACTAGATGATCTCCAGAGGTCCCTTCCAACCCTGTGATTCTATGATTCATTTTTTGTGACCTGTGTCACCATAAACTCTGATCAAGACCCTTCGTCATCTTTTCTTTGATAAGCTGTATGGATGGAGGTCTGTGAATTGTTCATGATAAGGCATGTTTTCTAGTGCTTTCACCATTCTTGTTCCTCTTTAAATCCTTTACAATTAACCAGTTTCCTGCTTGAACTTTTGCCTCCGGGGCTGTCCGTGTATTCCTCTAGCAGTTGTATACCCTTGCCAAAGGCACAGCCAGGATAACCTCTCTACTCCTCCTTGAAACTCCTCTCCGTTGATGCGAGGTCTGTGCTAGGCTTTGTGGCTACCAGGCTGCAGGGAGATTTTATGATTGCTTGGTAATAACCACCATTTTGGTGTTGCTCAGGGTAGGGGTGGTGCTCTTACGGTGTGGTTGGCACTCTTCATTCCTGGCTGGGTGACAATGTTGCGTCGAGGTGCATACTGGTTTTTTACAGTTTGCCAAATGGCTCGGAGTGCTTTGTGCGCTCTTCGATCTAACTCTTCTAGAGTCTCCCTGTCAGCCGCAGACTTTATTAATAATGATTTTATTCTGGGTTTTTTTCAATCATTGATTTAAAATGTTAAATAGCATGAGACTAAGGACTGGCGCTGCTGGTCCAGTCAAAACTTATTCCTGCTCAATTTTAGACTTCTATTTGCAGTTACATTTTTCAATATAAGGTGCCAGTTTTAATCCATTTTAATTTGTGCCTTGTTTACTTTATATCATTCTACCTAGTGAGTCAAAACAGTATGGAGAAGCTGATTGCATGCCTTACAAAAATCTAAGTGCAGCATACCAACATTATCACCCTTATCAACCTGATCTGTGATCTCAGTTAGAAAAAACACAACGTGATGAAATCTATTTCCTGTAAACCCGCACTGCTGGAAGCTATTTGTATTTGCTCCTTTTGTATTGTAACACATAATTCTTGGATTAACCATCCCATTACCTTACCCAAGATCAGACTGACAGTCCTTGCAGTACCTGGAGGATTCCATCTGCTTGTTTTAAATTTTGGAGAAATGTTACTTTGCTTTGGTCCTCTAGAGTACTGTAAGTCCTATCAAGTCCCCGACGAGTGGAGATTTTCCATGCCCGTTCTTTGAAAACTCTTGATGCACATTTTCCAACTGACTGACTTCAAAATATCTCTCTCTTTTCTAGCTGCTTGTTTTAAACTCCTTTGACTCATTGCAGAGATTCAGTGTGATTCATTATTTTTAGACAATACACATATAAAATCTATTTCCCAAATAAGGAAGACAGGTATTCATTGAATTCTTGTATGTTTTCCTCATTATTATTACATTTTTACTATTTTCCTCCAGTAACAGATGACAACATTTTTGTTCTCAATATGCTTTTAAAAGTCCCAGATATCCTTTGCTCGTTGATTTCTTTTTTTTTTCCCTTTCTGGCTCCCTTTGTCAATTTCCTACAGTTATTAGCTTTTGGTTTATAATTGTTATTATCAGTTTTCCTTTATATCATTAGTTCTTTGTGTTGAAATAAATGTGTTTTCGTTCTATGTCTACTTTTACACTAAGAGTAATTTTAAAATACTGTCAGTTTCTCTCTTGGTTGTGGATTTGTGGCCTTTGAAATCTAGGAATGTATTCTTAAGACTTTTCTGATTACTGTGAAAAGGCTCCTCTGTAGCTGATATTGCTCATAATTATTTCAGCATTGTGAAAGTGGATTCTTTTCAACAGCAGTTATATTTGTGAATGTACAGACTAGAACCCCCATAAACACATACATTACTTTGGACTCGGTTCTATATGTTGACAACAAGTATGATCAAGTCATGATCACTGGCATTCGAGTAACCATTAATTTTTACATCTGGGATCAGTTCCTCCGTATCTGTCATTAGGCAGTCCAGCCCAAGCTGGATCGAGTTAGGAAATTGGCTGCCTGTATTTTTTTAAATTTTGAGGACTTTTTAGTGCTGGTAGCCTGAGAACACCAGCATATGCCATTCAGATTGAAGTCCCATATGTTAACACAGCTTTTTTTACCAACACATGATAAATAAGTCTTTAAAGAAGCTGGTCATCCTGTTTTTTGCAGTGTTTTGGTGCTGTGTAGCAGGCACCAAATAGCTCACCGCCTTCTAGTTTATTTGTAAGAACATAGATCTACCAGCAGTCGAAATCTTTTCCATCTGATTTGCACAGACTTGCAGAGGTCATGAGATTTTGAGACGCCGTACCACACCCTTTCTTTTTTTGCCCGCTTGAGCCCTCTGAGCTGGGTTGTAACTATTCATTTTTACATTCTGATCATGTGAGTTTCCCCAGTAATATAAACCAAGTCAAATTTATGCTCATAAATCAGCAATTCTAATTCCTCTCATTTATTATCCGACTTCTAGAAGAAGTGTATAAGCAATTAAATCATTTCATCCCTTTGTGTAAGTGGATGCTTTTGTAATTTTGCTCTCAACAACATGATTTTGAACTACGACCAAAACCCTCACACCATTTACCTAGGTGGTGGTTACAAATGCAGAATTTTCTGACTACTTCTGTTCACAGGACAGGAGGAGCCTTTTAAGATCACATATACACACTTGCTCCTACTCAACTTGACTGACTACCTCTGCAGAAATACTTTCTACAACTTCCTTGGCAGGGATGCACTCACTGTCTATCCCTACAATCTTCTTCTGATCCCTCATGTAAACTTCCAAATCAGTAGTTAAGTATTTCCCCAATTTTCTGCCTTGTCTAGTCCCCGTGTGGCCATTTTCATTCTTTCCCACAGGGAGTAGCTATGCTTCCTGAGGAAGATTGTTCAAAACTGCTATACTTTATTCTTCGTTGCATCTGTGATGGCACTTCCAAACACAGTTTTGTTTCTTTCACCTTCATTACCACTTGCACATTGTTCTGAAGAAGTCTTTTCAGAAGACAAGAAAATAGAGCCCATCTACCGCAGCTGAGAGCCACGCTCGTGCTGCCAGCCAGCACTGCCTTGATGTCCTCTGAAAATGGAAGTTTCTCAGGTGACTTCTTCAAACTTGCTCTGAAATTACCCTGTTTACTGGTTCTCTTTGCCTTCTGCAGAGTTTGCCTGGCAACTGATGGATAGATGAAAGGGAGCTGCTTAGTGCCAGCCTGCCCTGCATAGAGATGGGTAAATCAAGTCTGACTGATTAAAAAGACCCAAGGATTTGAGCCGGGAGTCCCTCACACGAGAAACCAAAAAATAGGTGTCTCTTACCTGACGTGCCTGAGGGTCCCAAAACCCTGTCCTGTGGCCAAACCAGAAACAAAATAATCAGCAGGATCAGGCATATGACTCACCAACATTTTTAAGCTAGAAGTGCTGGAGCCTGCACTGTATCCTCTGATGGCACTTCTAAACACAGTTTTGTTTCTTTTGGCTTCTTTACCACTTGCACATGGTTCTGAAGAAGTCTTTTCGGAAGACAAGAAAATAGAGCCCATCTACCGCAGCTGAGAGCCACGCTCGTGCTGCCAGCCAGCACTGCCTTGATGTCCTCTGAAAATGGAAGTTTCTCAGGTGACTTCTTCAAACTTGCTCTGAAATTACCCTGTTTACTGGTTCAAAAAAGTGCTCCTGAGGCAGGAGGAGACACGGAGCTTGCAATTTCAAACTGAAGTGGCCCTTGCCAAGTTATCCACTGCATGAATGTTAAGGAAAAAGTGATTTTTCATCTTTCCCTTTGAAATACCATTCTCCCACAGTTGGCCCAGCAAGATGACTTCCCAAGAGCTCTCTTCAAGTGGTAAATCGAGCTGTTGCCAGCTACAACAACCTAAAGAGGGATGACACCAGCGACAAATACATTACAAAGGGCCAAGTTAACTCAAATTGTGCTTTGTTTAGTGTGAGCGTTAAAACAGGTAACTCGCCGTTAAGTGGTTGGTTGCGTGGGTATGGTCAAATACCACCCTGGTGAAGGACTGTAGTGGCCCCCTCACAGCAGATGCATCTTTCTAACACCGAGCTCTGCCTTTTCGACCAGGCTTGTTGTAAACTATGAAATGGTATGGATAAGACATGCATGAGGTGGAGGCTTTTTTCCTCACCTGCCTTCGAGTTTTTAGGCTGAGGCTATCTGACAGACGCATGGGAGCTGCAAGGTTTGGGCTTTACATGCTGGTGTGGGGCATGGGCTCCTTTAAATGCCAGCATAATAAGTAAGGGCATCTTAAATAGAAAAAAAGAGAACTGCATGGTGTCATCCTATTCCTTAATAGGATTCCTTTCTGCATTGCTTGCCTTTCCAGTAAGGCACTTGGCAGGGTGACATGAAAATTGCTGACCTTCAGCTGGATAGCTGGGGCACCCACTGGCCTCCTGGGGCATGGCCAGTCTCCAGGTGTCCTACGCTTTTTTCTCTGTATTCAATTCTCTCTCTTTTTTCATCACACCCCCACCCCACCCCCCCCCCGTTTTTTT
>VYZM01007056.1:204750-215842 GCA_013398915.1 Dromas ardeola
TTAGCACACCAAAGAAAAAATGTCTTTTTCCACTATCTGTCTCCCTTAAAAGAACTTGAGGTTCTGCTTTTGCTCTCCAAACCTGTGCAGGTAATTAGCATCAATGATTTGTCCTTAAGAAGCTGCTTTGGCCGTGCATTTCAGAGAGAAATGTGGTTATTCTAGACTTAGCAAGTGTGCTTTAGGTTTTGATCCGTAGCTTTGGTTTTCTTGTTATTCATATTGATTGTTCCAATTTATATGCTGTTTTGCTTTGTGAATTGTTGATCTGTTTTTTTTTCTGTTCTGTTTTTCAATGGCCACAGCTTTCTAATTTTCTGTTTTCTTCTTAGACTTTCAGGTTTTAATTCAATGAGTGTTTTCCAGGATATTTCTCGCTCTCTTTGGCACCGCTGTTATATGATTGTGTTGCTGGCCTCTTCCTTCCGAGAGACAATGTGAACAGATATCGTGGGAGGGATATTGCCCTCCTCCCCCAGAATTTTATGTAAAGCACTGCACTGAAGTCAAAAGTTGCCTGTGGATTTTCCTTTGCTGGAAGGGGCAAATCATAATGCAGATGGGAACTGTCAGCTTTGTGTTTCTTGGGAATATATTCCAAAATATATCCTTTACCATGGTAGCTTTTGCGAGGATATGATATGGTGAAAAGCATTGGGATATTAACATCCAGTTAATGGAAAGCCATTAACACTCAGGCTGCAAAGAATGGAAGAACCTTTGGAAATCATGCTGGCTAATAATCCCGTGGTGAGAGGGCAGTGCAAGGGGGCTTCCCTGCTCTCCTGCGCAGCCCTGGCCTTGTTCCTGGGCACCTCCACAGGAGTAGGTTTGTTGCTGGTGAGCTTTAGCTTGTTGGGAATACAGCATATGGCGAGGCAGCAGAGAAGTGTGGAAGACAACATATGTGGCTCTGGGGGAGAAAGATTTTGAAAGGAGAGGAAAATGCCCCTGAGCATGGGGCCATTGGCCCCGTACTCTGACATTCCCATTTGTCACTGTTCTTCTCAACTGCTTTGAGACTCTCCAAATCCCCTGGAAAGTGCAAAGCAAATGACATTACCCCTGCTGGTGTACAATTCAGAGCCCAGTTAAACCAGTGCTTCGTCAGAAAAAGGTTTGGTCCTTTTAAAGCCTGTTATCCTGAACATCGGCAAGAAAGATAGGAGCGGAGCTGTGCAGCCTGCCTTCTCCATCGGCATTTGTATTCTCTGGTCAGGAGTTTAACGAAGGTGTGCCAATATTGACATTATCCTACTCTACTGAAACCAAGGGGGCTTGATAATACCTTAAAAACTAGCTGATGAAAATCTGGAAGCTCTAGTTTTCAAGCGAACGCCTGTTGGCCAGAGGCACCGTGTGCGTGTGTGTGCGTGCATGGATGGGCTCTCTTCTTTTTTAAAACCTTTGGAGTGAGTTTTTTGGATACTTCAGACGTCCCTTTTTCTCACCCTCAGATTGTTCGCCGCCTCCCCAGCAGAGTGACATATTGTTTGCAGTGGAATTTGACAGGCTCAGATGGCAGTAGCTGCTGCAAGATTTTTTAGCTCTTGTTGGTGCTACGACAGGTCTCAACAAATTCCCTCGCCCACTCGCCCGTGGTGCATAAGAAACTTTCTCTAGTGCGAGGGGAGCTTGCCCATCAGTTTTGTCAGAATCTCAGCTTTCCTTTAAGCATGATGCAGAAATTCTGGCTTTCTGAATGTGACACAGATCTGCTCTACGGCAGTAGTGTTTGCAGATTGAGGAAGGCAGACAGACAAAGGCAACTGAAATGCGAGCTCCCAAATAACCCTGTCTTGGCTTCATGATGGAAGTGAAATACCTGGGGTATGTGCTGGGAAGAGGCTGTGGCTTTCTGCCGAGGAGATCTGGCCCCATTCTGTGTGCTGTGTTCAGTGCCACCATGTAAGTCCATCCTCTCTCTTTCTGTGTCTTCGCTGCATACTCAAATCCACCAGCCCTGCCCCAAATGCCCAGGAGGTAGTAGCATATGAGGAGACATCAGTGACTACAACATAAACCTGTGAACTGGTCACCCACTGCTGTGTGTGATGGTGTTTCCCCTGGCCACCTCTAGGCACCTTCTTTAGGATGAGCTGAAGTTTGCCCTGAAACACCCCCTTTTTCTCCGCTGTGTCCGCAGAGGACCCCCTGCTGTCTGGCTCATTGGGCCAGGGGAGTCCTCCGGTGTAGCCTCTGTGTAAGGGTAGTACCCTGGGCTTGGCATGCTTTCAGAGTGGGACTATTTGGGGTGGCAATGGCAGGCAAGGCTCTTTTTCTGAGAAAATATGCGTATTCAGAGACTGTGTACATATCTCTATGTCCCTTATATTCCTCCAAGAGCAAGGGCTTTGGAAAACTAGGGGAGAAGAAGTTTTCCAAACCAATGAGCCCCTTTCCTCCCATTAGCCAGGGACTTTCGGAGTAGGGCATTCCAACCAAACCATACATGTTTCATGTTTGATTTAGACTTGGACTGGCAAGGTTATTTTCAAGCAGTAGTCCTGGGGCCATCCCACTCCCAGGCCTTTCCTTGGCATAAATAGCATTAGCCCGAGGGTGGCCCTCGTCTGTGCCAGATGCCCACAGCCACAGCAGCAGGAAATCAATGGGGCGTGGGGATATCCCCGCCACTGCGCTCCGCCGCTAATAGCTGTGGTGGTGTAGGAGTCCCTGTGGCATTTCCACATTACCTGGAGATTTCCCAAGGCAGGAGAAATCCTAAGGATAATTAAGCCTGTTTTATTTAGGGCTGAGCTGAGCCATCAAAGTGGCATAAAGCAGCCTAAATGGACCAGAGGATCTGGTACCTTATGTGAAAACTAATCATTTTCTGAGGTGGTCTGATAATTTCTGAGGAGGATATAAAATAATTCACACCCACGTGTAGCCTTTAATGAGTAGAAAGGCCTCTCCACTGCATGTTCTGGAATTATGCTCTT
Organism: Dromas ardeola; assembly: GCA_013398915.1. Classification (NCBI taxonomy): domain Eukaryota; kingdom Metazoa; phylum Chordata; class Aves; order Charadriiformes; family Dromadidae; genus Dromas; species Dromas ardeola. The sequence continues at coordinate 207,696 of VYZM01007056.1, forward strand.
TTTAAAAAAAAAAAAAAAAGATGATGTTTGCATGCAACAAAGCGAGAGGGAGACCGTGGCAGGAGCAGGAGCTTAGGGCAGTGTCTTTGTTGCTGTTTTCATCAGGGTTAAGGGCTCAGTGACCATTTGGAAACCTTTTATGGGCAAACTGGCTAGCAGCCAGTACTGCAAATTTGCACTCCTGACTTTTTGATTAGTCAGTAGTCCATCAACAGCAGCAGAAACCTGAGAAACATTTGCAGCTAACCACGTGAAAAGCAGGTGTAATAAATCAGGTTGTTCAGGTTTAGTCCCAACTGGGAAATGTGGGGATGGAAGTAGAAATCATTCCTACTTCTCTCGTTGTGTATCAGAATACCTGCTGCATGGTGCGTTACCCCAGACCAGTCCCTCTTTCCAGCCAGACTTCAATGTATAAGACTGATTGCGTTCCCATTGGGAAATCGTGAATTTCCAAAATTTTTTTTTTAAAAAGTCCGCAATGAAATTGCGTGAAGGACAACTTCTCATCCATCTCATTGCAGGATCGGGGCCAAAGCATGGTCTTTTTAAGCTTAAAGAGCAAGCCCTTAGTTGCTGCTGACTGCGCTAAGTGGAAGGAGCTCTCTCTATGCCAGTGCCCCGACGGCAGCGGAGGCATCTTGTCTATTTATTTGCCTCCGTCCCTTGGGGACCTGGATCGTGGGCTGCACTGGCAGTGGAGGAGGGGATCCAGGCTCTGCTCCCCGGCTCCTGCCGTGCCTGTGCCCAGGCTTTTCCCGGGAGCAAATCAGCAGAGCTGGTGACAGCAGAAGCCGTGAAAAGACGGTGGCAGATGTGAGCCTGCTCTCTAATACTTTATGAATACTGAATCTGCTTTTTTTTCAGGGGGAGGGCGGCTGTGTCTCTGTGTAGTTGCTCATTATTTATCGCGTATAGGGTATACACAACATTGGAGGGGGGTGTTGGTAATAAAGGTAGCAAAGGTGCATCCTGGGAGATATATTTTGGCCGGGGGGACTACAACAAGAGAAGACCAGAAAACAGGATGGAAGTGTTGATGCCGTGAAGACAGCTCTGTGCTACAGACCATGTAAGAGCTTCAGGCGCATGTTTTAATGCCACTCCAAACACAAATGGAAGATTTTTTTTTTGTCCTAGCCTTTTGGGTGGACAACTGGACTAAAATGGTTTGGTAGTTGTGAACCAGAATTTTATAACAGCTGCACAAGAATTTTCTCTCCCCCAAGTTATGACATTTTAGGATTACACAAAGCCTCCCTGTGTCTCCCAAGATGAACTTATGAGTTGTCATCAGCTTTAGAAATTAATTTCAGGAAAAATTCAGAGGATGTCTCCTCTAATTGCAAGAAATGGCAATTAACAGTCTTGTGAGAAGAAGGGTGGATGGACAGGTTTCACCGAGGGCACGCGCTGCCTCACCTCCTCCTCCCATCTCCTTACATCGAGCCTGAACCTCACAGCCGTAGAATAACTTAGTACTGCTATTGCCTTTGCTGTTAGTGGGTCTGTAGTTAAACAGAGACCTTCAGGCTCCAGCCCTAGCAATCCAATTGCTTTCCTCAGTATGAAAATAACAAAAGAAACAGAAGCTACTGAAACAGGAAGAAGAAAGCTGAGCCCTTCGACACACCCAGCATCAGGGAGGCAGCAAGAGCAGACTCATCCAGGGATGGTTTGCATGCTCAGTGCTGTGAGTTGTCAGTGGTGGAGATTTGACAAAAAAACCTTTTTATAGCAGTTTTAAGAAAAATTTAGTAACTACTAAACGAACTGCTGAAACCAACTGAGCTGAACAAGGGAATAACAACAAAACAAAAAGCCCAGTGTGTGTCTGTTGCCTGGGGCAAGCTACAGCTGATGGATAAAGTGACAGACGAATCCTTCCCTCATTTCCATTTTAATCTCTGTCTACTAATTGTCATCAATATCATCAGGGTCACTAGACCACTAGTGCGAGTCTACAACCTTGCGCAGAAACTGCGGCTATATGCCTGCCTGGCCCCCAGGGCTTTGCCCCTTTGCTAACCCAGTCTGTACTGGGTGATGTCTCGGGGGGGGAGGAAGGGCCCTTGGAGGTGAGATGGGTGATGTTTCCCAGCGCCACACAGGAGACGCTACTCTTACTGTCCCGGCATTAAAATACAGGGCAATTGCAGCCCTCTTTGAAATGAAAATTATTTATACTTCCTCTATGCCAAGGCCAGGATTTGAAAAAAGGGCAGCTGGGAATCCAGCTCCCATTGGAAGAGAGGGCTGAGTCCGACTCTTAAATCAATGACTGTGTGATGAAAGCATGCTTTGGATCAGACCCAAGGAGGACAGTGTCAAAGCTTTTTGTCAGTTCTCTGCCTGGTGCTTTCTTTTCCCTTCCTCACTATAGTATGTGTAATATACGTGATGTCCACACAAGTACCCAAGGGGGTCTCTCCTGGTGACGCATCAGGCGGTCCCTCGGAATTTTGTCCTGTCACCCCCCTGCCTAGGAAAGGCACCCGCGCAGGGTCTTGTAAAGGTAATGTTTAACCCAGGGGCTCCAAGCCAAATCCTGGCCTCTGCGCACAGCTTGAGCACAAATTGTGCCCATGGCAACTACGCAGTGACTCGCTTGGTTGGAAACCTCCCATCCTCAACTTGGAGGCGGCCATGTGGTCCTCTGCTTCTGCTGCTAAAAAGTTAATGGATTTTTGGCATTAACTCCGTACCTTTATCCTGCACCAAATCCTCCCTTCTTTATAGACGCTGTGTGTCCGGGTGATTCGGACAAGGGTCTGGGTTTGCTCTGTTGGAAGTGCTCCCTCATGACAATTTTCAGCTTTTTTTTCTCTTCACTTTGGATTCTCCTCTTTCTCTTACTAACTCACTCTTTCCACTTTCTTTACTCCACTTCCCTTGTGTTCCCCTCCCAAAGTCTCAGCATCCCTGTGGTGGTACCATCTTCTCCCCTCCTCCAAATTTTCCTCATATCTCCTGAATTACACTTTTCCTCAGGCTTCCCAAATGCTTTCTCTACAATCACGTTCACTGGCAGATCAACTTCTTGTTCCATCTCCCACCAGGTAGCCATTTCTTGAACAGGAGATGTCAGGATTAAAATGGACTTTTTCTAGATTTGCTGTTGATTTGGGATCTTGGGAGTTCAGTAGCTGCAGGTGACTCCTCCATTCATACAGCTGTAGCTGGTAACAAGGACACTGCAGGCTCTGAAGCGCATCTCTACCCTTTGCTTGAGATTGTGACCCTGTTTTAGGATACTGTGTGGTTTCGAATTTCCACATTTGCAAGATGGTGTATCTGCTGCCTTGGAGGAGGTAGCAATGGTTCTGGAGAGGGTCACCTCGGCCTCAAGGTGGTCCTCCTTGGCTTGCTATTCTATTGCTATTGCTTTTCTATTTAACTAGTAAATTAGGAAGGGACTGTGGCAACATTATAATGCTTGTGTTTGTGTGTGTCCCCTCATGGCTGTGTGGGAGTTTACCATTTTGGCGTGCTGCAAATCTGTAAGGAAGGGTTGATGCCATCTCGTTGTTCGCCGCCAGCCCTGTGACCAGGGTAGGGAGTGGCAAAGAGGCAACAAAAAACTACTCTGTGAAGCTGTCTGCTGCAAATCTTTGCAGAGAGTATTCCCCTGCTCCGGTGATGAAAATCTTCGGAGGCCCATGCCCTGTAAGCTGCAATACCCGCGGCTGCAACTCCAGATCTTTGGAGTTTATCGGTAACATGTTTGCAAAGCTGCCCTGCTGTGATCACTGATCTCTGCCAGCTTAAATTTTGGGGAATGCTTTACACAGCCTTTCCTCTCCCCTCCTTCAACCCCTGCAGGTCTATATACAAGAAAAGAAAGATTTAGTGTTTGAGCATAAGCACTGGTCAACCAATCTGCAGCGTATCTTCTTGGAAACCCAAAACAGGTGCTCTTGGGCCATCAAAGTCTTGAAGCAGTTAAACTTCCTTTCACCTCTGTTGCAGTTCCTTTAAAAGAAATAGAGAGATCTTCAAAAGGTGGAAGGGTGGCAGGCCAGAAACGTAAAGCGTGTGCAATCACTCAGATACAAGTGGCACCACTAAAAATTGCCTTCATATATCAGCTTATGGTTTACACACTGTGGCAGAAAGGACGCTAAAAGGTCAGCAGAAAAAAAATATATATGTCAAGCCTGGAGCTGTGACTCCAAAGGTGTGGAAAGACATGATCTGAGAAGGGTTCTAGAGGGACTGGATAAGTGCTTGATATGGCAGGATTTTTTATTTTATTTTATTTTATTTTTTGCAAGGGAGCTGCTTGCAAACGTCAGCACAGAAGCCAAGGTATATACTCGCAGTAACCTCTTGCTACGACCCCTGGTGACAAGACGGATAGTTCCATTCATCTGTGGGTGAACAGCAGAGGCTCTCTGCATTTTTTACTTGAAGCCCTGGATGAATTTGTTTGCGGAGGGGAATGTCACCGTTGTGAATGCTCTGATCACTCATGTGCCCATAGTGAAGTCAGTGGTAGGGAAAGGGGGGGGAAGGAGGGGGGCAGAGAGAGGAGAGCAAGCTTCTCTCTGGGGGTCTCAGGGATGCCAGCTTACATCCAGCAAAACATCTCCAACCAAACATTAATGGAGGATGTGACTTCGAAACAGAGGGATCAGCAAATACACCGTAAATTAATAATGTGCCCTTTTAGTAGCAATTGCTTTATGAAAATCGGTAGGGCTTTTTTTTCCCCTCCTTCCCCCTCCTTGTAGAAAGAGCTCAGAAATAAGTGGGTCTCACTGGAGTTTTGTTTAAGACTGACCCCTTACTTTATTAACCGTGTAACATTTTAAGGTTGTTTTTTCCTCTCTGTCTCCTCCAGCAAGTCTCTATTGATCACTGTTTACAGTTATAATCCCTTTCAAATTTATCATCCATGACTAACACCACACGTATTGATTAGTGCTGACGGATGTCCCTGTATGGTATATACCCACAGTGATTCTGGCCAGTGAAGTACAGTAGATATATTTTTTTTCTCTCCTTCATTTGCTTTTTATAGCTTTCTTCTCCCCCCCTTTTGTTCTCAGTCTGGCTAACCTATTTCACACAAACGCCGTGGGATTAACATGTTTAAATTTAGGACAATTTCTTTATTCCTGATGAGGTCTTTGGAACAGGAAGGAAAAGAAAGGGTAGTGGTGGGTTTGGGTTTTTGTTGTTGTTTTTTTTTTCCTCAACTGGGAAGCTACTGGAAAGAGACAGGCCCTATAGGAGATCAGATTTATGAGGGACATCCACATGTCTTAACCTAAAGCCTAAAGTAACAAAGATGTAAGGGCTAGTTTTTTTAGGGACAAATTAGATGTCACTGGTGACTAAGGACAAGGTGTCCGAAATCTGGACTATAAATGGAGTCATTTGTCAACAATGCATTTTTGCTTGCCTGCTGCAACATTTCCTCCATCTCTTGTTGGCCTGAAATAGAATTTAAGGTTAATCTCTTTTCTTGGCCACCTTGATTAAACTTGAATTTACAAACTTAAAAACAAATAAGTAAACAAACAAAAAAACCCAGCTCAAATGACCTCAAGGATTTTGGTACAGCAGCAGCATGTAATTTCTGTTGTTTAAGGTATTTGCTTCTTAATAGCTTTAGGTAAACCACTAAAATTTCTGCATGCCTCTACAACATTTTTTGTCCCCTTCCTTCCCTCCCTCCTTGAAAGCCCCTACCTTTCAAATGTCTGCTGTATGCAAATTGACCGTTCTCTCTACCACAGCCCAAAAAGATAGGATTTTAAGTAGTGAACAAACTGCACGTTCCTGGAGAGCCCCACTGGGCAGAGAGATGTGCTCAGAGAAGTAGCAGCTCTCATGGGCTAAACCCTCCTCGTGATCTGGGGACGTTGGGCTCTGTTCAGCAAAGCGGGGCTGCTCAATGGGCATCGTTAGCGGGCTCACGCGGTAATTTCAGATCTGGTAAGCGACTCTGCTGACTTTGTTCTCATTAACCCAAAGGTGTGAAATCTTTCAAAGGCTGGGTTCCTTCCAGATTTTAATAATCCATTTGTAACTTTGTTTTAGTGTGCTTTATGCAGTAGTTTAAATACATGTTCTCGTACATGCGTTTTATTTGGGTGTAATAAGGCAGCAAGTATAAGACAGAGTTGTTAAACCTCAGTAAAAAGATTTTTCAATAATCATTTAGCTTTTATTTAATATACAACCACTGTCTTATTAAAGCTAACTCTTTAGATTCAATAGGATAGTTTATTGTATTGTAGCATTGCTACTGCAACGCTATAGTTATGGATGAAAAGGCATTTTCATTATAAACTCCTGTTTGCAGGTGCTTATAACTTCCTGAAGTACAGTACCTCTTTTATTTGAATGTGAAATCACTCACTGTACTTCTTAATTTTTTTTCTTTCATCTCCATCTCCCCAGAAACAAGGACATGTAGATGGTAAAAAAAAGGAAAAGAAAACCAGCAGCCACTGAGGAGCAGCGTTAGAGATGAGCATTAAAATGCAGCGAAGTGAGAGTTCAGAGTTACAGAGCTTATGAAACACTGGACCCTGATCAAGTTGCTGTACCCATGTCTGTTAAAGCATAAAGTTGGCAATTTGCGCAGTAATGCGCCGTGCCACTGTTTTGACAGAGAGGCGTGTTGGCAAGATGTGGTTGTCAGAAGGAGCGTTATCACTGAACTCCCAAATTCTTGTGGTCTTGATTGACTCTATAAATTGGCACAACTTTGTACGGCAGGGCAGGGACTTTGTGGAGTTTCATTTCAATCTTATGCCCAGGGGATGTCAGGCGAGTATGATGGATGTGCATGGTGAAGGAGAAGGAATCGAACTTGAGCCCCTGGCTTCGGCGGGAGCATTTGTAGCATCTTGCAGGGGTGCTGGCCTGCCCAGCCTCACTGTTTCCCATGGTTTCTTGGAAGAAACTGCATTTTTCCCCAAGGCCCCTCAAAAGGCAGCTGCCCCTTGCTTGGGCCACCCATCTGTCTCTGGCAAAGGAACTCTTTGCTTTGATTTCTTTTGTTTGCCACCATAAACTTTACAGACATTGCGCCTGAACTAGATCTTTTGCAATGGAGGATAATGAAATATAAATCATGGGCTCAGGTTAGCTAACATTAAGCATGTAACATTGGTAGCTGCATGGAGAGGCAGGTTGCTCCAGGGCACCTCGCTAAACCCTGCTGCGAACCAGCCTCTGCCTCACCACTGAAGGGTGAATGTGACAGTGGTCTGTGCCATCCTTCACAGGGCAGTTTGTTCCTGTTCCTCCTTTAATCACCTGTGAAATGAGTAGGAATGCTGATATCTAAATATGTTTACAGCTCAAAGTAAATCTTGCACAGATGAAGAGGAAACCTGACATCCCCTGAGTTTCCAGCTATTACAGACTCAGGCAGATGCCATGAAGGAGTTTCTTTATGACCTTAAAACCAAATGCAGGGGAGGGTTACTGGGTCATTACTTTGTCCCAAGTTTGTTTTGTTCCTTTATGAAGAGATCGGTTGGCTCAGGAAGAGCAAACAAAAGAAAGAAAAATTATAACTCTCTTCTCTGTGTGTTTCTCCTTTACCGTGAAGGCAAACAGAGGTTTGCCTCTGGTGAGGTGCTCAGGACTGGGCCCAGGGTCAGTGTACTTACAGGAGATGAATCAGGTTAATTACCAGGTTTTATGATGAACAAACAGGACCTGCCTTCAGGAGGGCTGTCTCCAGGAAATGGTGTGGGTTTCGGTGCCTTGTCCTGGCCGTGCCTCTGAAAGGGTGAGCGCACAGGGTGGCGACATCCACAGCGGCCATGCGGGTTTGCTCTGGTGTCACTGTGGTTGACCCTTGCAACTTTATGCAGCTTTAGTAAATCTAATATTTAATTGCTCTCTGTGCTGGGAACCGCTTGTAAACAAACCTTAGTCTCAATGGAGACTTTATAGTTAAATAAATAAATGCTGACAAAGAAAGGCTGGAGTTACAAAAACCCCCGAACAGGAGCACAGCATTAAACTGCCCCATAAAACCTGCGTTTGCCAGTGTTGCAACAGCAGACTTTCTGCTTTTCCACAGGCTGAGTTTGCACGTGTAATTGCTTTCCTTTATTTCGGTTCTGGCCCAGAAACTACTGATGGAGTGGCACTGAGCAGAGGGTTAGTTTTTGTTT
>VYZM01007056.1:223416-256720 GCA_013398915.1 Dromas ardeola
TTTGTTTTTTTTTTTTTTTTTTTGGTCTGCAAAGAGTTTTGGGATATAATTCATGTGGGTGACTGTACGGTATAAAGCTGATTCATGCCCCATCTGCCGTGAAATACCTGTAGCTTTTAGAATGATCTCCACTGCAAACATTGCAGGGTTGGGTTTTGCTGTAGGTAGTTTGATCCAATTTGCTTAAAATCGTAGGTGGTCTCCACACTGGTTGTTTAAAGATACCCCAAGAAGGCTTCATCTCTAGTGATTTCTATGCCCTGTCTTTGCAGCCAGGCTGCCATGCTTCGGTTTGGGTTGGTTTTGGCTATTCCCCAAATAATCCTGTTTATGACTGGATCCTGGCTGCTTCCCACCCGCTCCATGGATCCAGTAAGGTCCTTCAGTACTTGCTTCATTTTAAGCCTGTTTAGTAGTAAAACTAATTGTCTTAACAAGCTGGAGCCAGGGTACTCTTTATTTTAGATAAGCAAGGCAATTGTGAGTATATGATGGAAGTGCTTAATTCCTGCATTAGGCATAAGAATAAAGAAAAAATTAACTGCAAGATTAGCAGACCTTTGGGGCAGTTCAGTTTATCAGTCTGTCTTACTGCCCACGTCAGTCTCGTTAAGATGTCAACCAAACTCATCTTTTTAGGTAAAGAGCACTGCTCTTTTCCACAGAAGGAGTGGGAATTAAGGGTACTGGCCACAGGGCTCGGCAGTGCTCAGCACCACCAGGGAGGTCTCGGCTTCTGCAAAGCAAACAAGTGACCAGGTTTCCACGTGCAATGTCAGCCCGGTGCTAACCATATGGCATTTTCCACTGAGGTAAAAATTACTCTCTGGGGGAAGGAGAAGTGGCCTCGGGTCCACCTTCAGGATCAGAATCTGATAAACAGTTTCAAATGTCAGTGGCCTGTTGTTGGTAATTAAATTGTAATGACAGATCCGTGCTGATACTATCAAGGTGCTTTTGTCCCGGGAACTCTGCATTAAGAGGAGCCGCAACAGCAGTTTTGCTTGTTACCTCTTCCTACTATTACAGTTAAATAGTTCGTGGCCATCAGCTTCCCCGAGCAGGAATGTGCACTGTTGCCTGCGTGGGTTTCATGCACAATTGCCAGGGATGCGAACACATCTAAGCATTTGGATGTTCAAATGTTTGTCAGCCCATGCCTTCCTGGTAGCAGGCCCTGTAGGCACAGATTTGTTTGTATATTTTTACATCCAGACCTGGAGCCTTTAAAATACATCCGTTAACTTTGGGAGAGAAGAAGGAAATGTCTATAGAAAGGCCAAAGTTCAAAACAAAGGCACTCGGTCAGAGAAATATCAATATGCAACTGTCAGGAGAACTTACATTCTAAGTCACAAAAATACGTTTTTTTGGGTGTGGGGGGGTAACTTGTTCCATTATAAATGATTAAAACCACACGATCAGTCATGGAGATAATAATAGCAGTCACCTTCTTAAAAACAACAACTATTGCTTTATTCCCGTATTGGTGTTTGTGCCCTGAAAAGAAAAGAAGCAAAATGAGATGGTTTCGACTGTTTTGGTGAGTGAGTGCCTTCAAAGAAGTTTTGGAGCCCTTTTCCATCCTGTTCTGTAGAGGTCAGCAAGTTTGAGGAATTACAGGCACTAAGTGAAAATGAAAACATCAAGAGGCTTGCTGTCTATCACAAGTATCACTAAATCTTTTTGAACAACCCTGGGCAGTGAATTATGGAAGCATGGAATTGACTTACAGTTTATTTCTAGTAACAGTCAGTTACTATGTCAAATCTAAAACCATTCAGAAAAGCCTATAAAAATATATGACAAACTAACCAGCAACCTCTAGATCTTTTTACATGTGTATGATTTTAAAGAACGTCTCGCTAGCGCTTGTGGAAATGAACAGACAGGACGTTTTCACGAGGCTATTTTTTTTTTTTCCCCCCTCCTCCTCGCTCGTGTTGTTTGGCATCACAGAAAGCCTCTGGAGTAGCTTTGCTGGAGGAAGACAATATGGTGTGTGGGCAGGGGAACGGCACAGCTCTTGCTCCTGCCTCCCTTGGTGATGCTCTTCCCCCCCAGCCTGCACGTTCTAGTGAATGCTCTCTTAGCAATCCCCCAAACTCTTTTTTTGAGGGGCCTTATGGACACCTGCGAACTTTTTAGCAAAGATATTGCACCAGCCCTGGCTCACCCCAAGGTAACAGAGAGGAGGAGAGGTCCCACAGGAGGGACGCTGGCTCCATGAGGAGCTGACGGACCCGCGTCACCTGTGTGGACCTGCAAGGGCATGCAGCAACATCTGCCCCGGTGCTGATGGTCCTGATGCTCCAACCAGGCTGGTCCTGCTGCTTGGCAGGGAGGGGAGCTAAAACCTTGGGTGCAAGAGCGATGTTGCTAGATGGAGCAGATGTGAGGTTTGCTCCTGGCTGCTTGACATGAAAGTTTCTAAGAGCGCGGGTGCTGCTTCTAACAGCCGGAGGGGTCAGGCTGGAGTGGCGTAACTGTGGGGCAGAGGGTGTTTCAAAACAGCCCCGTTGCGTACCTCCTGTGGTTTGAGTCTCCGCTTCCGATTTCCCCCGAGAGGGCTCCTGGGAAGTGGCACTTCCCTAAATGTGCTGCCAGAGCTGAAACACTGGTTGGCTGATGTGACATTTCGGGAGAGACCCTTTTTTTTGGAGACAGTAATGCCGAAAATAGCCCCTTAGCTCAGGTGCTCGATCACGACACGGCGTGTTTCTCCTTGGGCTGCATCACAAATTTTAGGGTGGTCAGGACCACCTGGACTTAATTGTCTCACTCTCAGTGATGGAGGCTGGGGATAGCTCCACAAACCCCAAAAAAGTTAAATTAATTTAAAATATGAAGCAACCCAAGGCATTAGATAAGTCTCTATCTAGATACAGGCAGACTGTACCTACCAATTGGGTGGACCTACAAGAAGGGTATTTGGCTAATTCTTTGCAAGGACTACCCTGAAGAGACCAAATAGGGTGCAGGCCTTTCAAAGCTATCTTTTTTGATTTTTTTCTGTGTAAGTGGCAGACAGCGTTAAATGTTTACACATTTGCCATGGCGAGAATGAATACAAAATGTCATGAGCCAGGATAGCCATTTTGCCTTCGTTGTGGTGCTTGTGCTGGGAAAGCATCCAAACCCGAGTTTGTCTTGTAAGAAATGATTTCAACATCGGTCCCCTGGCAATTGTATTTTAAAACTAACACAGCCTAATAAACTTTCACTCATGAAACCATCAAAGTTGTGTTTACTAGCAGAACACTTGGGTCAATAAAAATACTCAGCACACTAGGATTTGGGATTTTATTATTTTGCATTTATTGAGAAACAAATTGCAGAATAAAGTGGGGCCACGAATAAAATACTCCTATACACTCAGAATATCATACAAAATGTAATTAGGCAGCAGATTGTTAAAAGTCAGTACCAAAATCTAACAATACGGTGTCACCGATTGTAAGCGTGTAACTGTATAATACAGAATTGTCAACTGCTGAGAAAAGATCTCATTTTGATAATGCATATTGAGATTGGAAGTCTGTTAATGAGTGGTCTGAAAAATACTTATGGCTCCAGGTTGCTTGACAGCTCTAACTGCAACATTGTGCTGCGCAGTCTAAGAACAGCGAGTTAGAAGGAATATAAACAAAAAATAAGCCCTTTTTAGGAGCGAAGAAACAGGGGCTGTTTACGTTTAAGGAATGTATTAAAATCACAGTTATCCTGCTCAGATATTAGTCCCTTATAATCAACAGATTGATTTACTGTGATTAATTTCTATTAATTCATATTTTATGTGCACAATTTGGCTTTAAAGCTGTTTTTTCAGAGCCGTTCCTGATAGCCTCAGCTTCGTCTCTGTGCAGAGGGCTGAGGACAGGAGCCCTCTGCTCACCTGAACGCGGGCCAAAGCCAGGGCGGCTCTCCTTGCCCGCTTTTGCAGGTTCTCAGCATAAACAAGCCATGACCTCAGTTATTCCATCTCTGGGATATTCCTCCCCCAGCCGCGTGCACGTACATAGCTCTGCTTGTGCAAAGCGGGAGCCTGGGACTCCTGGATGCCACCTGGTTTCCTTCAGGGCTGTCCCCTCCTGTGTGTGGCATCGCCCCCATGCAGACCTCTCACCCGTCGGCTGCTGGACACAGCTGCAACCCAAGGATTTCCTCGTGCTCTCTTCCACAGCTCGGCGTGCCTGCTTAAGTTGTGCAAAAAGGCAATATTCAACACAGAAGAGCAAAGCTAGATGAGTTGCGCTAGCAGGTTGCACACCTTTTATTTCTCATCTGTGCTGCTTTTATTTTCTTGGTGAGAGATTACGAAGGTATTGTTAAGGTTATTCTGGATGCCACAAAAACTCCAGGTAGCATTTTGCAGTGAATTTCAAAATTTTTGAGTAGCGTTGTGCTGGTAAACTCAGGTTTGAACTCCCATGGCATATATTCTGTTCCCTCATTATCCCGTGTGTTCAGGAAGCTCAGCACAACCCATTGTGACTTGTTTTCTCAGAGGGAGTGATTACATGTGGTGTAGCGCGTTTCTTTTTTGTGTGCGGCAGTCATATAAAAGCTGGTCTCTGTTATTTTTCCGAGTATTTGTAGCAGCTGCAAAGGAAATGTCCGCGTTGCTCTATGTTTTAGAAATGAGGTTGGGAGTCTGTTGGTGCCTCTGGAGACCCTGCTGGTGATGCTGATGTCTTCAGGTGGCACCTCGCAGCAACTGAGCTTGCTGCTGTCCCAGGAAGGAAGAAGGTGGTGGACTTTCCTCCCTTTCACTCTACCCCCCAAACACAGAAGGATTAGTGACTAGTTTGGACTTCAAATAGGTAAAAGAAAATACCCGGTTTTGCATTGCCATTTACTTGCCACTGCAGACAAAGACTACATTGCTATGTGTGGTGCCACAGCAACCCGCAACAGAGTGGTACTGGAAATTGGTTTCCAGGTCATCTCTAACGAAAAGGCAGGGAACGCTGAGCTCCACGGTGGCTGGAAAGAGAGCAAAACTCCTCTGGTGTCCCCAGGATCACAGCAGCGCTCTCTGCACCACGCCAAAATCTGGGGAACTTCACCAAAATAACAGAGGGTCTGGGCTCTTTCCCCCCGTTCTGCTTCCGCGCTGAGTCCCCTGCCCATTTCATTAGCAGACTTTTAATGGAAGCTTTTGGAAGGAGGGGTTGCATGCTTTAATTACACAGTTGAAACCACCAGTTACATTACTTCTAACATCAAGCACTTTTTCTTTTCTTGGTCATTAGCCTTATTAGAGGAAACCTTGCTACAAGTCTGACCTGCATACAGTATCCTGTCTTTATCCTGCAAACGTACCTTTTATTCTATTTTCGCTTTGTTTTGGTTTTTTTTTGTGTGTGTGTGCGCGCTTTTTGCTTGGTGTTTTGTTTTTTTTTTTTTGTTTTGTTGTTTTAAAAAACGCTGTTTAACCATTGATGAGTTGAAGCAATTGCCACAGAAATGCTATGTACCAAAGTCTGCTCAGACTTGGTGCTTCTTCATTATTACGGTGCAGCAAATTTCCAACTCCTGTTGCCTAGCGGCACCCTGATCCAAGGAAGGTCTGCTGGAGGGAGGTTGCGGGGTGCGGTGCAGTTAGCCTGGGTTTGGCACTGCGCAGTGGGCTGCAGCGCAACCCCCTGCAGCGAGAGGTGCGCTGGAGCGTTAGGGAGCATCTTCTGAATTAGGGGGGGACACTGGGGACTCGAGCCACCAAGGAGCAGGTGCCTGGACACTGCCTCCCCCCTCCCCTCTGCCGCTCTGAGCTTTTCTCTCGGACTCGTAGCTCCGCTCTGCTGCATCCCTGGGACACCAGGGGCTTAATGGGAAGTTGTCAGAAATAATTGCGCTTATACCTTTTTGTGCTGTCAGAGGGGAAGATGTTAAACTCTCTGTGAAGGCTGGATGTGAACAGGGATGGACAGTGGTCTTCGGACCATTACAACCTACTTCCTCTAATTTTTAAAATTTATATACTTTGTAATGCATTATTAATTTTCTTGTGAGTGATATGACTTTCAAGGCTATCAAGGGACTAATCTATTTTTTACACGGAGTAGAGAAGGATTCTAGGTTTGTACAAATAAAATACTCCCTGGAAGCAATACAACTGAAATGATATCTGCAAACATCATGGCTTTACCTCTCTTCTGAGCAAACATCAGTGTCTCTATAGAAAGTTAACACTTTAATTAGACAGGATTTCAAATGATCGTGTATGTCTGCTATTAAGCTAAAGCGTTTGTATCCTTTTTCATGAAGATTACTGTCTTTGTACAGAACTGAGCTAGGTATGTTCAGGAAGAGATATCCAAATCCTTAGTTTAAAGGTATTTGGGAAACACACATGATTAAACAATCACTGGAATCAGCTGAAATCCAAAAATTCGGTTGCTATGGGTATAGTAGATTTGCTTAATTCTAGCTGATTGTTCCTTGCCTGCAAGGAAAATTATGTGTGGTTGCAGACGTTTAAATATGCTTTTTTCAGTGGAACTACAGGTATAATGGTTTCATAGGTCTAAGTGTGGAGATAATTTTGGTTTTGGGATGTTAAACAGTCATGGATATGTTTATTTGATTTATACATTTATATATATATTACATATATGTATATTTTACATATACATATATTTATATTTATTTGATACAAAATCTGGTGGAAATAAATAAGATCCAGCAAATGTTTATTTGGAAGTTGGTTTTGACCTCTAGAATCATGTTAACGGAAGCTGTAACGTACTGAATTGGACTTTTTTAATGTTTGAAAAAATAGCATGAGTGAAACAGTCTTACTGAAGAGTCAAGTGCAGACGAGGAATGTGGTGTCATTAGAACGTGCCATTGCAAGAACAGTGAATATATTTTAATGATTCACTTTTCATGGATATCCAGTTCACAATTTATCTACTTTTTCTTTTTCTTGGGTGCTATTAACTACGTAGCCTAATACCAGCCTGTCTGCTTTGGAGGAAAAACAATGCCCGTTTTTTTATCTCCACTGTCTGTTTCCTCCTCTGCACTATGTGAAATTCCTGTTGCTGATCCCAACTGCGGGTACCTCTGTGCAGAACCGTGAAAACATGGTAGGCGCAAGGGGCAGTGGGAGCTCTACTTGGTGCATCCGGTCTACCAGGAGGTACCCGTGGCACGGAGATAAACCGAGTAACAAATTAAATCTCATTTGGATAAAGATATCTGAGCTGACTGCAGAGTTTGAACCTTTCGTTACTAAACCCACGAACGTCCAGTGCTTGCGCTGAGGAGGCGGCTCAGCTATGTGCTTTCTGCGGTTGCAAAGGGTAGAGCGAAGTTCCTCCCCAGTGTCTAGGACCTGGCACTGTCTGAACTTTTGCCTACGTTGGAGAAGTAGGCAGGAATCATCGTCCGTCTTTTTGTATGTCTGTGGGTGTCAGAGGTGACACACCTGAGAAAGGCAGGGCAGTTGTGTTTCCTAGGGCTCTCCTCTTGGACTCTGAAGTGCGTTTGGGCATCTGAGAGGAGGTGATGGAGGATGGTACAGGGACTTGCTGAGCACATGGCATAAATCAAAGCACCTTTCTAGTTCAGCTATAAATCAGATCTGCTGGCATGTTTCTCTGCGGGACTACCTCTGCGGGAAGGATCCTGTCTGGAGCAGATCCTCGGCCCAGCTTATCCCACTCAGAACTGGGATGAGAGAACAGGATTGCCATGCAGCTCTTTTCCAGGCTGTTTCGTGGTGCCAGGACTTGATCTGCCATCCTGCTTGCAGACTTCCCCCAGCCAGAGCTTCATTATCTAACGTTTGGGTGTTATTGTCACATCCGTGGCAGATAAATATTATGTGCTTTAAGGGTGGGCTTTCGTTTGGCGGTACCAGAGGGAAGCTGCTGGTCCACACTGCCATGTACCACTGTAGTTAAACAATTCCTTTTTAAGCTTTGCAGTGTAGCCTAGATCCTCATTGCATGGGGGTGTTTGCCAAGCACTCCACGGGCACAAAATAAGCCAGCACAGCTGATTAGAGGAGGGTACCTGCAGAGCTGGGGAATCCCCGAGTGATAACATCCAAAATCATGCTGTTATCCCCTGGGAGTTCGTGTGATGATGCTCAGCCTCAGAAATGGCTTCTTGGAGGCGTTGTGTTTAGTAATCATTGCAACCTTGAGCTGTCTTGCACAAAAAAATGTTCTCTAGGGATCACAAAACACAAAGGTGTCTCCAAACCACCACTGCGTCCAGGGACAAGCAGTAGCAAGCATTGCTGAAGCCTCAAGTGAGGATGTGTACTGGGCATTTCTCACTCTCTGATTCCCATGGGAACCTTTGACTTCCTCTCTAGTTTTTGTGGTGTGGTTTGCCCTGTGCAGGGCACACACATTGCTCAAAAGTGTGGAAAGTTCCAGAAGTTTGGTGATGGGTCCTACTGTAAATGCCTGAGTGGGTCCCTTGGGTAGTTCTTACAGCTGTTATATCATTGTATGTTACGGAGCCGGGATGGAAGAGCAGGACCATCTCAAAAGCTCTAATTCTGCTGTGGTTCAGAGAAGAAAGCTACCTGTCTGTCGAAACCTGAAACAACTCGTTCTGAAAGACAAAAAAACCCCTCAGACTCCTTAATTAGTACCATACTGTGAATGAGTTACCCAAAGTTTGCTTGGAGCCGTAGCGCACCCCAACAGCTCATGCGTTTTGGACCCATCTCCGAAACCAACTTTCTCAGTGGCCCTGGGCAAGTCACTTAACTCCCCATTGGTCATTGAACTGCAAAGGGGAGGTAACAATTCCTGCCTACCATGAGGTAGGTTATGGCAGGATAAATTAGCTGTTGGCTTTTAAAGCACTTTAAAGATGTACTGCAAAGCATTAAGAGCACTTGTTTTTATGAAGACAGTAATAGTTAAATGATAATTCTGTGCTCTCGCTGAATTTGTTAGTTTTAAAGTGTGAGTGTTATGCTTCTACAATATGCTATTAATCCAAACAAATTACTGAGCCTTTGTGTGGTGTGTGAGAAAGCCTATGAATTTACCTTTCGGTAGCTGTAAATGCAGTGGAAAGGATTTGAACTTCCCTTCTCACCTCAAAGCCTCTGGCAAACTGGTCACTGACATAATAAATATGCAGCATTTAATAATGCTTCACTTTTCCTCTTTAAACCATTAGTTGTTTCCTGCTTGACTAAGAAGAACTTCAAATTCAATTCATTAACATTTCTTTAAATAGCCCTCTTAACAATGCCGGTTTGGTTTCCTTGTTATGTTCTGTCACTAATAGCGGTTTTTACTTCTAACCTGTTATTAATTAGAAATAAAGACTGGATCTCTTCATTTTCTGAATTAGTTTTAGTGCCTCTTTCCTCAGATGCCAAAGAGGGTCTTTTTTAAAGCCTGGCGTGTCGTGTTGTATAATGGTTCCCGGGGTAAATTATTTAGCTGGTCAGAGAAAGTGCACTTCTCTCTGCTGCGAGCGGTCAGCCCGGTGGCGGGCAGCGAGGCATGCCAAATCCCAGGCAAAAAGAGGAGCACAGCTGCATGAAACTTTCATTAGGGCCGGGGAGGTAAGAGGCGGCTTCTTGGCGATGCTCTCGGCCTGACCCCCGGGGCGGGCAGGACCCTCGGTGGCCGGTGGGGCACTGCTTCGCAGCAGCTTAACGTCGTCTGTGCCGTGAAGGACAAATGAACAGGCACAGATCGTCCTCAGCCACCCTAATCTTTTCTTTCCCCACTTCAAAGCCTTCTGTGTTGCATCTCGGTCTGTAATTACCCTTGAGGTATTTCAGACTCGAAGCGACACCGGGAAAATTGCACTTCCCGATAATGGGAGTCCACAGTTGTGTTTAATCAATTATGTAGTTGGTCATGAGACTGGCTTTTTAGTTACAAGAATTTTAAGGCCAACCCCTTATGCCCTGGCTGAGGAGAGCGACAATACCGAATTAAAGAAACACTATCCATTTGATGTACTTTAATCTAGGCTTTACCTGCTTAATTAAAAACACGCTGCCAATACCCACTTACTCCTCCATGCTCTAAACAGCCGGTCGAATGCCATGCTGTAATTTCATAAGCAAAACTGCTTAAGTTAGGTGGAGCTGCAACACTAATTTTTACGGATATAAACAGATCCGCACAGCAGCAGCGTCTCCAGATTTGTTGGAGCTGGTGGCAGTGCTGTAGCGCAGGGCTCGGAGGTGTGCGGATGCTGGAGGGGAAACACGAGCCGAGCTGGGAATTGCAAACACGCAGCCTTGCTAACTCGCTTTGAAAGATACATGACAGTCAAAAGTTTCGCTCCTCACAAGTAATGGAGTTGGCCGGAGTGTGCGCGGGTGCCGGGGGTGAGGGAGTTCCAGTGGAATAAATTCGGATGATGGTAACTCACCAGATGCTCTGGAATGTGTAGTGGCTGGCAGTGGGAAGGTCTTGCTTTGGGAAGCTGGTAGTGGTGCTTCAGGCCAGCCAAGGTTAAGTGATGGCGTACGCCCGCCCTTACAGATTCAATGTGGCGGGTTGTGATGATAAGCTGGCGGCGCAGCTCTGCTGGGAAGGAGAGAAGTGTTCAGGGAGAGGGAACCAGTCCACAGGGCTGATGAAACTTGTCCTGTCTCATGTGTTGAGCCCACAGAAGCTACGTGACTTGTCTGCCTTTCCCCATACCTGGGGTGACTCCTCGCTGCCTCCCAATTTCCATGGCCTCACTCCTTCCTGTCAGGGAGAAAAGATCCCCTTCCTTCCCTCTGTGCCTCTGAGTGACCACCTGCAGGCAGGAGGAGGAAGGACATGGAGGGGCACATGGGGACCAGGCCACGTCCACACTGGTGAGGAGCAGACTTCAGAGCACTCTCAAAGGTTTGCAGCAAGGCTGGGCACTTGATGGTGTCTTTGGGACATTGGGAAACCTCTGTAAGGCTGAGGTTGTTGCCAGATGTTTGTCCTTGGACCTTGTTGGCTGAGTGTAGACTGGATGACCACTGAATTATCCAAATGACTGCTGTTAGAAGAGTGTCTGGGTGTCCCCCTGCCTCCTCCACCTTCTGGCCTGCTTTTCACTGGATCCTTGTCTATCCAATTTCTCCTTCCTACCCCAAACTCCATCTGCTTTTCAGCAATGCTTAGCAAGCCACTTACTGCACTCTGCTTGCCTGCTGCTCCTCTTCGCAAAGTCTCGTGAAATCTCAGTCACTGATGGCGTTCATCAAGCATGAGGTACAAGTCTGATGCTGTTTCAGATCCAGTTCACTTGGGGGAGAGGGGAACTTTCACAATTCAAAACACCTTACAAATCCATATGTTATTTTGGTTACCTCTGTGCCTGCCAGCTCTTTGCCTGTGATGCCAGTTTGTTGCAGAAATATTACTCTCTCTGAACTTAAGATGTCCGGGAGAGTTGATGATACATGAGGAGGTATTGATTGATGTATACATTTATACCTCTTTTACAAATTCTTCTTTCTCAGACGGCATTATAGAGAACTGTCCCAGGAGAAGGCAGCTTTGAATATCTGATGTACTTATATGGTTACAAGTGGGATGTCTGTCTGTAGTATGGAAGGTAGGTTATTCCTTAGGCCTTTTCTCTCTCCTCTAATTTTAGATTAGTAGCACTGTGCAGGAGGAGTTGTTGTTGCGAGTTGTACAAAGCCGTCTTGTTGGGAATCACTCGTTGCCCTAACCCAGTTTCAGTTATTCTATTAATATACCACCGGAGTCTGGCTGGAGTACAAAGTCCTCTGTGGACAGGCCAGTAGCAATGTCTCTCTCCTGGAGCAATTATAGGAGAAGTTTTATAGAGATGGTAATTCAGATAAACCGGCGGGGCACAACAGGGAAAAGAAGGATTGGCGGGGGAAAGTCAGGTTAGAGCTCAAAACTGTATCCCCTGAGGGTTCAGTGTACCCCGGTATCCCCGAGGACTCAGTGGAGGACATGATTATGTTATGAAAAAACGTACCTTGCAAGACCAGTCCCAGACTGTTCTTAGCCCTTATGGTAACAAAACAGAACTTCTGAATCTCTTCTCACGTCATTCACATGTGGGCGGTGGCAAGTCCTCTCTCGAGCAAAGCTTTGGTGTTAGCACTGATGCAGCAGCGACTGCTCCCGCGCTGCTCAGGGCGCTTGCTGCTGCAGCGTGCCCTGGGCCGGGCACGGGGTTAGCCAGCGTCAGCAGGGTGGGTTTAGCCCGGATCCGTTCCCTGATCGTGTTCACCGTATCGTTGCATGCATGCTTGTGCTGTCTTAATGTGCTCGTGGAGCTCTGGTGTGTGTTGCTTCGTTGCTGATTAGGCAGATGGGCTGATACGAGACCAGTCCCTGGAGTGCTGCTTCCATACCAGTGATTTAGCTGTGTAACTCTCTGTAACGAAGCTTATTGAGGATGGCAGCCTGGGCTGTCCTGTGGAATTCAAGATATGTTATTTTTGTTCTGAGGACATTTTTAAAGGATTTTAATTATGTGCATGGTTAATAAATGTCATGCTATGCATCTTCAGTCATGCATACACATGCGGTGTGCAGCTCAGGTACCCACTGGCCCGTGGTGAGGATGATGGGCAGCCATATTTGTGACATATAATTTCCTGGCTTGCTTTTGGGGCAAGCACAGGAAGAGGCTGTTCCCAGTACCCCTAGTGGTCCCCATATGACAGACCAGCGACAGAGTATGTGATTCTTTAACGTACCTGCAGCTGAGGATGGAAGTGTCTGCTGCCCTCTCTGCAGTCAATTATAACATCTTAATTTGCTCTGACATAAAATTAGTTTCCCCCCATCTTATTTCCTCATACAAAGTGGGGATAGAGGTTGTTACTGTAGAAAATGAAGGCGTCAGGACGTAGGTTTTAGACCTGAAAGATGAGCGAACAGGCATCATTCTGTTTTCTTGCATTTTGCAAGGCTATTTGTTGAACACGCCATTTCCCACTTAGCCCAAATCTTGTGGTGGTGGCTCCTGAGGAGGTTCAACGTGTTGAGGTAGGAGTGTATCCTCCTGGTGGTTCAGATCAGATATGTTTAGATTGCCATGGAAAATGCCAGCTCCAGCAGCACAGGTGAACCAGTGTCACAAAACTGTCGCTGCTTACTTTTCGCATTGTAATTCTTTCTCCGCTTAGGAAAAAAATCTTTCCAATGCATCCTACTTAAGGAACGCACCTTGGAGAGTCCTCAGATTTGGCTTCAACACGGTGGGGCATCAGCCCAGAAGTTCCTGTGCATGCACACACGAGAGGTGTGATAACATAAGTTTCTCCCTCCAAATTTGTTTTTCTCATTCTGTACTTTCTGGGTTTTTCTTTTTTTCATTGACCACCGGCTATGACCATATGGCTTCTCTGCTGTTTTCCTCTGTGTCTTCTACTCCCCTGCTCCGAACATATTATAATGTTCATGAGACATTTTAATATCAGATCTGGTCTTGCCTAGCAGCATAAAACATCTTGTGTATTTGCATTTTTTAGTTTAATCATTATCTTAATATTTTTGGGCAGTAGCCACATAATATTTTTCTGTCTCATCTCATCTTTAAAGCAACAGTTCATGCTTCTCCCTACCATACCCCCACTGTTACGCTTGCTTTAAACCCATAGCTGAGCAGTGGTTTTGAAAGAGGAGACGGCAGTAAACCTGTCTGCAAGACGTGTTTCAGAAGCTCCTGTTACTCCAGTCCTCTTTGGAGCAGGCCTTCAACGTTGACATTTATTAGTCAGAAAGAGCTGTCAGACTCTAGGTAAGGACACCTGGAACTATAACTCCTGTGGAGGGATGATCTGGCATTAAACAAGTTCTGAAGATTAAAATAATCCTGGGAAGCCTTGAATTAGCAGGAAAGCCCTCCGTCTTTTGCACTCTGGCTACAGCAGACTCATTAATTTTTTTTTAATGTCGGTTATATCTTGGGTGATATAGCCCCGAGGGGAAGCGTCCCCTTTACCAGAAACCCCTTCCTTTTTCAAGTCCAGCTTGACTTTTCTGTTCTTGGGGCTAAATTCAGTCCTGATGCAACTGCTGTTAATCTGGGTGTCGTTACACCAGTTGTGCCTGGGCTAGGTTTGGTCCTGAATGTCAAACTCACTGTTCGCATCTTGGGATTACCTTATGATCTTCTTTGTAATCCTTTTACAAACATATTTTCTTTTCAGCTCATGACAAACCTAATTAGTGGTGTTTTCAGTAAATATGAATACCTATATTGAAAGTCCTTTTTCAAATACAGATTTGCCATGACCTAACATTAATTTGACCTTCCATAGCATCTCTCAGGAAAGTATTTTGCTCACATTGATTAATCAAACTTCATAGCATTTGTTACGTAAGTAAAAATTTGTTATCCCCAGTATAGGAACAAAAAGGTTGAGGGTCAGAAATTTTTTTCAAAATCACTGAAGATTGAAAAATACAGCTAAAGCATCCTAGCTTTTAGACTTCTGCCATATTTCGAAGACGTCTGCGTTGGCACAGGTATTATCCAGATGCTTTCCTTACTGAGATTTCTGTTCTCCACTAGCACATCCCCATTGTCTTTCCTTTGTTCTTCTTCTCCTTAATCTTCAGTCTTAAATATTCCAATGCCTTTACTGTCCTGCCAAAGTCTGAGAAAGGGAGAAAATCGTAGACTCTACCCCAGCTGGCTCCTCCACTGTTGGGAAAATGTGAGCACTCTGGAGTCTGAGGAAACACTTCATTATGTCTAAAATGGCCAAAATAGGTATTGTTCAGGGAGGTCCTCCTTCCAGCAAAGGAAATGCCCACCTTCACCTGGTTCTGCTGGGGCAAAAATTTAGATTTAGGTGCCTTTTCTTTGGAAACACCTTTAAAAATGCAATGATAAGACTGGGAAAGGAACCAGCTGTGGTGACATCTGCAGTGCTTTACATTAATCTAGATTTTTTTACACCAGTTGAGATGAGATGTGAGCTGTAAAAGGGGGAAGGCAATGCAAGCAATTGCCTCCACTGCATTTGTAGGTGCACGGGGTACACAAACCTGAAAAATGCCCGCTGGCTCTCATCTGGCTGTGGCACGCTGCAGGGCATAAACCTGCCTCTTCTTGCCCCATGTTGCCAACGTCGCGCAACGCTGAGATGCTCAACACCAATGCCAAAACTGCTGCATCTTATCCTCTAATGTTGCCTCACACCGAAATCTGTTGTGGTAGCCACCCAATACAATGAACCTCTCTCATCCTTTTTAGATATTACTCACTGTTCTTCGGTGGTGAGTTCTTATTTAGAGAGAGATCTGGTTTCAATTATTTAGGTAAGAGATGCTGGGTAGAGTCACATACCAGACAAGCTAGGCTGACTTGTCACAATCTTTTAGGATTGCCTTTTTTTGGAGGAATCTTAATTTTTTTCCCCTTAGAGAAAATGATTCATAATCATAAATGAGGACTTGGAAAATGCCACCTCAAGGTACTACAGATGAGGCCTTCCAGGCTTATGAAGCTAAAGAGGAGTTAGCTAATGTGACATTATTTTCTTTGCTCATTTGTTTTCTCTTTGTGGAACAAGGGCTCCTGCTTCACTCAAATGAGAGAAGAGCTTTTTAACGCTATGTGGAGAAAGTGGAAATGTTCAGTTTTGCTTAGATATTCCATTTCTGGGTTTTGTACATATTCCATGATAATCTACAATCAAAACAAAATTATACTTTTCTTCTTTTATGCATTTGAGAGTTTTTTTCCACACCTACCCTCTTCTTAAAGCTAACCAAGCCTCCTGTTGAGATCATGTGGCTGTTTGGATTATGAAAGGTGCTTCTTCATGGATTATGAACTTGCTTTAAACTTCTTCCTATTCTGTAACACAATGCTAACTTTTTAGCTTGCTCTTCTGCCACTGGAAACTCTTATTTTATATCTTCAGTGAAATATACTGAATTAAGAATAGTTGTGTTTTTTTTCATTGGGTTTTAGTGGTGTATGCTGACAATAATTTTTTCCTAAGGGTTCGATTCAAAGGCTATATAAGTCAATTGAATTTGGACTACAAGTCATGGAAAACAGGACTGGAAAGGGATATCAAGAGATCAACTGATCCAAAAAAGACCTATGGTATCTATTGAATTTCTGACAGATGCTTCTCTAAAGATCTCCAGTCACTTTTTTTACTCTTAAAAGAATTTCCTAGCACCCAACTGTTTTTTTCTTTCTGTCTATTACGTCCACTATGGACAGAGAGAACAAAGCAGTTCCCTTCCTCTTGGAAGGAGTCTTCTATACACTTGAAGGCTCTTTTCCCACCTCCCTCAGTTTTTCTTCTCGAGGATCAACACCCCCATTTGTTCAGATGTCCCATATGGTTTATGTTTCTCTCATGTGAGTTCTAGCTGTTGGGTGTCTGTCTTTTGACTCCTGGCATCCAAAAGTGCAGGAGTCCTCCTGATACCTACCATTGCTGACTGTAGAGAGAGGTCCTGGTGCTGGGGAGAAGACACACAAAGGACCAGATGTCTTGGACATGACCTGCCCAACCTGTGTTCAGCAGACAGCCAACACAACATACGTGGCTTGAGGCTTTTCTTCTCAGTCTACTCATAGCTGCTGCTTCAGATTAAGGCTTCTCTAAATTATGCCAGAAGCAATCCATCATGTTAAAATATTCCAGAAGCCAAAGCCTGCCTGTGTGTGGGAACCTTAGCCACGTGCTTTATAGTGCAGGCCAAGGGAGATGGTATAGGGCTTCTGACACCTGGGAATTAGTCTACTGATTAGATCTTTCACTGGTAGAGCATAAAATTCTCCCCCCACAATGTATTTTCTGTAACTTAGTTGCTGATAGCTTGCAAATATCTTAGTGTTATCCCTTAAGCACTTCTGAGGGAACGTTCATCACCTGTTTTTCTTCAAATGACTTTAGAAAGACCAAAGGGGAGCTTACATGACAAATCATAGGGTGAAACAGATTATTAGAAGCAAGAAGGCATCCTTCAAAATGCTGAAGTTGTATGTTCAAGAAAGAAAAGGGAGGACAAGGCTCACAAATCTTTAGGAGCCCTTTGAAGGAGTCCCCAGGCAAATGAACAAAGAGATCTGGGTGATATGGTCCTCAGGGAATTCACAAAGGCATTTGAAAAAGTGCTTCACCCAAGGGTCTTACAGGAAATAACCTCCATAAGTTTCTCGCATGGGTAAATAATTGTTTAAAAGATGGGAAACAACAGAGAGGAATAGAGAGGTCATTTCCACAGCAAAGCCTTGCAGAGGTCTGTGTTACAGCCCATACTCTTTAGTATTTTCATAAATGTTCTAAAAAACCAGGGTGAGCAATAAAACGACAAGTTTGGAGGTGATGCCAACTTATTCAGGATAATAAAGACAGGGGCTGACAGCAAAGAACGGAGGAAGTGTCTTTTGTACCGCGCCCCTGAGCAAAAGAGTGGGAGATGGAATTCAGCGTGGATATAAGAGAGGAAGAGAGGTGGGGTGAAAGCCCCAGCATTGCATTGATGATGAACATGGAAATGAATACTATCACCTGGGAAAAGCGATGCGGTTATGGCATTGTGCTTTGAAAGCATCACCTAGAATACATCACTTAGAATACGATGCTTAGCGCTTAGTATTTGTCAAAAAAAGCGCAGACTTACTGTTAGGAGCTATTAGTAAAGCAGTACAAAACAAAAGAGGAGACATTCACTCTTCAGCGCTTTAGACATCCATGCTTTGCCCACATCTTGAATACTTGGTTCAGTTCCAACCCTTCAGACACAGCAGGAGCGGAAAAGGCATGGAAAATGAGTGATTAGAGTCAGAGAATGGCTTAGTATGAAGAATCATAAAATAGTCTAGAATTCTTTAGCCTGGAAAAGAGGTGAGGGGATATGACAGGGGGTTGTAAAATGATAACTATTAGCATTGAGATGAAGAACAGGGAATGATGGTTCATTGTTTCTTCTAACACAAACTAAAGGAACGTCAAATAAAGCTATTGAGTAAGGCTTCAGAGCAAACAAAAAGTGCTGCCGCTTCTTGACACATGTAGCATACACAAGGAACTCCTTTCTGCAGGATGCTGTTGATGATGAAAATTTTGAAATGTTTAAAATGTGGCTGCTCAGATTAATGGGAGAAAAAATTTATCAAGGGCTGTTCCATGCAAAGACACTATCTCTGTCTGGAAAAATCTGTGCGCTGCAAATTGCTAGAGGCTGGGAGGGTGTTCAGGGAAGTATTATTGTATGGGCTGGTTCTGTTCTCCTCGTCTTCCCTGGGTATCTGCTGTTTGTGACTGTCGGAGACAAGTCACGGGATTTGCCTTTGGTCTGATCTGATGCTGCTGCCGTTATGTTCACTCTGTCATTCTTACTGATTGTTCAGCCATTGCGGCTCTTACTAGTTTTAATGGATTGTTTTCAGTGGCCAAAGCAAATTGTCCAGCTACTCTCAAAGAAATCCAGCCAGGATAATGAGATCTGGCAATTTCAGGACTGTAGCAGTATAACCTAGAAGTAAAAGAATAAAATAATGCTGAAAAAGACTCAGTCCCCTTTAAAGGAGTAGTTGGAGGGGGAAAAAAAAATGCACCTAAACAGTCATATATCAGAGCGGCATGTAAAATGTCCAGCTGAGGAGTGTTATTAATGAAGTGGTGAACTTTAAGTCCATGCATAACATGCCTCCAGTAGGAAGGTTCTTATTTCCAATGCCTGGGGTAATGTAGCAAAATCCGAGCCCTATCTTTAATGAACAAGGTAGGCTATCAATCAACATGGAGATGACACAAACATTTCATACGAAAACAAAAACCGGCACCCCCCCCCTTTCCCCCCCAAAATCAAGGCCACTGCAATGCCTCCCAAGGCTGCCCGTCCTCGTCAGGCAGGCAGAGTCGTGAATCTGCATGCGACTGGTAAAGGCAGAGCTGCTACTAAGTAGGTGGTAGTTATTTTTAGCAACTAGTTTAAATTGTTCCGATATTGAATCTGCACCGTGCAGGGGTAACATCTTTAAAATGCAATTCTATGGTAGGTGGCAACAATCAAGCTGAATTACTGACATTGTAAGGAAATGAAAAGTCAAACTGCTGACCATGTGTATTTTATGGTATTTAATTAAAAGTAGATAACATAGTGTGAATGAACCACAAATCAGATAAAAATGGCAGTATATTCTCATATTTAACACATATTTGACTTGTGGTTGCTTGACAATTTACCAGAACAGGTCTATGACGGTCTCCAAATATAAAATCAGGAGTGTAATTAAAAATACTGCAGGGAAGAAGCAATATTCAGTTCAACCTGAACTACGTTAATCACAGCCACAGCTGTATCACTTCCATTCTCTTTAACAAGAACCTAATTTCTTTTTTTTCTTTCTTTTCTTTTTTTTTTTTTTTTTTTTTTTTTTAATAAAAGAGGGAAAAAAATGTCCAGGCTTCTGCTAAATCAGAATGTCAGGTTTGAAAAGTTCCGTGTGTGGTGTGTGAGGCGGGAAGGAGCACAGGATCCCGTTGTTTGGGAGCTGGGGTGCAGCTGCCCTTGGGGCTCTGCCGTGGCCAAGGCTGCGCACCAGGACTGCGGCTTCTCTTCTGCTTTTGGCACGGGCTCGTGCTGTGACCTTGAGAGATTCATTTATCGCAGCCTGTGCCACAGCTCCTTCCCTCGTACAGCAGAGCTCTCCTTGCTTTCTCTCCTTATTCCCGTGGCTGGCTGATAACTGGGAGAGTGAAGCCCTGATCTCAGCCGGGCACTTCTGCAACAACCCCGCTGTTGCAGGGGCGTTTAGCTCAGCCCTTCTCCCACACGTCTGCTGTCTGCTTCCTGCTGCTGGGCTACAACAAGTAAGAAAACACAAGTTGGACTTGTGCTCCCACCAGCTTTTCTTTTGTCAGTTCTCCCATTCAAAGTATCACAACCCAAATTTGTGAGGCTTTTCTGGGCCGGCACCCTGGTGGTACCGGTGTTGCCCTGTCCCATGGGGAGGCAGCGCTCGCAGCCGGCCAAAGAAGAGGTGGTACTATGCGTCTTTTCACTAGAATTTCGATAAAAAGTCTCAAGTTCTTCCTGTAACTCCAGCTGAAGAGACACCTCTTAGAGAACGAGTGTTTAGTCTTCTTTTGTTTGATGCCTGTCAGCACAGTTTTCAGACAAAATAAATAAAGTTAGGCTCTCCCTTCAAAGGGAGAGGAGGGAAAAAGGGAGTTGAGGCTTCCCATCCTCACCTTTAGGATCCTCCCAGGTAGTGCCTGCCAACTTCTCAGCTCTAGTCTCTGCTCCCCCCCTGCTACAAAATGCCTTTTTCTGCTGTTTGAAGCCCCAGTTGATTTCTCCCACCGATCTGTATTGCCGTCTTGTTTTCACCAAAGTATGCAAGTGCGTTGCAGAGTGACCAACTGCGGAGGAAGGAAAAACCTCCTCTGCAGGTCAGTGTGAGGAGTTTTTCCAGGTGACTCCATCTCCTGGAAATCCTTGGGAACCAGTGGGGGAAAACCAGGCAAAATGAATCCATCCACATTCAATTTGAAAAACACAATGTTTTGCTACTTCTTGCAACTGGACAGTTGAGTTTTGCGTTTGTTTTCAGTGTATCATTGTACTCCCTGGGGCACCCAGGGATCTGTACACAAAGGAGCTGCGTTTGGGACAAGGATTAAGTTACTCCCTCTCTTTCAGTGGAAGAATTCATGAATGGATTTCCATGTTGCAATTCCCATTTCCCCCCATCTTTGGTGGGTTACAGCTGATTAGGAGAGAGTGGGATTTAGGTTCCGGTAGCAGAATCCTATCGTCTAAATCTCACTGCTATTATTTTTTACTATGGGAAACATTAGTTGAGATGCAATTGCAGTAATACCCACTAGTCTCCACAGACATTATTTATTCATTTGGAAAAGGCTGTTGTCTTCTTCAGTTTTGTGTGGAGTTTCAGAATTTCAGAGACTCTTTTGGTGAAATTTTCTTGCACTGTGTACAGTATAATTCAATATTTCTTCTCCCTCTATTGCAAAGCTAATTGTAGCACCATTTGTTAAGTTGCGAATTGGAGTATTTCTTATCTCTTTTTAAAATCGGACTTTTTAGCTTATTCTTGACTTCGCTGCCTTGTAGCCTGAGTGAGTGTAATGCAACACAATGGACTTGCAGGTAATCAATAAAAGCTTTGGAGGTCAGAGATGGCATTTGACAAACTTACACTCATGATTAAATATTCTGCTGAAGGAAATACTGAGACGTTTTTTAAAAGGTAAACTCAGAGTTGCCCTGATGACCCTGAGGTTAGTATTCTGTGCTGCCACGTAGAAGAGCTGGCTCTGGAGTCCCTTTTTGGGCCAGCAGAGTCACCGCTTGCTCCACAGACGGCCTGCAGCCTGCTCCCATTGCGGTCAATGGGATGCTCCTTTTGGACTTCAGTGGGGCTAAGATCTCCCTCAGTGTTAGGGTTGTAACCAAGCTACCTGGGTTAGCAGCCTCGACACCCTGGTCTCCCTTATCTACTTGGTGGAGAGAAATTATTAAAGGAAATCTCTAGGGATGATTTTAAGAAATAGCTGGGTGCAAGTTGGATTGCACCAGGTTGCTCTGCTGCAGCTATTTGCATGCGATGGGCAGGAGTGACTTTAGACTAGATTTAGTCATCAAGATGTTCCCACCAAGCAGTAGCAGTTAGAACAGTTTGGTCTGTACCTGGAGCAGAACTTCTGATTCCGTTTTTGTGAGAGGAAACTGGTTAACGCACACTGGGCGATGCATACCAAAACTGCCTTATGCCGTCAGTGAGGAAAGTTGGGGGATTTGCTTCAAAGTTGCACGACTGCTCTGAAAAAAAAAGAATAAGCTAAGTGCCAGTGCCCTTTCTGTCACGGCAGGGGCACCACGTGGTCTCGTAAAATCTAGGTGTCCTCATGTGAGGGTGGTGCTACCCCTGCTCTGGTACTGCTGCTGGTTTGAGTGCTGCCATTTGGTGGGAAGCTGGGAGATGCTTTTGCATGTTGATCGCTTAACTGAGAAGAGCTGCAAATTCAGTGTATTTGAGCTTTAATTCTGTGACTGAGCAGTGCGACCGCAAGGACAGTGCTGGAAGGGCAACAGGTGACTAATTCAGAAGGTACTAGAGCAGCATCCGAGTATTTGACAAAGGTAACAGGCACCTCCAGGAGTAATCACCATCTCACTGTCACTGTTGTCTGTCTGTGGTCAACTCATGGCAGGAATGATGGTGGTCTGTCCATGGGAATTTCTCTTTATATCACCCAGACTCCCATAAGCAAAAATCCTTTTCAGACCAGTTTGACCTTTGTGGCATCCTTCACCCCCAAGGGTTCCAGGGCAAAGACCGAAGAGCTGGAAAGAAGAAGGTTGTCTCCCCCAGAAAATGACAGGGACAGAATGAGGTTGCTCAAGCTGGTGGCTGATCAGGACGTGGAAGCACTAACAGTGGTGGGGAAGCGTGGTGTGGTAGCAACGGTAGGAAGCAGCAGCAGGAAACTCTCCTGTTCTGGAAGTTAACTCTATGAATTTTCTGAAGTCAGTTGTAGGCACTTTTGGGAAGTGATATTTGGGTGACAGCAGAATGCGTATATTTGTGGCACGGCATCCCAGGATGCCACCGAGCAGCTTGTCTCGGTGGAAGTAAAATGTGAGAGAAGTACATCATTTTGCACTGAAAAC
The DNA here is from genome assembly GCA_013398915.1 of Dromas ardeola. Taxonomy (NCBI): domain Eukaryota; kingdom Metazoa; phylum Chordata; class Aves; order Charadriiformes; family Dromadidae; genus Dromas; species Dromas ardeola. Next base: position 246,018 of record VYZM01007056.1, read on the forward strand.
ATTTCAAAAGGACACGAGCCAACAGAGTCATAAAACCTCTCTCTGCAGATGTTCTCCCCAGAGCCATTAAAATTGGAGGTCTTAATATTTACTTTTTGATCTTCAGTATGCCACCTTCCCAAAAGCCAGCAACAAGCCTCATGGCCAAATGTGTGCCTAGATGAGTCTTCATGCCGGGGCAGCAGGCGCAGGGGGCGTAAGGACACCTTGTTTAGTTTGCCACTCCATTTCCCTCCAACAACACTCGCCGGCTACCTGCCGTACCTTGTTTGCAATCTGCATGCAGGAGAAGGCTTCAAAGCTCTTAAGGAAATGCATTTCAAATGTTCTTCCTGTTATAAAGCATGCATCCAGCAGAGCCATCCAACCATGTCAGAGAAATCCGTAAAAACGATGATAACCTCGTGTAAATCAAAAAGTGAGGGTTGAATCCTGAGAGTTTGCAACTGCAAAAAGTGTCACATCCACCAGAACGCAATATATAATGAGTATATACCGCACCAGCTCCAGGAGCATGACAAATGGCCTTGCCGGCACAACACGGGCTTCATTTATACTGTTTCCTTTCTGAGGCAGGGTGGTAACTCCGTAATGTCTCCAATTTTTTGTTGCTCTGTTGTACCTCCTCCTCTGAGAGGAGAGACAGTGGAGTGTGTTATACTCACGTTCTCTCAGGTATAATATACAAGATCCATAATAATTCAATAATGTGAGAGCTCAGCTCTAGTGTTTGTTGGAAAGGATTTGCTTTGCTTTCATTGGGATAATTACGACCGATTATAATAAGCACGGATATAAACTCTCGATCTCTGCTCTGCTTTCAGAGCTGCAGACTGCAGGTTACACGCAAGAGGAGGACAATTACAACTTAGTTCAAAGTCTGGAGACTTCAAAAAAGGCATGGGGTGGTGACTCCATTTAGTAGATCATAATTTGACACTTTTTATTCTCCATTGCTTATAATTGGTCAGAAATTTTTACTTGTGCAGACGGTTTCTGGATTCCAGGGCAGGGCAAGCACGTTTTGCAGCATACCTTGTAAATCCCATCTCATGGCAAGGGTCCTGATGAGAGCTCATGGCACCTTCCCGCTGACCTACATGCTGCTAGGATAAATAGCCGAAACGGGTGAACACGTGCCAAGTTTCTGGACCTTTGTGCTAGACACCAGGCAGTGAATAGGCACATTGGGAAATAAGTGACATGAGAAAGTAAAATTTTCTGGCAAAAAATGGGGGCTGGGAATTAGTTGGGTTTCAGGCATCTCGATTATTTCATGGAGGAGCCTGGTATGACTTTTTCTGAAGAGCATAACTGCATATGAGCTCAGCTTCAGGAGGACAGCAGGCACTTCCCCGCGTGATGTCCTCTCAGCTCCCTGAAATGCTGTGGGAGCGGCTGGTTTTTGAGAACAACGATGTTCAGAAATCCTAGTATCTATGACTGCCTTCTCGCAGCCTCTTCCTTCCCTGAATCGGCTGGGATATGGCATCCTCTCTTTTCCCTGACACTGCAAACAGGTTGAAATGATAGATGAAAGGGGAGTGGGATGGAGCTGTGAGTTAGTGCATTAGCCTTTCACTGCTGGAGTCCAGGGTTCAGAGTCTTCCTTTCAACAAATGTGAAAATGGGTTTAACAGTTTCTTTCTAAATCCTTAGTGGACATTTGGCAATATCATAAAACCACCGCACAATTTGGAAAAGAAAAGCCCAAGACTCTGGGACGGGAAATCTGTTGCTGGATGGAGCTGAGGTAGAAGGCAGAGAGGCATGGAGAAACATGCACGACACCTTCATCTAGGTATTTCTAATAAGCCCACGCTTGTTATACACCAAGTGCACCCACTAATTAAGGAATAAGAAGAAAAAAAGATAGTTGAAAAGCCTGACTATTTTTTCTCTGGGAAATGTATTAGACAATTGGAAAGTACACACAGTCCTATTATTCAAGTTAATTTACACTCACTCTCCTAGTCCACCACAAGAATTTATGAACCTGGAAGAGCTATAAGTCCCTTAACCAAGTAAACAAACTGTAACTCAGTCTTGTGTTCTTCCAGAGACCCACCACCTAAGGGTTTGGGTGGTTTTTTGGTTTTGGGTTTTGGGTTTTTTTTTAAACTAAAGGTGAAGAGATGATTCAGCATGTAAGTGCTGTGCCTCTTTTCTCAGGGGCAAACAATTCACATTACTGGAATTAGACTATTAGAATAGACTTCAAATGCACAGTGAACCTCGGCAAATAAAACCCGCCAGCCTTCAGCTATGACTTGTCTTTGCACGTATGAGGAGTCTCGGTGGAGAGGGTAGCACCGGGCTGCTGTGCTCTTCGCAAGTGGCTCAGCCTTTTCTAAGCAGCCGTGCGGCTCCCTCCCCCAGGCCTGACAAATTCAGAGCAACAACAGCCAGAAGATTAAGCAAGTGTAACTAAAACTATTCTTATGTCAGGCCCCTATTTTAATCTCCTCCAAACAATCTGAAGCGTACTCGTTAGTCCGTACAACGTATCGTCTCCTCCTGAACGCGTGAGGCACTTAAAGAAAGAAAGTTTTTCGCACTGTATACCAGACGACCTTGATGTGATAGACTGCAGGGTTTTGTGACACTGCACACTCAGTGCTATTCAACACTTTGCCTGAAAGGGAGGAAGGAATGGATTTATTGACTTGTGACTTTGACTCAGGCCTGTGTATCAGGACTGTTATTATGTGGAATGATTAGGCTGCAGTGTCAGGGACAAGTTAAACTAGAACAACAAAGGACCTCCTTAACCTTTACCTGGACACAAGGCCATTCATAATGACTTGCATGGTTTGGAAAACTAAGTATATCTTGCAGCACTCAATACTTCTGCAGCTACAGCAAATGAACAGAAATGGAAAAGATGGATTGCCGAAGGAGATGAAATGTAATTCAATTCTGCATAGTCCTGTTTAGAATACCGAGTTCAGGTCCGTGTCAAAACGTGGCAAAAGTATCATCATTTTCTTCAGAGTAAAGCAGGAATTTTAAAATTGGATGCAATAGATACCCACCTGGGGTACTTCTATTTTTTCAGGTGGTATAACAAATAATGCTGTCCCCGGAGGAGCTTGCTTTCCTCTTAGGAAGTGTACACGAAACCGTTATTAATGGTAATAATAGCCAGGTGCTAAATGTGAAGAGAAAGTCCTCGAACAGCAAGGGGAGTCACTTCCACAAAGCTGCTGGTGATTATGGTGACAATACTCACGTATCCCTGTCACTGTGTGCGAGGAACCAAGTGTCTGCTTTGCAGCTAGTGCTGCGTGAGATCCCTGATGTAACAGTCCATTTGTGGTTTTATATTAGGTTCAAAATCTTGCTCTCCTTTTCTTAATGGTCATTATCAGACCACATTATGAATGAGTCAGTGGATTTTGGATGGCTGAGGTCTCGCCCTGCTCAAGCTGATGATAATTTTGCCCCTGGTTTCAGGAGGTGCCAAATCAGGGCTTGGTGCTCTGCAGGTCCCAGTGTGTTGCCTGGTTGGAGAGTGCTTGCGCCTTCCAGGCTCCCCTCCTTCCCGACAGTGTTTATTGCTGGTATCAAATTGTGGCATCCCAGGCAATTTCCCATTTGCGAAGGACGGCAAAGGCCGTTCTTCCAGGAAGCGCTTGTACAAGCCATTATAAAAATATCTGCAGAAAGAAATTAAAATGAGTGGTATATGATATGAGAGTTGAAGAACTTAGCAAAATAAGTGCCTTAGTGGGGATATGAACAAGCGTGTTGCATGGGGAAAGAGAGGCCGGTTTCTGATGAGATGCATTTGATCTCTCCAGTACTGGATGAACTTCTGAACTCAGTGCTCCCAAGTGTCCCTACATTGCGGAGCTGGAAGAAACCATAACTCGCATCTTGCCTTTGCTCCTGTCTAGCACAGCCCCCCAAAAGCTACAGGATAAAGAGAATTCTTCTTCTCTTCTGCCTTGATGTATATGATGAGTGGGAATTTGTGTTTCAAGCTAAACATACTTGCTAGGTTTGAAAACAGCTGTAATATTGCATCTGACATTTTTTTTTAAGTGCTCAGTAAAGCACATCATTTTCATGTGGGTGCAGATAGCTTTGCTGGCTTATGTGTTTATAGTGAGGTTTGCATTTGGATTAGGTGCCCCGAAAAGCACCGTGACCTCCGTTCTTCCCTTCCCCTCTACTCTCTGGTTTCCCTCAGCAGAAAAAAACCAAATATCACTTAAAATCTTTGGTCCGCCCAGCGCTGGTGAAGCCACCCCTCCCAGGGGCAAGGTCAGCTCGCCACGTTGCCTCCCCGGATTTCAGCTGCTTCCTCTGGTGTCCCGGTTAGAACATTTTCTGTAGTATTAAATACTGGATCTCTTTTAGCTGTTTGTTTGTCAACCGAGAAACAAACCCTATGGAGAGGCTGGTTCTCTTTCTCTCTGCTGAGCAAATGGCTCTTCCTTTCACAGCAGCGAGGTGTGGTGAACCTATGGCAACTCTTTATTTCACTTTGGAGTGGTTTTATTTCCCACCCCCCCCCCATGAATTCAGTTGAACAAAATTGCAGCATGTCCTCTGTTAAAAGGTATTTGTAACATTTCATGGGTGTGAGTTAATTTAACAACAACTGCACTTCCCTGGTGCTATTACAAAATAATACTGGTTTTTGTGATGGCTGCGTCAAGAGCCAGTCATGGATAGGAACAGCCTATATGTGCTGGAAATAAAACTAACAGTAAGAGGTGGAAGAGTCTCTGGGTGAACCAGGCTAGTATTAGAGACAGACAAGCCAGAATAGTTGAGATTTGTTTTGAGTTTTCCACTGCTTACCTGAACTCCTCAGCTCTACTAAGCTAGAAGTTTTGAAGAAATAGTCTTTCTCTTCAGGCCGTGGGACATGGTACTTGTATCTGGAGTTACTCTCAGAGACTTTTTTGGGGTTTTTTTTGACTCTTGCATTCATTTTTGCTACACAGGAGTGTTGTTGCTCCTTTTTATCACCCCTAAATTGTTTTTTTGAAAATATTACCATCGCATGCTGTCTTTGTCTTTTGAGCTGGTTTTGTGCGGGTTCTCTAACATGGGGGAAATACAAGGGTTTACTGTATAAGCCTTTATTAACTGCTCAGTCCCTTGTTTAGCCTGTGAATGACAGTGAGTTTTTCTTTGTCGTTCACATGCTGCTTTCATTTTGTCATATCCATATTGAAACAAATTAATTAACTCCTGTTCATTTTTTTTGTTCATTTAAATCGGAGGGCAGGCTGTCTAGGATTTCTGTAGGAGGCAGGAGGGAAGGGCGCTCTTCTACTACTCCCAATTCGAGGACTAACTCATCGTGCCTACGGGTAAAATCACCTGCAGCAAATCTTGCCTCCCATCTCCCGAGATGTGGGCTTCACATGTGAGGACCTCTTTTCCTAAGAGGCAGGATTTGAAGGTGCTGTGTAGGATATCGCGTGTAAGGGCACCGCAGGCCCTTATGTATGATGGGTTTTCAGGAGCAGAGTCCTTGTTCTTGTTGCAAGATGCCAACAACTCACCTTTTGTTCAAAACAGGGTAAAGGACGTTTTATCTTGAACAATTGCAATCTCCTAAAATTACAGACATCTGAAAAGAAGGTAGAACCTAATATCACACACAAGAGCCAACAGGGCTGTTCAAAGAGGATGAGAGAAGTGCAACATGTCCAAAATAACACTGTAAAAGGAAGAACTTTAGGAGAAATCTGCCAAATGTTTCTTGCAGATAGTGCTTGGAATGGGAACCATACAACATTTCTGCAGAAAAAGGGTTTTGTGTTTGCATCACTTTTGGTTTTTTTTCTTTGTAAGTACTGAAAATTGTAAAAGAGTAAACCTGCCTTAATATTTTTAAGTGAATGATATTTTTAGTGATAGCTCTTCAACTGTGATGATCTTAGAAGTTTTCCAGTGATGCGGTTGCACTGCAAGAGATCGTAGCCAGCAGAGAGGGGCATTCCTTTACAGTTTTGGTTCTCCTAGGATCGGGCATCCACTTCCAAAAGCTAGCGGTCTCTGCAGGCACAAAAAGATCAGCAACCTCCAAACAATTTCAGACAAATCACCGTTTTGTGTCAGAAGAGGCTAGAGGGGATGTTCAGAGCAGCATATTAATTATAAAGCAGATAAAGCATGACACAGTTGCGAGGGCTGCATGTTTGTGACTTTGACTCGAAGTGCACTGGACATACTTTTTGTTTAAAAGGGACTATGAAAAGAAGCCATCAGGGTGAAGGAGAGGAAAGATGTAATCAAAGGAACTACTGAGGGAAGCTGAAGAAAGGAGGAGAAGTCAATACCAAGGAGGAGGATATTGAAAAGTGCAAATATTTTCAACTGAGAGATGCAGAGGTACTGACTGGCTGCAGGTGCCTGGAGCTGCTTGGGTGGGAGATGTGATCCCTAACCACATTTGCCACCTTTGGGGTCCCCTGGCAGCCACACTACTGGCTGCAAGTTGAACCTGCCGGAGTTTGTGCTGGCTACTAAAATCCTCAAAATCTGGCATCTAGGGATTAAGAGAGCACAAGGCTAGGAGGAATGATATAGAATTGGTTATGTGAGTATTCTACAACCAATGCCATTATCTAGTTAAAAGAGCAGCACAGCTCTTTCCAGGCTGCTCCCATAATAACTAAGGCAGTCGTGGCCTGGCTGTACACTGAGACTGGCTGAGCCGTAGGCTGCAGACTGGACTCGTTGGGTATTATGGCAGCAGAAGTTGCTATCTTTAGAGCACGTCTTCTTTCTGACATCTAGCATAGGACACTGAGATGGAAGGGACCTTCAGAAAGTCACTGTCCATATCCCTCCATGCTAAGACAACACCTCCTGCACCTCTAGCAAGAGAAACTCTACATGGCTCTTGCCAATCTCTTCCAGAGCTTTACTGTTCTTGCTGTTGGAAAGACTTTTGCTAATACATGACTCGAATCTTCTTTGCTGCCAGCTTTTTCCTGTCCTTTTGGTCATGGGCATGGAAAACAGATTGTTCCCTTCCTCTTTGCTGCAGCCTTTTATACACTGGAAGACTGTTATCCTGTCTCCCTTCAGCCTTCGCTTTAGAGCAAACAGTCCCACTGTGTTCAATCTTTCCTCACAAGTCATGGTTTTTAGACCTCTGATTGTTCTCCTCCCTTTCCTCTGAACTCTTCCCAATTGGGCCATGACTTCCATGAAGCGCGATGCCTGCAGGAGAACACAATGCCCCAGGTGAGGCCTCCCTGGCATTCAGCAAAGCTCAAGCCTTGCTTTATGAGTCTTGCAGACTCTACTTCTGTTTAAACATCGCAGAATGGCGTTTGCCTTTTTCGCAGCTGCATACTATTGTCGATGTACGTTCAGCCTGTGATCCACAGCCCTCGGTCCTCTGGTTTCTTTTCTCTGGAGCTGCAATCCTGGCAGTTGTTCCCTCTTCACTCCTCGTGTAGGTTAATGCATGGGGTAGATGGAGCAAACCCCTACTCCATCTCCCCCTGCCCCGCAATCCACTTAATGTCAATTTTACGCTTTTCCTACTTAACATAAAGTCCACGCGTCGAGGGAGTGTTGAATATCAAATGGATGGGAAGAGGTCTTTATTAAAGTAACATGGCAGGTATACAGCAGCGGGCAGTAGTACATAGGTTTACGTTTAGGTAGTAAAACATTGGACTTTGCTCTCATTAATGGTTCTTCCTTTGAAAATCGAAAGCACTTAAGCTACAGGAAAACAAACGTAAAATCCCCCTTATTTCTTCAGCAATTCTGGGTGATTCCCTCAAGCTCCTGTGTCTCTTGCACTTTGTATTTTTTTCTTTTCAGAGGTAAAGTATACTCACTATTTCTTTGGGCTGGAGACTGCTTTCTGTGTGGCATGAGAAAGTCTGTTCCTCCCTGGTGCTGGTCCATGACCGGACAGTACAGGTGACACGGGAAAAGAACAATTATCTGGAGGTTTTGGCAGAAAACGTTACTGGCCCTCCAAGCAAGTCATTCCTTAGCTGCTTCTTAGTAGTTTTAGCAGAATAGATTATTTATCTCAAAACCTTCTCTGATACTTATGGAATATGTTTGGAAGTAGGAGATATGTTTACTGTAAGCAGAGCAATATATTTAGGGGGAATTTTTTGTTTACGCTCCCCAGCCAGAGAACACGAAGGCTCAGCTCCGAGGTGCCTGACTGAGGCAATGGCTCCTACCAGGGGAGTCAGCACATCAAAATGTTGTTTTCTCTGGCAGAATAATGGAGATCTGGTACAGCACCTTCTAATTTTTCAAACAGCACAAAGTGCAATTCCAAATTAACCAGCACACCTCCACCTTAATTTTTCATTTTACTTAACCTCTCTGTGTCTGTTTCCCCATCTGTAAAACTGAGATAATACTTACCTACCTCACAGGGATGTTATGAGGACTAATTAATTGATGTTTGTACAGAGCTTTGAATATGCAAAGAGCTATATGTGCTAAGTAGTATTATTTAGTTTAAATGCAGCTGAACAGGTTTTGAATGCTGGGAGAGAGCTCTGTCACTGACACCAATCTATCACAATGTGGCTAATGACACAGCTTTGGGAACCAGGCAGACAATTCTCTTATTCTGTGCCATAATTAGCCAATATCAATAACCAAAAAAAAAACCAACCCGCAACCCTTTGCAAGAATTGCAGGGATTGACCACTACAGGATCACTGCAGAAATCCCAATCCAAATACCTAGGAGTGGGATCAACCAGAAGCAAATGGATCATCCTCAAAAATCACCCAGCTCGGATGGGAATTCCGAGTACCTGTAGGGCTGGAAGAACACTGTGGTGCCCCATGGAAAAAGTAGAGCACTGTCTGACTTCACTGCATGAATAAATATGAGCAAAATATTTAGCGGGGGGTGTCTTTCTGTGCAGCGTGGCATCCAGCCCAGCTTTTGCAGACACAGCTAAGAGCGTCACCTGCCCCCCTGCGTGTGTGCTAAAGGTCTCCAAGCCAGTATTTGTTCTGGTGTGTTAATAAGCGATGGTCGCCCCGGCAGCAACGGGGACTGAAGACACAAAAGGCTGGTTAAGAACTGGTAATATGGGGTGTGTGTATATGCACTGGGGGAGAGAAACTTCTTCCAAGAAATACAAGGAGATACTCTATAATTTTTCCTTTGGCCGCAGATTTATTTCAGTTTTAGTAGATTGTATTCAAATTCATCAGGGGTAATTAATGAAAGATACAGGAAGGCCAGCACACACCTAGGATCCTCTGTTTGTAGCTTGAATTATGTTGAGCTGTTTGGTCTATTGGTTCACTACCTCAAGCCTAGTGCAGTATTGTCATCCTTTGCTTTACAACACAGTCATTATATCCCTAAACCACATTGTGATACACTGTGGCTTCTGTTTACGACTCCCGAAACTCCCACTCCATATATCACCTGCCATAAAACCCATCAAACTGCTGCTAGTAAAATGGTGCACAGTGGTCTAAGTAGGAGCCAGGCAAATTGTGTGATACCCTACTGTGGTTAATGAGAGTGAAAATGTGGTTAGGATTTTATTCAGGCGATGTTCATTTGCAGGGCCATTGTAGTGAGGTGGCAAAGAAAAGAGTCTTTTGTTAACCTGAATGACAATATATTTTCTATTGTACGAAGTAGCTGAATGCAGAGTTTGCCAAGTTATACATCAATTGTAAATAAGTCAAACTGTGACCTTGAATGGCTACATTTTTATTGCTTGGGGGTCTTGAAAACTAATTAATACACTGAGATGTTATAGCGACCATATGTAACCTGTTACTGGAACTTAAACCATTGTGGAGCAGTTCAGACCAGTCGTTAAGAACTACAGAAATATCAAAAGTAATCTAGATGTGTGTGTCAGGAAGGTGGTTTTTTTCTTTTTTTTTTTTTAGGAATATTTTTTTCTGTTCAAGGGCTTTTGGGATGGATGTGCTGTTCGATTGCCTAGAGTTGTAGGGGAAGCAGAAATTCTGGCAGAGGTGTGGACTGTGCTGCAGATCCTGAAAGGTGACACTGAGCCCTGCTCTAGCAGGGTGGCGAAGGATCCTCCAGATTTAACCAACATTTTTAGCCCCTGAGGCCAAGGGCATACATGCTGTTTTGGGCTGAACCTGGGATATAAACCCTTCCCTCTCCTCCCTTCCCCATCTGCCCTGGTTTACACAGGAAGATCTGCGCGTGTGAGATCAGCGGCTGGGACCAGATCATGGTCAAGGTGGGCATGGGGACCCTGCAGTAGCTCGTGCCGTGTTGTCATGGTTTGGGCTGGGCTGGTCACTAAATGAGCCACGGATGCTCCCTTTTCCTCAAGCCAGGACACACGTGATGTACGTGTGGCCAGCGGGGCCGTAAGGAGAGCCAGAGCTCTCAAGAGTAGGCTTTGTGTCCTCCTGGAGCAAACAGCTAGAAGTTTAATTTCACAGTCCAAAAGGAAACTGTAATTCCACAAGATGCTTAAGCACTTACGCAATCTTAAATATGTAAAAAAAAAAAAAAAAAAGCCACAGAGGCCAACACAACTTCTCACGTGCTTAAAATTAAGCATGTGATGAAAAAAACCCTCCTTGTTAAATTGTGAGTGGTGTAAAAATTGTAAAAGCAATTGTCAGTTGATTAGTTTCCACAGTCCTCATCATGTTTCTGCTTGTAGTCATCTCATTCTTTAAAGTGCAATGTAGTTTTTTGTTTGTAGTTTGTTCCGCCCCCCCCCC